>JAQQTO010000006.1:0-477148 GCA_029884595.1 Ormosia semicastrata | reverse complement strand
TTTTAAACTCAATTTTATCTGTTCTTTCAAAACAGTGAGATATCAAAGTGAGCTCCGTATAAAAGATCATAAGTCCTAAAGCTAATCTTATATAAACTTGGACTCTTTTTTTTTTATAAAAGGCATTGGCATGCAAAGGCATCACAATAGGAAGAGGCATCCCAACTAGGTTGGCACCCCACTACCTGACCGTCATTTGCAGCACACCAATAAGTATTATTAATAAAAAATAAGGAATACAGAACCATGGGGGGACATAAACCAGAACCCATGAAAGAGAACAAATTATGTAAATCTGTAATTTGGAAGCCCAAACCTATTTCTGAAAAAATCAACAGTAATGAAGCTAGGTGTAAGGTCCCACCAAGAATCTAATTTAGATGAAACACCAAAATTAGCAAGCCTATCGACACAAATATTTCCTTCTCTGAAAATGTGAGAGGCTTTGAATCTCATCTTCTTAGTTAGATGAATGTAATTCTTCCACCTGGTCCTAATCTTCCAAGGGACAAGCTCCGGAGAGGTGAAGGCAAGAATCACCAAAATAGAGTCACATTCCAACCAAAGACTATGCCAACCTTTATTGTATGCCATCTCAATACCAAACTTGGCAGCCAAAAGCTCAGCCTCAAGTGATGAAGCAATTCCATAATAAGAAGCAAAACAGCCAAGCACTGCTGCACTCCTATCTCTGAAAATACCACCACCTCCAGCATGGCCCGGAGATCCCTTAGCTGCACCATCAGAATTACACTTAACCCAATGACATGGGGGAGGGTGCCAGTCAACCTGAATAATTTTAGGAGCCCTGTTAAGATGGGTTGGAACATTAAAGGATTTCAGCAGTAGGAAATCATCCATGGAGCTTGATGTAGAGCCTTTGGATAAACAACCTGAGAGAGCAGCTGAGGATTTGATCATGCTAATAGCAGATTTGATAGGAATAGAGATATTATCAAATCTGCACTTATTTCTACAAAGCCAAATGAACCAGAAAATGTTGACAATCACGGCTAGAATAAGGTCTTTAGCTTGAGCAGACCAATTTAGATTGCAAACTGAAAGGATTGAAATGAATGAGGACAGGTCAATTGATGATTTTATGATGCCACTAAATCAATTCCAGATTTGCCTTGCAAAGCTGCAAGTGAGGCAAAGATGCTCTGAGCTTTCTGCAGCAGCCATACAAAGACAGCAAATGGAGACTGATATGCACCCACGTTTCATGAGGTTATCATCTGCAGGGAGCTTATTATGAATGACACGCCAAAGCAAAAAAGATCTTGAGGGAGGAATGGAGACTGACCAAATCAGCTTACTCCAACTAGCCGAATTATGCTGAGGGAATAGATACAGATAGGCTTCTTTAAAAGTAAGAAAGCCTGAGTCATTACCTGTCCAAACTAAGTGATCCTGATCAGTATACAAAGGGATTTCAGTCTTAAGAATTGCAGCATTAAGAAGAGGATATCTATCAGCAATTTCAAAAGGAATGAGCCACTTATTGTCATGAATAAAGTCTGCAACTGAAGCTTTTAGAGAAGCATGTAAGTGATGGGGAATGTTTAGGATGTCAACTATAGGTTGGTCAAGCTAAACATCCTTCCAAAAGTTAATTCTCCTCCCATCTCCAATTTGCCACAAAGAAGAAGACATAACAGTATGCAAGTGGGCCTTAATACCTGGCCATATAACATATTTTATATAACTGACTATAGGTCTATTATGCTTAAAGAATCTGTTTCTGACAAACCTTGCCCATTCATTGTTAGAAGACAGAACATCCCAGCTAAGTTTCAGCAGGCCAGTATCATTGATAGACTTAAGAAACCTCAAGTCTAGGCCACCTTCATTTAGAGGGGAGCAAACTGTTTTCCAAAGGACAGTGACCAGCTTCCTGACATTAATGTCACCAGACCATATAAAGTTTCTAATGCATTTGTCAAGCATTTTTAATAGGCCAAGAGGCCAAGCATAGACATGAAAGCTGTAAGAAATCATGCCATGAACAATGGTTTTAACAAGCTGGACCCTACCCATAGCAGATAAGAGAGATCCTTTCCAAGAAGCAAGTTTAGATTTAATCCTATCTGCTATAGGCTCAAGATGAGAACTCTTTGGCTTACCTTTGAACAAAGGCACACCAAGATATGTGAATGGAAGCTGACCCAGATTAAAACCAAGGATAGCTGAGAGATAAGAAATTCTGCTAGCATGTAAATTACCAACATAGAACTTGCACTTATTTAGACTAAGAAGCTGACCAGAGGCTTGCCCATAAGCATGGAAAAGAGACATAAGAGCTTCCAGATTAGTTTTGGTTGCTTTGCAAAAAACCATTATATCATCTGCATAGAGAATATGAAAGGGAGTTTTAAAGCCCTTAGGATCTGCCATTGGTTGCAACAAGCCCTGATTAACTAATAGCGAGAGACCTCTACTGAGCACATCTTCAGCAAGACAGAATAAGAGAGGAGATAGAGGGTCTCCTTGCCTTACTCCTCTCTTACAAGAGATGAAACCAGCAGCCTTGCCATTAACAGAAAAGAAGAGCTTGGCTGAGTGAAGGATTGTTCCAACCCAACCACAAAACTTAGGATCAAATCCAAAAGCCATCAATACATCAAGTAGGAACTTCCAATCAATGGTGTCAAAAGCTTTCCTAATGTCAAACTTTAGAGCAATATTACTGCCAAAAGTCTTATAGTCTAGCAGATTGATAGACTCAGATGCAAGACAAACACAATCAGCAATGTGCTTATCTCTAATAAAGCCTCTCTGCTGCTCAGAAATTACCTTGGGAGCAATAATGGCCAGCCTATCCGTAAGAATTTTGGTTATGATCTTAAATTGGAAGTTAGCCAGGGAAATAGGCCTATAGTATTCTATTTTATTAGCATGAGGGAACTTAGGGATCAAAACAACTAGGTTGGAATTCATGTTAGGAAGCAGCCAGTTTTTGTCAAAGAATTACAGAACAGAATTACAGACATCCATACCAACTACATCCCAGAATCTCTGATAAAAGGAACCACTAAACCCATCCGGTCCAGGAGCTCCAGCTCCATTCATTGCAAAGACCGCAGATTTGATTTCCTCTCTGGAAGGAATACTGATCAGCATAAAGTTATCCACATCAGAGACCAGCTTAGGAATAGTTTGAGCAATAAGATCATTAGCAAGGCAGGTATTATCTGAGGTATAAAGATCTGAAAAATATGAGATAACATGCTGCTCAATCTGAGATGCATCAGTTAAAACAGAATCACCATGTTTCAGAACAGACATTAGTTTGGATGCACTTCTAATTCTAGCAACTCTATGAAAATAGGAAGTATTTCTGTCACCATGGGAATGCCAATTAATCCGGGCTTTTTCTTTCCAAAACTGCTCTTGGAAAGAGAGAGCTTGCTGAAGATCAAATTGTGCTTTGGCTTCTTGAATATGCAGCTCTTCTAGAATAGCAGGATCTGCATTACCTGAATGAATATTGGCCTGGATTGAATCTACTGTAGCTAAAGCATCATCAACCTTCTTATGGACATTCCCAAAAACTGACTTATTCCAAGTCTTGAATTCTTTTTTCAAGGTTTTAAGCTTCTGGAAGAGGATTGACATAGGGCAGCCAATATAAGACTTATTCCACACCTCAGTAACTAGCCTCCCACAATCAGGATGATCAGCCTATATGCTAAAATATTTAAAAGGAGAAGGATGAGGACTAGCACCTTTGTTTAAAACCAACAAGATTGGGTAGTGATCAGATTTACTCCTTGTCAGAGTACAACAAGAAGTGGAATCCCAGAAAGAAAGCCAATTGTCATTGCAGATAGCTCTATCTAATCTCTTCTCAACACGAGCAGCCCCTCTTCTAGAATTATGCCAAGTAAACTCAGCTCCTCTAGTGTTGATGTGGATTAAATTGCCAGTGTCAGTCCATTCTTTAAAATCGCCACAAGGAATCTTGGATGGCAGACTTGTTCCTTTATATTCGTGGGCTCCTAGAATGACATTAAAGTCTCCAAAAAAGCACCATGGCCCAGGATGCTGTAACTACAAAGAGGATAACTTAGACCAAAGCTGTCTCCTAGATAAATAAGAGGTGGAGGCATAAACAGTAGAGAAGAAAATTTGTTACTGATGAATGACTAAAGAGAAAGCCACTTGCTGTGGGGAAGTTGACAAAACAGAAGGAGAAAGGGTCTCAGAACAAAGACACCAGAGATTAGGAGCAAGAGGGGGCCTATTATTCTCAGCAAAGAGCTTTAAATGTAAACTCTTCCAAAAACTGCCAGGAACTTGCTTAAAAACTGTCCAAGGCTCAGATATAAAAACCATGTCAAGCTTATGAACAGAACATAATTTTTTCAGCACCAATCTTGTATCAAGATTAGCAATTCCTCTAGCATTCCAATAGAGGACCTTCATTAAATAAATTATTTTAGGCCTGCCCTTGAATGGGCCTGTTTCCTGACCACATTATGTTGTTTGGTCTATTTTTTTAACTTCTTTCTTTGGGATTTCGACAGTACAACAGTGAAGGAAGGAGATTTTTCATTGACTGTATCTGCAGCAGCAGCTAGAGGAGTGTCTTTAACCACTTCTGCATCAACCTGATCACTCCATAGTGTTGAAACTATGTTCACATCATTCTGCACAATTGGAGGGAGAAACTGAGGAGTTCTATTAATCATTGTATCATGCCCACTATCAATGAAACACAATATCTGAAACATGAGAAGATTCAACCACCAAGTCCTCTCTGAAGTTACAGGTGGGGAGGGTCACAGCTTCATCAAAGACAGTTTCTATAGAGTCAGTGTCATCCTCTTCAACATTCAAATTCTGTAAGTTTTCATTAACCTGCTCAATGCCATCTATTCTATACATAACAGGATCATCTCTTCTGCCAAGTCCCTCTACATTGGCAGGGAATTCATTAGTAGATTCATGAATTACAGGATTACCTTCTAGATGGCTTGGCTGATCATGATCATTATTGCCATTCAAGTCATCAAGGATCTCAACTGACTTTTCTTGATCACCACCAAAATGAGTGTCATCAGGAGCCGCTACTTTAGGCACATAAACTTTCTTGGCCATACCATTTTTCCTAGTCTGCACTTGCCTGCCTTTAAAACCATCATCCGGATTTGAAACTTTTTTTTCTGCAACTCTCAACAGAATGGCCAATTAAATTACAGATGGAGCAGAAATTGGGAAGCCTTTCATATTCAATGTTAACAAAGAAGGCAAAGTCTTTCCTTTCCACAAGGATTTTATCACGAATTGGGTTTGCCAGATCCAAGTCAACCAAGATTCTTGCATAATGTCCCAGTGTTTTGTTGATCGTGGCATCATCCAAAGATAGAGGAATGCCAACACCTCTTGCAATAGCAAACAGAATTTTGGGCCTCCAATATTCTTGTGGCAGACCAAGAATTCGAATCCAGCATTGAACATTGGTGTGTCTAACCAATTCTGGTTTGAAATCAGGGGTCCAAGAAAAAAGTCTCAAGGTTCCCGGATTCAGGCTCCATGATCCCACTGATAAAACCCTTCTCATATCTTCAATGGAGGAAAAAGAAAATTCAAAATAACCTTTTCCAATTGGAACCACTTTCCATTGGGCTAAAGGCTGCCACAATCTTGATAACTTCTGTCTCAAGTCAGCAATTTTCATAGGAGAATCCCCTTTTGTTAACAGCAGCCTGCCGTGTAAATTATTCTTGGATGCCTCAAGGCCTGCTAAGTACTCATCTTCTGGAATAGAGACTGAGATCCTATCCCCCTTCAAGCATGGAACCGGCAATTGGCTAAGAGGAATATCACAGGCATTATTCAGTGCCTGTGCAAACGTTTTCTTATGAGGGAGAGGAGGAGATGAAGAGAGAAGAGGAGGAGGAGGAGAAGGAGGAGGAGGAGGAGGAGGAGTGAGGTCAAGCAAAGGAGGAGGCGGTGGAGAAGAACATTCAGGGAACAAGATCTGCCATGGGCAAATGGAGGCCATGGCGGCAGTCATGCAGAACCTTAAAAATCCATGCAAACCCTAGCAGAGCTAGAATTTTCCCTCCTTAATGAGTCTTCATGTTTGTTATCATCAAAATAAGTCTTCAAAGGCATATGTTCAAACACATTCTCCCATTTTTTGATGATGATAAACTATCAATGAGAAAAGAGTTAGTGCATATAATTAGAATTCACAAAGAGGTATAAAAGCTTACTCCCCCTCTTAAATTATAAGAGGTAATGTATATCAGATATGTGCGCAACTCCCCCTTTCAAATTGAATCCATTCTCGTTTTAAGTTTACCTGTCTTTTCTCAATTAAATTTCAAATTTTTTCTCCCTCTTTTGTCATGAGCAAAAAGGAGGGGTAAGTCCCATATATTCAAGTAGAAGTGCATAAAAGAAAGCACACTCATATCAATAGATCATCAAGAAATTGTATTTATGCATTAATCAAAAAAGGATTCAATTATAAAAGCCAGAAATAAATAACATAAGGGCAAAACAAAGATCCTAAGAACTAAGGTTCCTAGAAATAGGTATCCGGAGGTGGTGGTGAAGAAGCTGGTGCAGGAGCAGGTGAAGCAGATCGGAGGGCAGCAACCTCACGTTCAACACCTTCTATTCTATCAAAAAGAATAGAGAAGGTATGTTCCATATAGGCTCTATTATCATGCAAGGTGGCCATGATCTGCTCTAAGGTAACTAGAGCAGGAACAGCAGTAGGTACATCAGCAGGGGCAGCAGGAGCGTCAGTAAGGTCTAGCTCATCCTCAGTAACCTCATCTGGGTATTCCCAGCCTTCATCGGTTGGGATCATCTTCATTTTGCGTAAGGTGTGGGAGCCAAAAACATTGTGATGAGTCAGGGCAATGGCTCGCTCAGTCTCCAAGACCTGAGGATACTTGCTGAGCAAGGTAGTGACTAGAATACTATAAGGCAGGTCAAATTTTTCCTTGCCCTTGGCCCTCATCATGTGTTTCATGATAAACACAGGCCAGTTAATCTGATGGCCATTCTTCATAATCCAAAGCATGAAGATGTCAACTTTGCTGAGGTAGGCATAATTTCCACCGCGGGGAGCCAAGATATGAGCAAAGGCATAATGCAAAAGCCTATCTTGGTTCTTCAGCACGCCACCCTTGAGACCCTTATCAGGCAAGGCTAGACTAGGCTTCAGCAGGTCCTCAATCTCCTGAAACTTGTTGAACTCTTCAAGGAAAGGGTTGTCACCATCTTTAACGAGTACGCCGGTGAACTACAACCCAAACAAAGTCTGCCAGTCCTGCGGGGTGATCACAATGTTCTGATTACATACCTCGGAGAGAAGGTTCTGGCCATCAAATGCCAGATTACAGAAGAACATCTTCACCAGAGCTGGGTAGAGAGTGGCCCAGTGAAATTAGAGCTGTAGAACTCCCTGGTTATGTAGCAGGGTCAGAAAGTCGAACCCTCTGTGTTGCTGGAAGAAAGAGAGGTCAAGATACTTGGGCTGGACCAGGTTACGCTCCCAAAAGTGCGTGATGAAGTGGGCACAGTGCTCTTCATTAGATGAGAGCCTTCTTAAGTCAAGTGGATTGTTGCATGGAGCCGTCTTCATGCGTGGGCGCTTGCTGGAGGAGGAGGCCATGGTGATTGGAGGTGTGGAAGAGAGAAAGATGGCAGGGAGAAGGTGAAGGAGAGTAGGGGAGAAAGAAATGATGGGCAGAGAAGATGAAAAGCAGAAGAGAAGAGAGGGAGTGAAACGGTTGGGCGCGCAGGGGTTATTTAAAGAGAAGCCCATGTTTATTCGAATAAACAGAGGTTTATTCGAATAAGCCTTGCTTAGAAACTGAAAGGACAGGCGTTGAAAGAGTATTTTGCTAGGGTTTATTCGCGTAGAGGAAGTTTCTATTCGAATAGATTATCTGGGAAAGCCAAGCGTTTTGGTAAACTTGCTGGATTTATTCGAATAATTGTAGGGGTTATTCGAATAGACTGAAGGCTATCAATCAAGGCTGATAAACCAAGGCTCTGGTTATTCGAATAGCCTGAGTTGTATTCGAATAGACAGAGGGCAAAGACTGAGACTGATAAATTAAGGATTCTGGTTATTCGAATAGAAGGAGATTTATTCGAATAGACAGAGAGCATATTAAACATAGGATGAACACAGAGGCCAGTTTATTCGATTAAACTAAGTATTATTCGAATAAAACTGATATTCAACACATTATTTGACAAGCTGTAAAGACTTTTATTCGAATAAAACCTGTTTATTTGAATAAAACTAACAAAAAGCACAGAAAAGCATACGTTCAAGAATTCAAGACAAAGCATATATTCATTAAAGAGAGTTAATATTTAGAAGAAAAACATGCAATCATATATTGGATTGATCAATTATGCCCAATTCTCCTCGAATATAAAAGAATGCTTCTTTTGCTAATGGTTTAGTGAAAATATCTGCAGGTTGCTTAGTTGTTTCAACAAACTCAAGGATGCAATCCCCTTTTTGTACATGATCTCTGATAAAATGATGTCTTATCTCTATATGCTTTGTTCTAGAATGCAGAATGGGATTCTTAGAAATATTTATTACACTAGTGTTATCACATCTTATTGGGATGTGATCAAGCTGAAGACCGTAGTCTAAAAGTTGTTGTTTCATCCATAGGATTTGAGCACAACAGCTCCCAGCTGTAACATATTCAGCCTCAGCGATAGATAAAGCCACACTATTTTGTTTCTTGCTATGCCAAGAAACTAAAGAACTACTAAGCAAGTGGCATGTCCCACTAGTACTCTTTCTGTCTAATTTGCACCCAGCAAAATCAGAGTCAGAATAGCCTATTAGACTACAAGAGGCACCCTTAGGGTACCACAAGCCCATTTGTGAAGTGCTTACTAGGTATTTCATTATTCGTTTAACAGCACTTAAATGAGTTTCCTTAGGGTTTGCCTGATATCTAGCACACATGCATACACTAAACATAATATCTGGCCTACTAGCAGTAAGATTAAGGAGAAATCCAATCATACCTCTGTATTTCATTATTTCTACTTATTTACCTCCTTCATCTTTGTCCAAATAGCAAAAAGTACCCATTGGAGTGGCCATGTGTTTAGCATTTTCCATTTCGAATCTCTTGAGCAATTCCTTGCAGTATTTGGTTTGACTTATGAATGTCCCTTCGTTTGTTTGTTTGATTTGAAGTCCGAGGAAGAAATTCAGCTCTCCCATCATTGACATTTCAAATTCATTCTGCATTGTCTTAGCAAATTCTTTGCATAGGGATTCATTAGTAGCACCGAAAATGATATCATCTACATATACTTGCACAAGAAGAATATCATGCTTTTCATTTTTAATGAAGAGGGTAGTATCAACTTTTTCTCTTGAAAAACTATTTTTTAAAAGGAACTTACTCAACCTTTCATACCAAGCTCTAGGAGCTTGCTTTAAGCTGTATAAAGCCTTTTTTTAAGTTTAAAAACATGGTTGGGTAGTTCATGATTTTCAAAACTTAGAGGTTGTTCAACGTATACCTCCTCTTGAATAAAACCATTTAGAAAAGTACTTTTGACATCCATTCGATATAATTTGAAATCTATGATGCAAGCGTAAGCAAGTAACATTCTAATAGCTTCTAATCTAGCTACAAGTGCATAGGTTTCTTCATAATCTATTCCTCTTTCTTGATTATAACCTTTAGCGACCAATCTAGCTTTGTTTCTAGTTATTAAATCATTTTCATCAAGTTTGTTTCTAAAAACTCATTTAGTTCCAATTATAGGGTAATCATTAGGTCTAGCAACTAATTCCCAAACTTGATTTCTTTCAAATTGATTTAATTCCTCATGCATAGCTAGGATCCAATGTTCATCATCAAAAGCTTCAATTAAATCCTTAGGTTCAATTTGAGAAACAAAAGCTAAGTGATTACAAGCATTTCTAAGAGAATTATGAGTACTTACACCTTTAGATACATTACTGATAATCTGATCAAGGGAATGATATTTTGAAGTTCGCCATTCTTTAGGAAGTTCCAAAGCTTGCGCATCTTCTTGTCTTTGTTTATCCTCTTGCTCCTTGATTTCTTTTTCCTTGCTATCCAAATGTGTTTCCGCTAACACTTCTGCAATATCATCAATAACAAGATCCTTTCTCGATCCATTTGGGTCAGTTTCATCAAATGCAACATGTATAGATTCTTCAATAGTTATAGTTCTTTTATTATATATATGAAAAGCTTTACTATGATTTGAATAACTAAGAAATATACCTTCATCAGACTTAGCATCAAACTTGCCTAAGTTATCTTTTCCATTATTTAAAACAAAACATTTGCATCCAAAAACATGAAAATGTGAGACATTTGGCTTTCTTCCCTTATACAACTCATATGGGGTTTTATTTAAAATAGGCCTTATAAGGGCCCTGTTCATTACATAACAAGTTGTACTTACAGCATCCGCCCAAAAGTACTTTGGAAGAGCAGCCTCATTAAGCATAGTTCTCACCATTTCTTCTAAAGAATAGTTTTTCCTTTCTACAACTCCATTTTGTTGTGGAGTTCTAAGGGCAGAGAAATTATGATTAATGCCATGTTCATCACAATAATTTTCAAAAACATTGTTTTCAAATTCGCTACCATGATCACTTCTTATAGAAGAGATTTGAAAACTTTTTTTTGTTTTGAATAACTTTGGCAAGTCTTTTAGAGGCTAGAAATGCATCATTTTTATTTGCAAGAAATAAAGTCCATGTAAACCTAGAAAAATCATCCACAATCACTAAAGCATAGTAATTCCCACTAAAGCTCATAGTTCTAGAAGGTCCAAATAGATCCATGTGCAAAAGTTGTAAAGGTCTAGTAGTTGAAACTATATTTTTTGCTTTAAAAGAGACTTTTATTTGTTTACCCTTTTGACATGTATCACATAACTTATCTTTTACAAAATTAAGCTTGGGTAGTCCAATTACTAGCTCTTTAGAGACCAACTTCTTTAAGTGATCCATGTGAATGTGTGCAATTCTCCTATGCCATAACCATGAATCATCATTCTTACTTAAGAGGCATTTCGCATCATTTGAAGATATATCATCAAGACTAATCATATAAATGTTGTTTACTCTATGACCAATGAATTTAACATGCTTATCATTTTTATCTTCAATTATGCAACAATTTGAATCAAATATAACCTTATTTCCTTTATCACATAATTGGCTAATACTAAACAAGTTATGTTTCAAACCTTCAACAAGCAACACATTTTAATTAGAGGACTTAGGGTTCTTACCGACTTTGCCGATTCTAAGAATTTTTCCTTTGTTGTTATCACCATAAGTAACGTGTCCATGATTCTTGGGAATAAGCATGGTGAATTTCGAGTCGTCCCCGGTCATGTGCTTGGAGTAGCCGCTATCGAGATACCAATTTGAACTCTTGGCTTTCAAGCACACCTATAACACATGCTTAGTTTCTAACTTTTGGTACCCAAACTTTCTTGGGTCCTTGTGTGTCAGTTTTGGGTATAGTACCCTTGGGAACCCAAACCATTTTTGTTTCAATTTTTGTATTTATGTTTTTCCTTGCATTACATGTTGATGCACTATGTCCTTTCCTTCCACAGTAAAAACATTTAATAAAAGGACTACTTGAAACACTAGAATGCACAAAGAAATTTTTATAGAGTTTTTGTTGATTTTTTGGGTTATAACCTATCCCAGCTTTTTGAAAAACCACTCTTTGTCTTCCTAATAAAATATTTAAGTTATCCCTTCTAAAGGTGAATTTAGAAAGAGTGTTCTTTAAGTCTTCAATTTCTTTTTCAAGCATATGACATGAAGAACAAGATGAAGATGTAGAAGCATGTGAAGAATGATTTGTGCATGCATCAATGATTCCCAAAGTTTCATTTTCAACTTTTAATTCTTTTATTTCTTTATTTAAAACAAGAATTTGATTTTCTAAAGAAGAGATTGCTTTCTTAGAAGAAGAAATAAATTTCGTGAGTTTTAAAGACTCTTCATGTAATTCTTCAAAAGCATCTTGTAACTCATTGTAAGAAGGTAATAAAGTAGTATTAGAACTTACCTCATTTTCGCTTTCTTCTTCTTCTCCTTTGGCCATGAGACATAGTTGAGCTTCCTCACTGTCTGAGCTGTCAGTTGAATCCATGTCGTTTTCATCCCATGCTATATAGGCTTTTCTTCCTTTTCATTCCTTGAAGGGCTTCTTTTCAAATTTCTCCTTCTTCTTTTGGTAAACTGGGCACTCCATTTTCATGTGACCAGGTTTGCCACATTCATAGCATGTTGGAGTCGATGAAGCTCCTTCGCCTTTGTAATGAGTTTTCTTCGGAGGGAAGGGAGGTCTTCTTTGCGTTCCCTTTTTCCTGAGAAATTTACCAAATTTTTTAACTAACAGACTAAGATTTTTTTCGCTTACCTCGATGTTCTCTGAGCTTTCTTCATTTTCTTCATCATCATTGTCGAATGTTGAGGAAGTGGCTTTGAGCACTATCCCTTTTTTCTTTTTATCATTTTCTTCGCTTTGACTTAATCTGCTCAGTTCCAATTCGTGCTCATGAAGTTTTCCAAAGAGGGTAGCTAAAGTCATTGTCGACAAATCCCTCGATTCTGATATAGCTGTTACCTTAGGTTGCCAAATCCTACTAAGACATCTTAATACTTTGTTAATCAAATCTTCGCTAGAAATTCTTTTACCTAAAGATGCAAGATGATTAACTATGTGGGTGAACCTCTTTTACATTTCCTGAATGCTTTCTCCTTGGTTCATTCTGAATAATTCATATTCACGAGTTAGAGAATTGATTCTCGACCTCTTTACTTCACTAGTACCCTCATGGGTAACTTGCAAAGTGTCCCACATTTCTTTAGCAGTTTTGAAATTTGAAATTCTAAAAAACTCATCATATCCCAAAGCAGTAATAATAATATTTTTGGCTTTTAAATTATATTGAACTTTTCTTTTGTCTTCATCAGACCATTTATTTCGTGGTGTTTCAGTCCTTACACCATCGACCTCATGTGTGGGTATAAAAACCTCATTTTCGACAGCATCCCATACATCTAGATTAATAGCTTCGATGAAGATTTTCATTCTTTCCTTCCAATATGCATAACCATCCCCATTGAAAAAAGGTGGTCGGTTTATGGAAGATCATTCTGAAAAACTATTTAAGAAGCCATATTTTCTTGAAGCTGCTAAGCTCTTTATATAAGAGTCTAGCTTTGATACCACTTGTTACCAAGTGGCTTCCAGTACTCAAGAGGAGGGGTGAATTGAGTATAAAAAATTTTGCAAAACCTATTTTAAAGTAAAATACAAATATTAAAACTTAATAAATAAATGCACAGAAGGAATGAGAAGAAGAAAAGAAACAATTAAAGCAGCAGAAAATAAATATACAGTAAATTAAAATTGCATAAACTAAAGAGATTAAAAAGAGAGAAGCATGCACATTATTTATCTTGGTTCGACCACTAACCCACTTGTGGTCTACGTCCAGTCCTCGAAAGCCAAGATTTTTCACTATGTATACAAGCTTCAATAGGTGCTTGCAATCGTTACACAAAAGAGTACTTTTCACACACAGGGAAACTCTACCCTTGTGCTAAAGCCTCAGCCTACTGGGATACCTTACCCTTATACAAACCTTGAGGGATACCTCACCCTCGATACAAAATAGGAGAAAGTAGATGAAGAGAAACTCTCACTCAAAGCAAGTAATACAAATTGAAGTGCTAATGGAGCTCTCACAAAATTATCTCAAGGTTTTAAATGAAAATATAGCGTAGAAAATAATTTCATAGATTGGAGCAAGCAAAAAAACAATTCAGAGTGTTGGGCAAAATTAGACGTGACCCAAGGCTCCTATTTATAGAGAAAATAAGAAGAGATAGTCATTGGGTAGAATTAAAAGCCATTTAACTGAATTAAAAACCTATTTGTTTCCATATTAGTGTTTGTGAGCAACGTGTTTATTCGAATAGCTTAACATGTTATTCGAATAACACTGTTCCTGAAGCCATTGTGAAAAAGCCATCTGATATGGGTTATTCGAATAACCTCTGTGTTATTCGAATAACATAGTTAAAAACAGAGTTTCTGAAAGAAGAGATTTATTCGAATAACTACTGAGTTATTCAAATGATGTTTTTAACAAATCAGTCCGAAACCTCTTTTATTCGAATAGCCAGAATGCTATTCAAATAGCATTTTGAAAAACTTAAACACATAGCAAGGATTGAAAGACATTATTCGAATAAAACAAATGTTATTCGAATAATGATTTAAAAGACAGAGAAAGCTGGAATGATTTATTCGAATAGACAAGTTGTTATTCGAATAAACTATTAAAAAACCAGTTTTAAGAAAACATTTTAAAAACACTCAAGTTTCTTTTTAAACTCAATTTTATCTGTTCTTTCAAAACAGTGAGATATCAAAGTGAGCTCCGTACAAAAGATCCTAAGTCCTAAAGCTAATCTTATATAAACTTGGACTTGGTCTTTCTATCATCTTCATTTAGTCTTCAGGTTTGTTATCATCAAAATAAGTCTTCAAAGGCATATGTTCAAACACATGATCATCAAATTCCCCCACACTTAACTTTTTGCACTCCTGAGCAAAACACATAAGACCACTCACAAAAAAAGAAACAGACTCAAAAGCTAAACACTCTAAAAAACTCAATTTCTAATAATATTTAAAAATGAAGAGCAATCAATCATTCAATTAATCAAAACATTCATGAGGTAACATATCTTCACATCTCAAATCAACAAGCCAGGATATTTCAGTTCAAAAGCACGAGTCAAGAATGATAGATCTTCACAGGATTCAACTCTCAATCCCTCAAGTGTTTAAAATGTAAGTAGTTCTCTCAATTCAACCCATGAGAAATTGCACTACCATAAGCTTGCTTATTTTCTACTTCTCCACTACTCAAAACACATACATACACAAATCATGAGGACTTTATTCAAGGTTGTAATGGGGTCAAGGTAAAGGAGGAGGTAATATGGATATGACAAGTTAAATACTAGAGAATAAAAGAGCATGAGAGCTGAGTTCAATTAACAAGCATGAAAGTTCATCCCAACTTCACCTAATACAAATTCCCTTTATATATTCTTTTCCTTTCTTTTATTACCTTGTTAACCCTCTTTTTCTTTTTACAATTTTTTTATTTTTGATTTTTTTATTTATTATTATTTTTTTGATTTTTTTTTTACAAAAAGAACATCATATATACATTTTTTTTAACCATTCTGCACACACACCCCTACACTTGTTCAAGAACTCATCGAATGACAAAGCTAATGTTCTCTTATTCCATAAGGTTAGGTAAGAACATGATTTTTCATTTAAGGCACATAATGAGTTCGAAACAAAGAATGGTCAAATAAGCTGAAAAGGGTTAAGTAAGGGGAAATATGCTAGCAGGAATCAGAGAATTTCTAAGAAGTCATAAGAGTGCTTGATATCATATTAAGACAATATACTGCTAATTAAGTTTGACTATTTGATTAAAGTAGCTATTTCAAGAAAAATGCCTCAATCATATTTATGTATGCATATGAAAATGTAGTCTAAGAAAGAATCAAAGCAAGTTCTAGAATAACAATTCCATGAGTGAAATTCACACAAGAAAGAAGAGAATGGTACAACTATTCAATCCATTCATCAATAAGCTCTAAATCTCACAAGGCATAATTCTATCACTCTCAGTCCATCAATTCAACATCCATAACCAAGCATGTGAATTTTAAGAAAGAAGACAATTTATTCAATCATGCAAATTTCCCTGAATTTGAATTGCTACTTCCACACAAACTAGTTGTCTACCCAATTACTCCTTAGTCTGCCACTAATTTTTGATGCATCTCAAGAGTAAATAATTTACTCCTTACTCTATCATCCCTAATTACTTTTGTTGTTAATAAATTACTGACAAACATGTAAACACAATAAACATATTAACAAACACACTTCCTAATTTTTTTTCTTCATTTTTTTTGTTTTTTTTTTTTTTATTTTTTTAAAGATTTAATATATATATATATATATATATATATATATATATATATATATATATATATATATATATATATATATATATATTTAACCAACTATCCTTACCCCCACCCAGATCATAACATTGTCCTCAATGTCAAAATATAGATAGGTAAAGGATAGAAGATAGTACCTGTTGTTGCAATTACTAAAAAGAGAAACCTCATACAAATTTAAACAAAAACAAAGTACGATAAATAAAACCAAAGCTTGTAATTATTTAAATAGTTTGAGTGTCTTGGCTGGCTTTCTTTTCATTCCGCTTCCCTCACCGCTTCCTTCAGACTAATCTATCTGTGTTGTTACTGGATCAGGCTCATAAACAAAAGCTTCTAATTTATCAATTAACTCATCAGCAGTGGAAGCAGAGATAAGGAGTCGTCTTGCTAAAGGTGTGACAAATTTCTGTTCCACAGCATGGTCAACAAAAGATAACAAATTATTAAAGAAATTATTAACATTCAACAAACCTATGGGTTTATGGTGGATGTTCAGTTGGGCCCAAGAGACAATTTGAAAGACTTCTTCCAAAGTACCAAAACCACCAGGTAAGGCAATGAATGCATCAGAGTTTTCAAGCATTGCCTTCATTCGTCCATGCATAGATGATACTTGAATTTCCAGTGCAATTGTCTTTCCAATGATGTTCCTTCAAGTTAAAAGTTCAGGAATGACACCTAAAACTTGACCACCTCTTATAAATGCAGAAAGTGATACAGCCCCCATTAACCCAAGGCAACCTCCCCAATATACTACACGAATGTTCCTTACAGCAAGTGTTCTACCAACAGTGCTTGTTGCATTTACAAACTCTAAACTCTTCCCATAACTTGTTTCACAAAATACACAAATATTGGCAAATCTACGAATAGAAGAAGAAGCTTCCTCCATTTCTACACTCACACTCTCTTTGAATGATTATGAGTTGCATGAAAGTGAAGAAAATGGAGTGTTTAAATAGGAAAGAGAATAGAAAAAGTAATAATAACTCCTATATGGGTAGGTTGGCTGTTGTCAGAAAATTTTGAAATTAAGAAACATAATTTTTTTATTTTTTTTTATTTTTTTATTTTTTATTTTTATTTTTTTTTACTTCAAGAAAACCATCAGGGTAAAGAAGTCTAGAAACCCTTGAAGGATCTCATCGAAAGGATCGTCTATCCAAAACCAAAATTCAACAAAATCATACAAAGATAAAATAATAATAACTAATGATTACATACCTTTATGTACAGGTTTCATGGCAGATCTTTATACTGCGCGTCATGAGTGCAGTAATACCAAGACAGCTTAGCCAATCTGGGCATTCTTCTCTCTCCCGTTTGTGGGATATCCCAGCCTATGCATCGTCCTTCTAGTTAAAGAGTGAAAATTTGAATACGATGACTAATGACCACAGCCAGTGAGAGGTCGCTAGAGAGCCTATGGCATTAAATCACAGGATCCAGCTTAGAGGCATTGTCACAATAGAATGCAAACATAGGACGTTTCTATCTGTCCATTAACAAGCAGAGCCTACGGTTAAAACCTGGGAATGCTTGCACGGCTCTCTACAGAGCATAGTACATGAACCTTATTTACCGATCGGCGTGCAAAGGTCCACCCGAGTCAATGATGGGTCTGCCACTGGCAGAGGCTCCTAATCTAATTAAAGATCAAGTACAACTGAAGTTTCGCCTTCTTTTTATTTTATTTAATTTATTTCTTATTTCTTTTCTTTTTCTTTTTCTTTTTCTTTTCTTTTTTTTTTTTTTTTTTTTTTTTTTTTTTTTTTATTTTTTTTTTTCTTTTTCCTTTTTGAAGATGTACAAGATAATATATACATGTTTGTTGTGATTGTGGCTCACATCTTCCTCTCGGTTTCACGTCCGTAAAACGACTTAAACGCCTTCTATGAGTCGAGGATAAGCTTCCCATCCAATTTTCTTATAAATTGGCAAATAGGGTCTTTTTGAGTCAGATTCCCAAGACTATAACGCTCTTGCTCGTGCCTGAAGAGATTCCATTAACTAAGAAGTTTACGCTGCACAACTCCACAAGAATGCGTCTCAAGAGTCAATAAGATATTATCTAATGACTCCTTACTCAGTCCATTCTTAATGAAGAATATTTTATCTTCTATGTTTACAGAAACCATCCCCAAAGAGCGACATCACGTGTTGCAATTCTATCATGCACACTTGTAGCAAACTTTCATTCTTTTTGCTCTTCTCTTTTTTGAAAATGAACTTTTACCGAGACCAAACATGTATGGGACAAATGAATCTGAAGATTCACCAGCTAAACGAACCTTTGCTTCGATTATCCAGTGCATATCTTCTGGGATGCCCTTATACATTAACAGTCTCAGTCTTTCACACCTAGCTTCGTAGACTTTTGTTAGAGCATTTAGAGGGAGAGAAGGAAAATGTTTTCTTAGATTTGAGAGAATGACATCTATTTTAAAAGGAGAAGAAATCGGTTATTATGGGAAACTAAAAAACAAATCGACTTAAGAGTCACGGAGTACCGTTATCCACCATTTAACCAGGAACACAAAGAATTGCAAAAAGAAAGAAACAACATTAAAATATATTCTACTCATAACAAGGATTAGAAAGAGAAATGGATTCTACCTCAATAACTTGATGTTCCAGAAATGATTTGTGTAACATCCTGAAAATTTATTTATTTCATTATAAACAATCATTTTATAATATTTGTGATTTTTGGTGATTTTTGTGGAATTTTCTAAAAACGTTGAATATTTTAATATATTCCTCTTTTTGCGTGTGCGCTAAGCGGAGCCGGAAAAATAAAATATTTTCCCTGAGGCTGGTAAACCTTGAACTGTCAACGTGTCGACGGGGGATCTTACTAAACTCGAAGCCGGGCATAGTTTACGAGGTTTGCATTTTTTGAGGTTTTATCTGCTAGATAAAATTGCTGTATCATAAAATTATCTGATGAATAATAAAATATTATTTTCATCTGTTGTAACTTTCGTTCACTGAGAAAATAATTCTTACAGTGTAATCAAATCATCTGTCAAATGTACTTAATTGAGGAGACAAGCTTACTATGCACTTTATCGAGAAGCGCACGAAGCTTCTCAAGGAAGCTTCAAGGAAACTTCTAGGAAGCTTCCTTCCTAGCCACTATTCACTCTCTCTCCTCCCATTTTTGTGCAAAGACGTTTGACTATAGGGGAGCATATTTCACTTTTTTCTCATATTTCCCCTCCTCCCAATACGCAGCTCACTGTTCACTCATCTTTCTCCCTTTCTCTTTTCACTCTACAAAGAAGAACCTCATTACCACCAACACCTCCATTTTTATCTTCAAAAACCATCACACTCCTTGCACCATCCTTGTGTTTGGAGGACCACCATCATTGAGGAAGTCATCTTCTAAGCTCACCATTCTCTTTATCTTCATTCTCTTACATCTTTGAAGCTTAAAGGTTGGAGCTTTAAGGTAAAGCTCTCAGCTTTTTCTTCCTCCCTTCTCATTTTCGTAACCCATGGTCATTTTGATGACCATGGGTAACCATTTCAATATTTGGTTTTGATTTGGTAAGTTTGAATATTCAAGGATTTCCAAGAAGCTGAAAATGAAGTTTCTGGCCAAAAGGAGCAGCATTTCTTTGTGCTTCTCTAAGGTAAGAGGAAGACACTCCTCCTCAATCTATTTTAGCATTTAGGAATGTCTGTGATTAGTGTTGAGGGTCATTCTGTTTTTGCATATTGTTTGTATTGTATGTGTGCTATTTGATTGTTTGTGTGTTTTGATATATATCTGGATGTATTGGAACGTGTAATATGGAAGGGAATGACTTCCGATTGGTTCTCGGATGGTCACGGTGTTGAGCCCAGAAATTTGGAAATTTCATGTGAAAACTAATAACAGTATGAACCCCTGGCCAAACTCGTCAAATATGATATCCTGATCATTTAGTGAAATGTTCAAAATCCGTCGAGTTTAGGCTTCTGACCATTTCTGTCGAATGTCAAAATCTGTCGAGTTTAGATCTCTGACCACCAAACAGAATGTCAAAATCCGTCGAGTTTAACTTCTGACCATTTTCGTCGAATGTCAAAATCCGTCGAGTGTAGATTTCTGACCACCAAACACGATGTTAAAATCCGTCGAGTTTAGACTTCTGACCATTTTCGTCGAATGTCAAAATCCGTTGAGTTTAGATTTCTGACCACCAAACACGATGTTAAAATCCATCGAGTTTAGGCTTCTGACCATTTCTGTCGAATGTCAAAATCCGTCGAGTTTAGATCTCTGACCGCCAAACACAATGTTAAAATCCGTCGAGTTTAGACTTCTGACCATTTTTGTCAAATGTCAAAATCCGTCGAGTTTAGATTTTTGACCACCAAACACGATGTTAAAATCCATCGAGTTAAGGCTTCTGACCATTTCCGTCGAATGTCAAAATCCGTCGAGTTTAGATCTCTGACCACCAAACACAATGTCAAAATCCATCGAGTTTAGACTTCTGACCATTTTCTTCGAATGTCAAAATCCATCGAGTTTAGATTTCTGACCACCAAACACGATGTTAAAATCCGTCCCGACGTTAAAGGCCGCCTTCCTTGCCGGGTAGTTTAGGCTTCGACCATTTCCGTCGAATGTCAAAATCCGTCGAGTTTAGATCTCTGACCACCAAACACAATGTCAAAATCCGTCGAGTTTAGACTTCTGACCATTTTCGTCGAATGTCAAAATCCGTCGAGTTTAGATTTCTGACCACTAAACACAATGTCAAAATCCGTCGAGTTTAGACTTCTGACCAATATCTTTCTACCAATGTTGTTTCTGTCAGGTCATTTTCCGTCGAAAGGCAGCCTCAATAGTACACTAGAGACACTTCTTCGTTGAATCCAAAAATTATAATTATCGTCTAACACTTAGTGATTTAATTAGTGGTAACAGGATGCAATAATTAGCAAATTGGGAAATTAAAATATACTGAGATTCATAAATTTTAAAGAACCAAGAATGGAATTTTCATAAGACTTTGGATAATTTTAATTAGGGTAAGAACATGAGAGTGTGAGATTTTTTTTGAGATCTGAGATCTTAGGATAACCTTCTACGTGTATATGAATAAATTACCTAAGAGGATTTAAATTAACTAAGAGAATTCCTTTAGAGACAAACTCGTAAGTAAAGCTAAACCTAAGCAAGAATTCATAATACGCTTTAAAATGTATTAATTTATTTAACAACAATATTATGCTATTGTGGGTCCATGTGGGTGACCATTGACTGTGTTAATTCTTACTTTGGCAAATTGTGACATATGATGGAATAGTATGTAATAATGATCATACATGATTATGCATAGAGTCTCCGTATGCATTGTGAATGTCCGTTGGACTTCGTAAAGGGCCTAGTTGCCTAGGAGTTGAACACACCTTAGTGCGGGTGCGAATAGACAAGTGTAGGTCGTCGGTTGACCTTGGGGCGCGTCGGGTGCGGGTACCTCGCAATGGGCGAAACCTTGGTAGCTCTCTGTCAAATTCAAGGGGCGACCGATGCAAACATACTTGACGATCCTGGACCGAGACACCATGGCCCAAAAACAAAATCCACTTCGAAGAAGTTGTCCGTCATCCGGTGTCATCGTCCTATATCGCGATCTAGAGCAGACTGTCTATATAATGCCATGATGTGCACGTGGGTAAATTTAGAATTATAGCACTTTGGCCTCGGAAGCCTAGTTGCAGACATGTCGCCTGATCTTTCTCTCCGACCGTTTATGTCTAGCTCCATGGAGTAGGATTTTAATTTTGTATGCATATGCATAATGGGTCCATGAATTATCTGGCATGCACTGTTATTATAATTAGAACTGTTGTACTTCTGATATGTCTATATATATATATGACTGCCTAGAACTGTTTGGTTGATTGTAATCTTTCAACGCTACTAAATGTTTATTACCATTATTCTTTCATTCATAAATGCTACGTGGGTGCTTTGCGCCGTTTGGTTTCTTGATTCTATGATTGGTAATGATGGTAGGATGTCTTACCTCTTTCTTGTACTTTTCTTGCTCTATGTCAATTTTTGGTTAAAGACTGTAAGTGGGAACGAATTTGGATTCTTTTGGATTTTCTTGGTTTGACCCACTGTATCCGGTGATGTCGTCACAAAGGGAGTTTTATTGGGTTCGTTCGAATTGTGTTCACTTGTGGTGTTAATGCGCGGCGAGTCGATTGGACCGACAAGACGTATTTAACATGCTGAGGATCTGACATTGACCATGAAGAAGACTGCGATTGAAGACCTTATCTTGTATTTCTCACTACTCCGGTGAGCTCAGAGTTGCCTCACGCATTCGGGATTCGATGGAGTGCCCAACTCCTTAGTCGTAAATATATTATGGGTAGTTTATATTTATATTTTATTTTGCATTACCTATATAAAGTGTATTTTGGATATATGTATGTTTTAAGATGATTATCCAGTATTACATGCTGTAATTCGAGTACATATTATAATTCATAATTTAACTGGTTATATATGTAACTACTCATTCGTGGCTCCTATTTTCCTCATATACAAAATAATTAATATTTTTGTAAAGTTTGTTATTTGACAATGTTAGCACGCCGAAATTTAGTGACCATGACGTAATGACGATTGTGCATTGGTTATTAAATCGAGGGGTGTTGCATTAAGGTGGTATCAGAGCTCAGTTCATCCTGTTGAGCCGGGGTATGGACTGACTATGCTTAGACATGTTAGAAGTTTTTGTACGTTGTGTACTTCCTTGTCTCTTGATTGAGATGTTGGGAAAGGAAGGCATAGCTTGCCATAGGTTGAGTGTTGGTAGCTACTGTCACACAGTTACATGATATTGAGTACTGGCCCACTCAATGTGTAATGTTCTGTGTCTACAGGAAACTATGACTTCACCTAGGCGTATTAAGGCAATAAGAGTTCTTTAGAAAGAAGCTCAGCTGGTATGACTGAACTTGCTTAGGATTTGTTTGCATTTACACCCTTGTTGTGTTACCTCTAGAATTGTTTGAGCCTATGGGTTAGAAAAAGCGTAGTAAAATAAGACTTGCAAGGTTAATGGACTGAGGTGTCCAAGAGGTTTTTGAAAACTGATTCTCTTTGGAAAGGAGTATCTGGCATAAGTTTGGTTCGAGGAGCTGCATAAGAGTCAAAGACTTACTGGAGATCGCGCCGCAGAAGGCAGAATGAAGGAGCTCGAATTATAGTCTTTTGGGTTATCTTGATTGGGTTATGTGACTTTTGTGCTTGGTTTCCAAAAAGAGATAATATTGTTTGGAATGAATGCTTTTGATTTTCCCTTATTATTTGACTTGTTTGTTCTTGAAGGAAGATAATGACTCGAGGTAAATATAAGCGCGTGAACGCGGGGAGTGATAATGATGACACGACTGCGACAACCGAAGAAATACAAAGAATGGTTAATGTAACTACACGCCAAGATCAGAGAGCTGCACAACAGCAGGAATTGGAAGTTGAGGTTCGAAATTTGAAGGAAGAAAGTCGATTTTGGGGTAACTCTGGATTACCGAAGTTCCAAAGGAGGAACCATGGAAAGGCCAATCAGTTTAAGCAGAAACCGTATACACTACGACCAAGGGAGCAGCAGCGACATCAAACGCATCATGGTGGTGCGAGTGGTAGTAAGTCCAATCCAACTGTGGTACCGTTATCAATGTATAAGAAGTGCGGAAAGGACCACTTCACGAGGGACTGTAAGATAGAAGGAAAAATTTGTTTCAAGTGCGGAAAGCAAGGACATGTGTGGAGGGATTGTGCTTTACATGAGACAAAGCCTTCATATGTGATCAAAAGGGCAATCTGCTTCAAGTGTGGAAAGGACCATTTAACCAAGGATTGTACGAACGGTGGGATAATTTGTTTCAAATGCAGAGAGCTAGGACATGTGGCTAAGAACTGTACTTCGCAAAGGACGAAGCCTTTTGTTGGTGATGCACGCACTTCACAATCTCACGAAGAAAGGAGAGTAAATTTCTCTAGTGGAGTAGAAACATCCAAGACTGAAGACCTGAACGAGGGAGCTTGTACTACGATGGATGACCCTGTGATTGTACTATATAATTCCGGGGGTAACCCATTTCTTTATGATGTATGAATGTAGGAATCCAGTAGGGATGTTCGTACCTTCGTTATTTTTTTGACTAAGTTATTTCTATTTTGGCTGCTAAGAACTTGTTGATGGTAGCCAAGTTGTTTAAAATTGTCCTATGACCTGTTGAAGGCTGAATCTTTTGGTGATCTGATTCGTTTACTTCTTTTGCAAATTAGATATAATGTTAACGAAAGGATTGGTTATCTTTCAACCATATCCTGTTGAAATATTCCAATGAAATTCTAAGAGTACGTTTCTGGAATTGGGTTATCTGTGTATTTACTTCCTTTCGATCCGAATGATACTATTCTCGTTTGTAAGCCTGTTCTTGTTACAACTAGTTTATTTAAAAACTATCCTATTATTGTTAGAAATTGGAACCCTTTTTCCAATTCAATCATCTACTTTCTTCATGAATCAGCTCGATCTCAGTAAGAAATTGATCGTTTACTAAACGGGTCTCGTCATTCGATTTCAACGGAAACTTAGTGCTTCCTGAGACAGAAATTTCCTAGATGTGAATCAATGAAATTCACTCCTAAGTTTTATTGGACCATATCATACTCTTCGTTAGGCAAGTCCAGCGGTAAATCAAGCAACTTCCCTATTTTTCTTTCTAACCTTTATAACGTTTCTAGTATACTTCGATTGAGTAAATGTGTTCCCGAATTTGAACTATAACAATGTGCTAAGTGTAGCATGGTTAAATGAAAACTTACCCTATGAGACATCTGTTCGAATCAAGGAAAGATGATTTGGCAAATCAATTGAAGGACGCCGCTATTTTCTCCAAGATCATTTTGGGTTCTCAACTATCATTAAGATCATTTGAGAAAAGGGTATATTTCCAAGGCAACTTTCTCTGGTACGTAGTGAACACCACAGGTATTTCGTAATGTCATTCCATGTAATGAACGCTTCAGTAGTACTCATCGATTACACAAACAAGACCTTTCTTCCCTATTGAGACAGAATTGTCGTGTTGTTCTTCAATTTCAGAAGAAGAATGAGGAGTTACGCTAGAAGCTATTCAAGTACGAATTTCGGTTTGAGGCAGTTTAACTTTTGAGTCAAGTGATCTTTAAAAGAAGGAACTATTGGAGATCAGACACAAGTTGGAGCAGTTCTTCAATGGGACAGGTCAAAGACTATGTTACAAATTCGTAACTTTAAAGGATCAGCTGAATAGTACGGGGGACTCACTGCAGAATTCTTCAAAATGGCAATACTTCTCGTCTAACTCATGCATTGGAGTCAAGTTTGTAGGATTGGTACATATAAGGAAAGATTTTCAAGGGTTGAAGAGACACTCGACTACCTTGCCAACAATGATTCTGTCCAATCCTAATGAACTTTTTGAGATGCCTAGTGATGCTTCGCATTGGAAGTTTAGAACATGTGTTTGATCAGAATAGAAGGAATGGTAACGTACGCTTTAAGACCATCGAGAGTACATGAGAAGGATTACCTTACACCAACTCAGAGTTAGCGTTGTAGTTGCATTGAAGATCTAGAAGCATTTTCTATGAGGAGAAATTCTCAATGCCTATGGTAATCTTAGGAGCCAAAGGTATTTTGGCCTATTGGAATGAGTTGAACACGAGACAGAGACGATGATTAGAAGTTCCGAAAGATTTTGATTTTTATGTTTTGGTATAGTCCCAGAGGAGGCGAATGTCGTAGCAGATGCCTTAAGAAGAAGATAAGCTTAGTTGTCTACTACAATAAGCAAGGTGAATAAGCTCGATAGGGCTATCCAGTGATGAACAGTTGTTTGGAGAGTTGGCTGTTGGATGGCTGAAGACTCAAAGGGCGTAGAATCTTTTATTAATCGGCCTATGACGTCAACACGTTTTTGCTCGATTATATAAGATGCTAAGTGGAAGGAAGCAACCTTATTGCCAGTGATTTGGATTGATGCAGCTGAAGATATAATACGAGAACTAGGAGACAAAATGAAATAAACACAGTCGCATTTGTCCTAAGATATGATGAATTTCGAGGACGAAATTCCTTTTTAGAAAGAGAGTGTTGTAACATCCCGAAAAATTATTTATTTCATTATAAACAATCATTTTATAATATTTGTGATTTTTGGTGATTTTTGTGGAATTTTCTAAAAATGTTGAATATTTTAATATATTCCTCTTTTTGCGTGTGCGCTAAGCGGAGCCGAAAAAATAAAATATTTTCCTTGAGGCTGGTAAACATTGAACTGTCAACGTGTCGACGGGGGATCTTACTAAACCCGAGGTCGGGCACAGTTTACGAGGTTTACATTTTTTGAGATTTTATCTGCTAGATAAAATTACTGTATCATAAAATTATCTGATGAATAATAAAATATTATTTTCATCAGTTGTAACTTTCATTCACTGAGAAAATAATTCTAACAGTGTAATCAAATCATCTGTCAAATGTACTTAATTGAGGAGACAAGCTTACTATGCACTTTATCGAGAAGCGCACAAAGCTTCTCAAGGAAGCTTCAAGAAAACTTCTAGGAGGCTTCCTTCCCAGCCACTATTCACTCTCTCTCCTTCCATTTTTGTGCAAAGACGTTTGACTATAGGGGAGCATATTTCACTTTTTTCATATTTCCCTCCTCCCAATACGCACTCACTTTGTTCACTCATCTTTCTCCCTTTCTCTTTTCACTCTACAGCAGCAACCTCATTACCACTAACACCTCCATTTCTATCTTCAAAAATCGTCACACTCCTTGCACCATCCTTGTGTTTGGAGGACCACCATCATTGAGGAAGTCATCTCCTAAGCTCACCATTCTCTTTATCTTCATTCTCTTACATCTTTGAAGCTCAAAGGTTGGAGCTTTAAGGTAAAGCTCTCAGCTTTTTCTTCCTCCCTTCTCATTTTCGTAACCCATGGTCATTTTGATGACCATGGGTATCCATTTCAATATTTGGTTCTGATTTGGTAAGTTTGAATATTCAAGGATTTCCAAGAAGCTGAAAACGAAGTTTCTGGCCAAAAAGGAGCAGCCTTTCTTTGTGCTTCTCTAAGGTAAGAGGAAGACACTCCTCCTCAACCTATTTTAGCATTTAGGAACGTCTGTGATTGGTTTTGAGGGTCATTCTGTTTTTACATATTGTTTGTATTGTATGTGTGCTATTTGATTGTTTGTGTGTTTTGATATATATCTGGATGTATTGGAACGTGTAATATGGAAGGGAATGACTTCCGATTGGTTCTCGAATGGTCACGGTGTTGAGCCCAGAAATTTGGAAATTTCATGTTAAAACTAATAACAGTATGAACCCCTGGCCAAACTCGTCGAATATGATATCCTGATCATTTAGTGAAATGTTAAAATCCGTCGAGTTTAGGCTTCTGACCATTTCCGTCGAATGTCAAAATCCGTCAAGTTTAGATCTCTGACCACCAAACACAATGTCAAAATCCGTCGAGTTTAGACTTCTGACCATTTTCGTCGAATGTCAAAATCCGTCGAGTTTAGATTTCTGACCACCAAACACGATGTTAAAATCCGTCGAGTTTAGACTTCTGACCATTTTCGTCGAATGTCAAAATCTGTCGAGTTTAGATTTCTGACCACCAAACACGATGTTAAAATCCGTCGAGTTTAGGCTTCTGACCATTTCCGTCGAATGTCAAAATCCGTCGAGTTTAGATCTCTGACCACCAAATACAATGTCAAAATCCGTCGAGTTTAGACTTCTGACCATTTTTGTCGAATGTCAAAATCCGTCAAGTTTAGATTTCTGATCACCAAACACGATGTTAAAATCCGTCGAGTTTAGGCTTCTGACCATTTCCGTCGAATGTCAAAATCCATCGAGTTTAGATCTCTGACCACCAAACACAATGTCAAAACCCGTCGAGTTTAGACTTCTGACCATTTTCGTCGAATGTCAAAATCCGTCGAGTTTAGATTTCTGACCACCAAACACGATGTTAAAATCCGTCGAGTTTAGGCTTCTGACCATTTCCGTCGAATGTCAAAATCCGTCGAGTTTAGATCTCTGACCACCAAACACAATGTCAAAATCCGTCGAGTTTAGACTTCTGACCAATATCTTTCTACCAATGTTGTTTCTGTCAGGTCATTTTCCGTCGAAAGGCAGCCTCAATAGTACACTAGAGACACTTCTTCATCAAATCCAAAAATTATAATTATCGTCTAACACTTAATGATTTAATTAGTGGTAACAGGATGTAATAATTAGCAAATTGGGAAATTAAAATATACTGAGATTCATAAATTTTAAAAAATCAAGAATGGAATTTTCATAAGATTTTGGATAATTTTAATTAGGGTAAGAACATGAGAGTGTGACATTTTGAGATCTTAGGATAACCTTCTAAGTGTATATGAATAAATTACCTAAGAGGATTTAAATTAACTAAGAGAATTCCTTTAGAGACAAACTCTATAAGTAAAGCTAAACCTAAGCAAGAATTCATAATACGCTTTAAAATGTAATAATTTATTTAACAACAATATTATGCTATTGTGGGTCCATGTGGGTGACCATTGACTGTGTTAATTCTTACTTTGGCAAATTGTGACATATGATGGAATAGTATGTAATAATGATCATACATGATTATGCATAGAGTCTGTATGCATTGTGAATGTCCGTTGGACTGTCGTAAGGCCTAGTTGCCTAGGAGTTGAACACACCTTAGTGCGGGTGCGAATAGACAAGTGTAGGTCATCGGTTGACCTTGGGGGCATCAGGGTGCGGGTACCTCGCAATGGGCAGTTGGTAGCTCTCTGTCCGTGGGGCAGACCGATGCAAACACACTGACGATTCGGACCGAGACACTGTCTTATATCGCGATCTAGAGCAGACTTTCTGTATAATGCCATGATGTGCTCATGGGTAAATTCGGAATTATAGCACTTTGGCCTCGGCAGCCTAGTTGCAGACATGTCGCCTGATCTTTCTCTCCGACCGTTTATGTCTAGCTCCATGGAGTAGGATTTTAATTTTGTATGCATATGCATAATGGGTCCATGAATTATCTGGCATGCACTGTTATTATAATTAGAACTGTTGTACTTCTGATATGTCTATATATATATATGACTGCCTGGAACTGTTTGGTTGATTGTAACTGCTACTAAATGTTTATTACCATTATTGCTGTCATAAATGCTACATGGGCGCTTTGCGCCGTTTGGTTTCTTGATTCTATGATTGGTAATGATGGTAGGATGTCTTACCTCTTTCTTGTACTTTTCTTGCTCTATGTCAATTTTTGGTTAAAGACTGTAAGTGGGAACGAATTTGAATTCTTTTGGATTTTCTTGGTTTGACCCAGTGTATCCGGTGATGTCATCGCAAAGGGAGTTCTATTGGGTTCGTTCAAATTGTGTTCACTTGTGGTGTTAACACGCGGCGAGTCGATTGGACCGACAAGACGTATTTAACATGCTGAGGATCTGACATTGACCATGAAGAAGACTGCGATTGAAGACCTTATCCTGTATTTGTCACTACTCCGGTGAGCCCGGAGTTGCCTCACGCATTCGGGATTCGATGGAGTGCCCAACTCCTTAGTCGTAAATATATTATGGGTAGTTTATATTTTATTTTGCATTTCCTATATAAAGTGTATTTTGGATATATGTATGTTTTAAGATGATTATCCAGTATTACATGCTGTAATTCGAGTACATATTATAATTTATAATTTAACTGGTTATATATGTAACTACTCATTCGTGGCTCCTATTTTCCTCATATGCGAAATAATTAATATTTTTTTAAAGTTTGTTATTTGACAATGTTAGCACGCCAAAATTTAGTGACCATGACGTAATGACGATTGTGCATTGGTTATTAAATCGAGGGGTGTTGCAGTTTGAGTCTTTGTCCATTGACCTTAAATACAATACCATTCCTAGGATTCTCAATGTCTATGACCCCATAAGAATACACATGTTTGACAATATAAGGACCAATCCACCTAGATCTCAATTTTCTAGGGAATAGGTGAAGACGAGAATTATAAAGCAGAACTTTTTGACCAATTTCAAAAGTTTTTCTCAAAATTGATTTATCATGAAAAGCTTTTGTTCTAGCTTTATAAATCTTTGAGTTTTCATATGCATCATTTCTTAATTCCTCAAGTTCATTCAATTGCAATTTGCGTAACTTGGAAGCATCATTAAGACTTAAGTTGAAAGCTTTAATGGCCCAAAATGCTTTATGCTCCAATTCTACAGGTAAATGATAAGGTTTTCCATAAACTAACCGATAGGGAGACATGCCTAAAGATGTTTTAAAAGCAATAAGGTAAGCCCAAAGTGCATCGTTTAGTCTTAAAGACCAATCTTTACAATTTGGGTTACCTATTTTTTCCAAAATTTGTTTAATCTCCCTATTTGCTAATTCAACTTATCCACTTGTCTGAGGATGATAAGGGGTTGCAATTTTGTGGGTAATGCAATATTTCTTCATTAAGGATTCAAATGGTTTATTATAAAAATGTGTTCCCCCATCACTGATGATAGCTCGAGGAATTCCAAATCGACTCAAAACATTTTCTTTTAAAAATTTTAGAATAGTTTTATAATTATTGTGCCGACATGGAATCGCCTCAATCCATTTTGAGATATAATCAACTATAACCAAAATGTACACAAATCCAAAAGATGATGGAAATGGACCCATGAAATTAATTCCCCAACAATCAAAAATTTCAATGACAAGGATAAGGTTCAAAGGCATCATATTTCTTTTAGAAATAGACCCTAATTTTTGATAATTTTCGCAACTTTTACAAAAAGTATAACTGTCCTTGAATAAAATGGGCCAATAAAATCTACATTGCAAGATTTTTGCAGCTGTTTTCTTTGAAGAAAAATGACCTTCACATGCTTCTGAATGACAAAATTTAATGACACTACTTACCTCATTGTCAGGTACACATCTCCGAAAGATTTGATCAGGACAATATTTGAACAAATATGGGTCATCCCAAAAGAAATTTTTCACCTCAATCAAAAACTTTTTTCTGTCTTGGTGTGTCCACTGAGGCAGCATCTTACCTGTTACAAGAAAATTAACAATGTTAGCAAACCAAGGCATGGAATTGACAAAAAATAAAAATTCATGGGGAAAAAAATCATTGATAGGTGTGCTATCAAAAGATGAACCTGTTGTCAGCCTTGACAAATGATCTGCAATAACATTTTCGGCTCCTTTCTTGTCTTTTATTGTGATGTTGAATTCTTGAAGTAACAAGATCCACCGTATCAACCTAGGTTTGGCATCCTGTTTAGACATTAAATATCTAACAGTAGCATGATCAATAAAAATAACAGTGGACGAACCAATTAAATAAACTCAAAATTTGTCCAATGCAAAAATTACAGCAAGTAGTTCTTTTTCAGTAGGGGTGTAATTCATTTGTGCACTATTCAAAGTTTGACTTGCGTAATAAATTACATGAGGCTTACTTTCCTTTCTTTGGCCTAAAACAGCGCCAACAGCAAAATCACTAGCATCACACATCAACTCAAAAGACAGAGGCCAGTCAAGAGATTACATGATAGAAGCAAAAGTCAAAAGACCAATTAATTTTTCAAAAGATTTCTGACAATATTGAGTCCAATCAAATGGTGTATCTTTTGTTAGAAAATTACATAAAGGTCTAGATATGACACTAAAGTCCTTTACGAATCTTCTGTAAAATCCTGCATGTTCTAAAAAGGAACAAACTTCTCTGACTAATTTTGGGGAAGGCAAATGAGCAATTAATTCAACTTTGGCCTTATCAACTTCAATTCCCTTAGAAAATATCACATGACCTAACACTATTCCTGAGGTAACCATGTAATGACATTTTTCCCAATTTAATACAAATCTTTTTTCTTCGCATCTTTTAAGAACTTTTCCAAATTATCAAGATAATTTTCAAAAGAATTTCCAAAAACTGTCAGATCATCCATGAAAACCTCTAAATAATGCTCAATCATGTCACTAAAAATACTTAGCATGCATCTTTGAAAAGTTGTCAGAGCATTACAAAGACCAAAAGGCATTCTTCTATATGCAAAAGTGCCGAAGGGGAAAGTAAAAATAGTCTTTTCTTGGTCCTCTAATGCAATTGGTATTTGATTATACCTTGAATAACCATCAAGAAGACAATAGCAGGGATGTCTTGCTATTCTTTCCAGAATTTGATCAAGAAATGGCAATGGAAAATGATCTTTCCTAGTGGCTGCATTCAATTTTCTGAAATCAATACACATACGCCAACTAGATGAGACTCGGGTAGGTATTAATTCTCCTTTTTCATTTTCAACCACTTTGTTATTCCGTTTCTTAGGCACAACTTGTGTAGGGCTTACCCACTGGCTATCAGAGATAGGATAGATAATTCTAACATCAAGTAATTTAAGAACTTCAGCTCTAACTACCTCTTTCATGTGTGGATTTAATCTTCTTTGAGGTTGTTGAGATGTTTTAGCATTATCCTCTAAATGTATTCTATGTGTACAAATTAATGGATTAATGCATTTTATATCCTTTAATGTCCATCCAATTGCACTTTTATGCCTTTTAAGTACTTCTATCAACTTACCTTATTGTTCTTTAGTCAGGGATGAGGAAATTACCACTGGAGAGCTTTGTTCTTCTCCCAAAAATGTGTACTTCAACCCATTAGGCAACGGCTTTAGTTCCAGTGTGGGTACTTCATCATGGGTATCATCATTCATGGGTTTTATCTCTTCGAATTTCTGCTTCCATCCCTTGTATTCCATTACCTGTGAACAATCAAGTAAAGAACATACTTCAGAAATATCATCATCTAATTGTGTACCTGAATCAAAGGAATTAATTAAACAAATTTCTAATGGGTCAAAAGAACTCTTGATTTGAAGATGATCATCTATAATGGCCTCAATCCCTTCAATCTCTTCCTTGTCATCATAAACTTCATGTGGTTGCTTGCATATATTGAAAACATTAAGCTCCAGTGTCATATTTCCAAATGTTAGCTTCACCACTCCATTTCTGCAATTTATCAAAGCATGAGATGTTGCTAAAAATAGGCGACCCAAAATAATAGGAACTGACTTAGAACTATCAATCATAGGTTCAATTTCCAAGACAATAAAATCTATAGGATATATGAATTTATCAACTTGTACCAACACATCTTCCACTGTTCTTTTTGGAATTTTAATTGATCTATCAGCAAGTAAAAGAGTTACAGAAGTTGGTTTTAACTCACCAAGATTGAGTTACTGATAAACTGAATATGGAAGCAAATTAACACTAGCACAAGATCAAGTAAAGCTCGTTCAATTTTATGTTCTCCAATAATGCATGAAACTGTAGGACAACCAGGGTCTTTATATTTCAACTCATTATTGTTTTGAGTAATGGAGCTTACCTGTTCAGTCAAAAAGGCATTCCTTTTCAGATTATGTTTCCTTTTAACAATACACAAGTCTTTCAAAAATTTGGCATAACAAGGAATCTATTTGATAGCATCTAACAGAGGAATATTGACTTTCACTTGTTTAAAGATTTTAAAAATATCACTGTTATGATTCACTTTACTTGAATTGTTCAATGCTTGAGGAAATGGGGGTGAAAGAGAGGGTTTGGTCTCCTTTTGACTAGGTGGCTTATCAACCACTTCCTCATATTTGGGAATTGACTCATCATCTTTCTCAAAAATTTCAGGAATTTGTTTTTCAACAACCTTTCCACTCCTAAGAGTTATCACTGAGTTGACTTGATCTATTTTTTGACTTTCTGAACTACCCTCATTTAGGCTAAACTGACCCTTGGGATTTGGTTAAGGTTGAGAAGGAAACTTTCCTTTCTCATGAATGGCAAGTGCTGAAGAAAATTTAGCAAGAGTGTCTTTTATGTCAATCATGGCTTGAGTGTTTTAGTTATTGATGACCTCTTATTTTTCCATAAATGCATGCAATGTTCCTTCAAGGTTTTTCCTATATGGTGGGACATAAGGTGCATATCCTTGAGGATTTTGAGAATCTTGTTGTGCCTGAGGTGGTGGTGGTTGCATGAATTGTGCTTGGTTGCTATTCTTCTAACTGAAGTTCGGGTGATTTCTTCATCCCAAATTGTATGTATCTGAAAAAGAAGAAGTGAATAGCTTTTTAAAATTGTTCATTGCATTTACTTGCTCATGCACAACTTCTTTTAAAACAGGAATTTTTGGACATTCATTTGTTGAGTGTCCTAATTCATCACAAATGCCACAAATTTCTTCATTTTGCACATATTTGATTTCTTTTACTTTACCGAATTCCATGGCTTCAACCTTTCTAGCCAAACTGGTAAACCTAGCATTTAGATCTTCTTCTTGACTAAGATGATATTTTCCTTTACTAGCACTTGCAAGGTTAGATCTAATTAAATTTTCAGAAGGATTAGTACCATGCCATGATTGAGAATTTTCAGCCAAATGATCTAAATAGTCTAAAGCTTCATCAAGTTCTTTATCAAGAAATTCACCATTGCCCATTGTTTCCACAAATTGTTTAGTTTCGAGTGTTAACCCTTCATAAAAGAAGCTTATAGTGCGCCATTTTTCAAAACCATGATGTGGGCAAGAATTCAACAAATCCTTAAAACGTTCCCAACTTTGAAAATATGCTTCATTGGAATTTTGGGAAAAAATTTGGATTTGTCTTTTCAAAGCATTAGTTTTATATGTTGGAAAAAATTTCTTCAAAAACTCTCCTTGCATTTCTTGCTATGTGCCAATTGATCTTGGTTTCAAAGTGTTAAGCTAAGTTTTTGCTTTATCTTTCAAAGAAAAAGAAAATAATTTAAGCTTAACAATCTCTTTAGTGCAAGTTTGATCATTAAAAGCAGTACATACTTCCTCAAATTCTTTTAGATGTAAATATGAGCATTCAGATTCTAAACCATGGAAATTAGGAAGTAAAGAAATCATACCTGGCTTGAATCTAAAATTGTTGGCATTGAGTGGAAAGATAAAACATGATGGACTAGAATTTTGAGAAGGTTGCAAATACTCATGCATAGTTCGCAATGGTTGATTTTCATGTTCATCATGCACACTTTCATTTTCAGCCATTATGCTTAATGTGTGTGATTGTGATTCAGACAAATCAATATGTAAAGTACTAGGATTAACTTTAACTAAATGACCAAAATTTAAATCATGATACCAATTAAGTATAAACAAGTAACTTAAAGTATAAAATAAAATGTACAAGCTAGCAATATAAACTGTCCATTAAATATTAACAAAGGTGTAGTATAAACTAACCACCAAATATATATTAACACTTAGTAAATAAATATTAATAAAGGTGTGGTATAAACTAACCACCAAATAAGTTAATAAGCGAGAAAAAGTAAAAAGTTAGTATGTAGATAAATTAAAATGTTAGAAGCGAGAAAAAGTAAAAAGTTAGATAGTTAGTAAGAAAGTTAGTAAGTTAGTAAACAAAAAATAAATGACAGAAAATAAATAACAAAAAAAATGACAGAAGATAAATACAAAAAATAAAGTACAGAAAGTAAATTTAAAATATGAAAACTGGAGAATCAACAAGTCGATTTTTTGCTCCAACGAGAGAGAAGAGAAGAAGAAATATTATTTCATTAATGATTAAAGATTACAGAGAAATTAGGGAGAGTTTCCCCCACAAGTTAGTATGCACAGAAATTAAAAAGGAAGAGGTTCCCCCACTAGTTAGTATGTTAGTATATATATACAAAATTTTTACACCAGAAATTCGGTCTTCAAATCAAGTCCCCAGCAATGGCGCTAAAAACTTGATGCATAAATTTTCAACTAAGTCTATAAACTTAATGTGGGATTAATTGTTGCATTGCGAACCCAAGTGCAGGTTGTCTCAAGTAATAAATTTCTCAAGAGTCCGAGATCGATCCATAGGAAATTATTGAAAATTAATTAAGGTGAACTAAATATTTTGTTACTATGGTAAAAATTATTTACTTGGGTTAAAATATTCACTCTTGGTAAATAAAGTAAAGGTAAAATTAATTCCTTTTATAACTCAATTAGAATCCTCGCAGCATGGAGGTTCCAATTGGACAATACAACGTTAAAAGTCCATTTAAAATAATATATGTAATTATATTATGTTTCCAAAAAATATTACCACCACTTATAAATGGATTAAAGCATTCATTGTGTCAATATTTTATCTACAACAAATCAAGAACTCCTCTTTACAAAGATAGTTTCTAAATTATAAGAAACAAATTATAACACGTATAATGGTTACTAGAAAATATAAATCATTTAAGCACAAGAGAAGAATAAATCTAACCTTATTTTATTACCAAGAGCTTCATCCTTTCACCCAAGTAAAATGAAACTTAGTTACTCATAGATAAGAAGAAAGAAAGAAAGAAAGAAAGAAAGAAAGAAAGAAAGAAAAGAAAAGAAAGAAGAAGAAGAAGAAGAAGAAGAAGAACATGACTTTAATTTAAAACAACAAAGGAAAATTACTACAATAAAATCTAGTAACAAAATGGCATCATTTTGGTAACTAACACCTAACACCCTCAATGATCTGCTAAGGCCCCCTTTTATAGAGGATTAGAAATATAAAATGACAAGGGGGCTGAGTCATTAGTGAGTGGATGAGTGGAAAATGAGTGGAAAATGCCAAATGACTTTTCGTGAGTGGAAAATTATGGAGATTCCTTATCTCCGAAATCATTTAGCTCTGAAGTCATTGAATGCGTCAGAATGAGCAAATGTGATCTACATCAAAGTTGTAGGGCTTGATATTGGCTTCAAAATGGACACTAGAATCACCTCATTTGGCCACCTATAACCTAAGATATGGGCCAATTACTACAGAGTGTTCAAGCCTAATTCCAGCACCTCTGTTCTGACTTTTAAGCCCAATATCACCTACTAGACCTCTGATTCTTGAAAAGTGTTTAAAATGAAAGTTGTAGATATAGGTCTCAAGTATTCAGCATTAAATTTCAGCCCATTTGACAACCTCTAGCCCAAAATATGGAATGAACAGTATACATAAGTCAAGCTGTCAGGAATAGCACTCTAGTTCTTGCTTCAACCCCAATTTGAGTTATCTACTCGTGTGATTGGGCCTTTGAGGTTTCGTGAAATTATAGAACTCTCTCTTATCTTTCAAATGCCACTAGAATCACCTCCAAAGACCACCTATAGCCCAAGATATGGCCCAAATACTGAAACAGTGTAAGACATGAATCATGCTAAAAAATTCAATTAAGTCCAATTTGAGTCCAAACTTACAAAACATAATAAAATTCAATCAATTAAGTACATGGAGAGTGTAAATGACTAAGAATGAAAGCTTATTAATGTATCAAATATGTGATCATCAACTTTCAAAGTTATCCAAAGTTAAATGATATTATCTTAATTCCTCCTTTCCATTGTCGTTAACTTTTTTTGCATGAATATCTCTCACTTTCTTTCATTTCACACAATTGTTAGTAGCAGAAAAGAGGGGAAAAGATAGAGATAGGAAAAGAAAAGAGAAAATAAAGAAGAAACAAAGAAAAGAAATAAAAGAAAAGAGAAAATAGAATATGAAAGGAAAGAAGAAGAAGAAGTAAGAACCAAAGGAAGAACAAGAAAAATAATAGAACACCATCCATAGGGAATTGAGGTAGGGGTTGTTGTGTTTGCTTTTTTTTTTATGCTTTATCATTCTTTACTTCATGAAAATTGCCAAAGAATGGATAGAATGGAGTTTTTCATGATACTTGCAGAAAATCATGATTGTGTGTAATAGAGATATGTTTGATAAGATATAGACTTGTATGGACATGTATATGCGTGAATAAAACCATCAGAACTTGTTGTTAATGATTTTCCAATACTTTACTACATGATTTATGGTATAAGGGCATGTTAGGCATAATGGATTAGGCATGATAGGATAAGCTTATGCAATACATTACAACTTTATTAGTTGTTTGGTGAAACCATAATATTGTATAAACTTATCCAACAAATTTTTCTTATACATTAAAATGATATATAATTTAATTAGGCCTTAGGGGGTAGGGTTAGGCCTGATTAGGATTTGATGTATAAGCTAATGTAAAACTTTTCCTATTCCAACCTAGTGAACCCCGATACTCTCCTCTGCCTTCTTACTACCACCCTCTCCCCTCCTCTCATTGCTGACGAGCTCTACACAAGCCATTAACTTCTCCCCTCCTCTGCCTTCAAGGTACGTCACTCAATCTATTTTCTCTAGTTTTGTTCCAATAAAATAATTTCAAGTTGCTTTTCATTTTTCTTTCTTTTCAAGGAAAATTGACAAAATAAATGTTTTTTAGCTCTGTAAATCCATTGGGTTATTAGGGATTAATGAACCCAGCAACCCTAAATGGCATTCGGGATCTAATATGAACTTGAATCACATATGGGTAAATGGGCTATTCTCATACGAACTTGATTATTGTGGGATTAGACCTACCTTTGTGTTTGTTGTGAATACATATTATACTGAAGGTTAATGGTTGAGCTTCTTTGAGAGAAAAGTCTTCTTTTAATCTATTATTATGCTGTTCATAATACAAATCCAAATTGACAAGTTTCTTATATTGTTTAGAAAAATTATTCTATGTACTTTCATACAATTTTATTTTGTTTTCTCTTTTCTCCTTTACTTTCTGTAATACAGGGCTTTTGAAGTTCGTTGCTTGCATATTCCTATTCATCAATGAACACCATTTGAAGGTCTTTGTCTTTTGAACGTATGCTTTTGTCAACTTTTGGAAGTTCATCTGTGTTACTGTTGATGCATTTAAATGATACTAACTTCAGATTGATAATTGTTTCTAGCAAGTAGCAACTTAGTTTCTTTTTATGACAGGAAATAAATTATTGTGAATCATTTTCTTTTGGGGGCTAAAACATTCACTAAGGAGTAATCAACGAATGCTTCTCAATTATTGCATGTGTAACACTCCGAAAATTATTTATTTTATCATTAATCATCATTTTATAATATTTATAATCTTTGTGGATTTTTTTGAAAACGTCGAATATTTTAATATATTTTTTACTTTGCGTGCACACTGAGCAGAGTCAGTGTAACACCTCGGAAATGATTTGTTTCATCATGAATAGTCATTTCTCAATATTCGTGATTCTTTGGAGATTTTTCTGGAATTTTTCAGAAACGCTGAATATTTTAGTATATTCCTCGTTTTGCATGCGCATTGAGTAGAGATAGTCAAACGCCCCGAAAAATTGTTTATTTCATGACAAATATCCATTTTCTAATATTTGTGATTTTTAAAAATTTTTGTGAATTTTTTTGGAAAAATCAAATATTATAGTATATTCCTCGTTTTGCATGCGCGCTGAGCGAAGCCGGGATAACAAAATATTTTTCCAGAGACTAGTAAATCTTGAACTGTCAATGTGTCGATGGGTGATCTTACTAAACCCGAGGCCAGGCATAATTTACGAGATTTGCGTTTTCTAAGGTTTTATCTAATAAATAAAATCATTGTATCATAAAATTATCTGATGAATAATAAATAATTATTTTCATCAACTGTAACTCTTACTCACTGGGAAAATAATTCTAACAGTGTAATTAATCATCTGTTCAAGAGTATTTAATTAATGAGACAAGCTTACTTTACACTTTATTGAGAAACATGCGAAGCTTCTCAAGGAAGCTTCTAGGAAATTTCCTCCAAGCTTCCCAAGGAAGCCATGCACTTCCTCTCTACTCTCTCCACACTCATGGCTGTAGCACCCAAAAATGAGGGGGGAAAATTTGTGCTTCACAAAAACTAATTACATCACATTATTTTCAAAAACCAAAAAGTATCTTTCACTTTCTACTATTAACTTCTCTCTCTAAGCTTCATCTTTCTCCTTCACAAAATATTTTCTCCTCCTTCTCTCTAGGAGCTCATGGCTAGCAGCCCTTTCCATACCTCATCCATCACAAAAATTTCATCCAACCCCATTTTCTTAATCCTTTCCATCTTCTAAACACTTCTTTAGTTGGTGGTTCTTTGAAAAACCTTCATCTTCACCATTTTCTTCAAGCTTCAAGCTTAGGGTTTTTGGGTAAGCTTCTTGATTGTTCACTTTCTTTTACTCATTTTCATTTCTATGGTCTCCTTTGTGACCATCCATGCTTTATTTTTTAAGCATTGGTGTTATTTTGATGAGATTGAAATTTTAGGGTTCTTGGTGGTGTCCAATCCAAAATTTGCATTGAAATTCTAGGAGGCTTCTCTTATTTTCTTCTCTTAGGTAAGAGGAAGACACTCCTCCTCAACCTCTATTAGCAATAAGAAACCTTGTTTGTGATTGATTGTGAGAAAACCCAATTGAGGGTTATTCTTTGTTTGCATGATTGGTATGTTTACATGTTTTTAATTTATTTAAGCTATTGGATTGATTGATTATGCATATTGATATGTTTGAATGGATTGGAAGGCATGAAATGGAAGGAAATAATTTTGGATTCCCTCTTGAATGGCTATGGTTTTGGGGACCCAAAATTAGAGTTCTTGATGAACAATTGTAATAAGTGGAATACATAATTAATCAAGTGTACAATGTGTAATTAAAGGAATGAAAAATTTGGGAACTCACTCCCCTAGGGAGGCCACGGCCTCTAGGGCCTTTTGGGGCTTGATTATATAACTTTGGTAACCTTGGAACATAAATAATCAAGTGATTAAATTATTGGTAATGGGATAGAAAATTTAGCAAATTGGAAGATTTAGATATACTTTGAGATTCATAAATTTTAAAAACCCAAGAATGAAATTTTTCGTAAGACTTAGGGTAATTTTAATTAGGGCAAGAACAAGAGAGTATGAGACTTTGAGACCCTTAGAATAACTTTCTAAGTGTATGACAATAAATTACCTTAGAGAATTTAATTAATTAAGAGAATTCCTCTAGAGAAGAAACTTTGTAAGAAAGGCTAAATCTACGTAAGAATTCATTATAAACCTTAAAAATGTATTAATTCATTTAATTCAAATATTATGATGTTGTGGGTCCATGTGAGTGACCAATGATGTGTTGATACTTAGTTTTGCCAATTGTGGCATATTGTGGAAAAGTATGTAATGATGAACATACATGTTTATGCATAGAGTTGTCATGCATTGTGAATATCCGTTGGACTTTTGTTAAGGCTGAGTTGCCTAGGAGATGAACACACCTTAGTGTGGGTGCGAGTAGACTAGTGTAGGTCATATTGTTGACCATGGGGGCGTCGGGGTGTGGGTACCCCGCAATGGACAATTGTTAGCTCTTCTGTCCGTTGGACAAACCGATGCAAACGCACCAACGATCCTGACCGGGCACTGTCCTATATCGTGATCTAGCGTAGACTATCTGTACAATGCCTTGATGTGCACGTGGATAAACTGATGAGTTATAGCACTTTGGCCATGGCAGCCGAGTTGTAGACATGTCTCCTGATCTTTCTCTCCGATTGTTTGTGTCTAGCTCCATGGAGTAGGATTTTGACTTTGTATGCATGTGCATCATGGGTCCATGTATCATCTGGCATCTATTTATTATTATAATTGGAACTATTGTATTACTGATATATAATTGCCTGCAACTGCTTATTGTTTATTTTTGCTATTTAATGCTTATGATTTTTATTTGATATGCTCTGTGGGCGCTTCGCGTCATTCTGTTTCTTGCTGCTATAACTGGTAATGATAGTAGGATGTCTTACCTCTTTCTAGTATTCCTGTTATTTTCTATCTGTATATTGTGTCCCATCAAAGATGACGGCAAGGAGGTTGGAGCTCCCGATTTCCCTGACTTCTGGCCTGATCGTGACTAGCATCTACTGTAGATCATGGAGGCACGCTCATGCGGATTTCTAGGTGATGTGCATCTGAACTTCCTTGGAGGGCCAGACTACTGGCACATCAACCTAGATTCCGATCATTGTGTCTACTTGGGAGACGTGTCGATCTCTTTGGTCTGGAGGCATCATGAGCAGTAAATCTTTACCTGCTGCATCAGCCTACATTTGGAGTTTTATCTACCCATCCGGGAGATGTGGGGTAACTGCTACTACACCCCACAGGAGGATTCCTTTGATTCCACTGCTCGGGCTCTGGCCCGTGGCTCTGTGGCTCCTCTATGGGTTTCCTCGGATGAGGAAGACCCTGAGGAGGTTCTTGAGGAGGACCTCACAGAGGATCCTGATACGATTCCTCCTTATTTGAGGGACTGATATTGCTGGTAGCTACTGATGGCTACCAGTGTTTTAGTGTGGGGGCCTGATGTCTTTATTTTGGTGGGTTGTATATTTCTGATATCTTGGGAATGTATATGTATGATCCTTTGGGCAGATATAGTTTTTGCTTTTTGGTATATCGAGCTTTGTAATTAAATAGATTAGGAATAATTATATATATATGAATATGCAATGTTAATCAAATGTATGCTTTACTTCTGTCTTGCTCATTATTGCCATTTATGTTTCATTACTACAGTTTATTAATTGTTATAAAAAAATATTATCACCATTTTATTTATACAACTTTAACCAGATAAATTTAATCGTAATAAAAAGAACTGGGTCTTAACTTATAAATTTTATTTTTCGCATTATAAATGACAATGTGATGTTCCCTCCCAAAAAAGGGCGTTACATTAAGTTAGTATCTGAGCCACGGTTTATGTTTCTTTGGGTCTTGTGATTGAGTCTGTCTTGCTTGTGCTGTGTGTTTCTCTAAAAACTAAACACAAAGATGTATTGTTTGGTATTCCTACTAGATGCAATTGACTTTCCTTGTGTCTTTCAGTTACTCTGACTCGAGACAGTAAGATGGCACGATGTGAAGAAATGGTAGCTGCTATTGAGGCGATGCAGAAAATGGCTAAGGGCATCGTACAACAAACTTAACGAGCTACTCAGCAACGAAAGTCGCTCACACAATAAGAAAGGGCAGCTCAACAGCTCGAAGCTACGGTAGATGCTCAGAACTTGGCGGAGTTTCGTCGCCACAACCCTCCCTAATTCAAAGGAGAGTTTGATCCGGACAAGGCTAGTCAATGGATCAAAGAGCTAGAGAAAGTCTTTCGAGGTATAAACTGCGCTGAGAATAAGAAGGTGACCTATGCTACCTTTATGTTAGTGGGTAATGCTGAAAACTGGTGGAATGGAGTGCAGAGAATGCTAGAAGCTGCAAACTGTGAGATCACTTGGGATTTATTCAAGGATAAATTCTTGGATAAGTATTTTCCTGTGAGCACAAGGCATGCGAAGGAGTCGGAGTTTCTCAACTTACGGCAAGGGAATATGATCATTAGTGAGTATGCAGCAAGATTCGAAAACTTGTCACAGTTTTTAACGTACTTTCAGCACCAATCAAATGAATCCTGGAAGTGTCAGAGATTTACAGAAGGATTAAGATATGAGGTGAAGAAGGCTGTTATCACCTTGAAGATCAATGAGTTCTCGGAGCTACTAGACACGTGCTATGAAGTAGAAGCTCTGGACCAATCTAGAGATACGAGGAGTAGGAACTTTGGACCCACACGGTTCCAAAGGGGTGGTAGCAACAGTCCTAACTGCTTCCAAAAGAAGCCCTATTCCCGACCAACGGGAAAACAACAACAGACCACGGGTGGAAGCTCTGGTGGAGGTTCTATTGGGAACTGGACTAGCCAAAATGTGGCGTATCCTTCAAGATGCCTGAAGTGTGGGAAAGACCATCTCACGAGGGACTGCACTATAAAGGGGATCATCTGCTTCAGATGTGGCAAATCTGGTCACGTATCCCGAGACTACAATCAAGCGAAGGCTAAACCTTCAATCAATGCTGCAAGAGCCAAGAAACCACAAACAGGAGGGTAAGTTTATACCATGAGCGGAGCTGAAGCCTCCGAGTCCGAAGACTTGATTCAAGGGGAAGGCACCATAGAAGGTAAACTTTTAATTGTACTATATAACTCTGGGGCAACCCATTCTTTCATATCATATGACTATGTGCAAAGACTTGGTTTACTAGTGTCTACCTTACCTTTTGACTTAACTGTTTCTACCCCCACTGATAAACTGGTAGTTACTACCAAAGTCTGTTTAAATTGTCCATTGATTGTTGAAGGTCGAACTTTTTCTGTCAATCTGATCTGTTTGCCTCTTTCCCAACTAGATATAATTTTAGGGATGGACTGGTTTTCTTCCAACCATATTCTATTAGATTGTTCAAGAAAAACCATAGTTTTTCCCATAGATGAGGATTCTAGATTTCTGATGGCCAATCGAGTTCAAGCTCTCTTGAAAGAAGGAGCTCATGGATACATGCTACTGTCTTCTTTGAAAGTCAAGAGCGAGGTTGATGTGAATACAATTCTAGTGGTGAATGAGTTTCTCGAAGTCTTTCCTGAGAATGTACCTGGTTTACCACCGGCGCGAGAAATAGAATTTGTTATTGACCTTGTACTAGGAGCTGGTCCCATGTCTATGGCACCTTATAAGATGGCACCAACAGAATTAGCTAAGCTCAAGAAGCAGCTAGAGGAGCTTTTGGAAAAGTAAATCATCAGACCGAGTGTGTCACCGCAGGGAGCACCAGTATTGTTAGTTCGCAAGAAGGATGGTTTATCAAGATTGTATGTGGACTACCGGCAGCTGAACAAAATGACGATCAAGAATAAATATCCACTTCCGAGAATTGATGACTTAATGGACCAACTGAAGGGGAGCAACGGTGTTTTTGAAAATTGATTTGCGATCTAGGTATCATCGGATATGAGTGAAGATGGAGGATATACCCAATACTATTTTTCGTACCTGATACGGTCATTACGAGCATCTTGTGATGCCGTTTAGCATGACAATTGCCCCAGCTATCTTTATGGACTACATGAACCGAATCTTTCATCCTTACTTAGACAGATTCGTTGTGGTCTTCATCGATGACATTCTGGTATACTCTCAAAATCAAGAGGACCATGCTGAACACCTCAGTATAGTTCTTCAGATTCTGAAGGAGAAGGAACTATATGTCAAACTATGAAAATGTGAATTTTGGCTGGAAGAAGTTAAATTTTTGGGTCATGTAATCTCAAAGGATGGGATTACGGTGGATCCATCAAAAGTGGAGGCAGTGCTACAATGGGAAAGGCCTAAGTCGGTAACAGAAATTCGTAGCTTTGTGGGTTTAGCCGGATATTACCGGAGGTTCATCGAGGGATTCTCCAAAATTACAGGACCTCTCACTCAACTCACGAGAAAGAACCAAGCTTTTGAGTGGACCGACAGTTGTGAATAGAGTTTCCAAGAGTTGAAGAATCAACTGACTACCTCGCCAGTGTTAGTGCTACCCGATCCGAATGAGCCCTTTGAGGTGTACTATAACGCTTCATACTAAGGACTAGGATCTGTGCTTATGCAGCATGGAAGAGTAGTGGCTTATGCTTCAAGGTAATTACGAGTGCATAAGAAGAACTACTCGATGCACGACTTGGAGTTAGCAGCTGTGGTTTTTGCTCTGAAGATATGGAGGCATTTTCTCTATGGAGCGACGTTCAACATCTTTAGTGATCACAAAAGCCTGAAGTATTTGTACGATCAGAAGGAGTTGAACATGAGGCAGCGAAGGTGGCTGGAGTTCCTAAAGGACTATGACTTCCAACTTTTGTATCACCCTGGCAAGGAAAACATCGTGGCAGACACCTTGAGTAGAAGAATGATCAGTGTCTCTGCCCTGATTATTAAGGAAAAGGATCTAATAGAGCAGTTCAGAGATGTATGGTCTTTTGTGGAATTAGAACTAGGAAAGATCTACATGAATATGGTTACCATATCAAGTGAGCTGATAGATGACATACGGGAAAAGCAGAAGGTTGACAAGTTCTTATAAGAAGTGAGAGAGCAAATGAAGCATGACAACGAAATAGCATTTGCGGAAGGAACATATAAAATTTTGAGATTCTGAGGTAGAGTCTGTATTCCCCGTGACAAAGAGCTTAGAGAGTACATTATCAACCATGCCCACACAAGCCAGCTGAATATGCATCTGGGCATAACAAAAATGTATCAGGACTTGAAGAAGTTGTTTTGGTGGCATGGAATGAAGAGTGACGTCACTAGACGTGTATCGACTTGTCTGGTTTGTCAGAAAGCTAAAGTAGAACATCAAGGACCAGTGGGATTGCTACAACCATTGTCTATACCTGAATGGAAGTGGGACAACATTGCAATAGATTTTATAGTGGGCTTGCCAAGGACAAGAAAATGTCATGACTCGATTTGGGTAATACTGGATCGACTCACGAAATCAGCACATTTTCTCCCGATCAACATAAGATACAAACTGGAGAGACTGACCGAGCTGTACATTGGAGAAATTGTTAGACTACACGGTGTGCCTACAAGTATTGTTTCGGATAGGGATTTGAGATTTACTTCAAATTTCTGGAAGAGTCTACAAGAAGTATTAGGGACGAAGTTACGTCTAAGTTCTGCTTATCACCCACAGACCGATGGTCAATCAGAAAGGACAATTCAATCATTAGAAGACTTGCTTAGAGCTTGCACCATAGAACAGACTGGAAGTTGGGATGACGTTCTACTATTGATAGAATTCACCTACAACAACAGTTACCATTCAAGCATAGGGATGGCACCCTATGAGGCTCTGTATGGACGACGATGTCGAACACCTCTGTGTTGGTACCAAGACGATGAGCGCCTTACTATTGGACCAGATGTTATATAGTAGACAACTGAGAAGGTTAAGATGATTCAAAAGATGAGGATGACTCAGAGCCGATAAAAGAGTTTTACGCAGACCAAAGGAGAAAGCCTCTTGAGTTTGAGGAAGGCGATCATATATTTCTGAAAGTCACACCTACGACTGGGGTAGGCCGGGCCTTGAAATCTAGAAAACTCACTCTAAAATTTCTTGGATCATACCAAATTATTCATCGAGTAGGTCCTGTAGCCTATCAAATAGCCTTACCTCCTTTCCTCTCAAACATTCACAATGTTTTCCATGTGTCACAACTACGAAAATACCTTCCTGACCCAAGTCATGTCATAGCACCAGATACAGTACAATTAAAAGAGAACTTAACCTATGAGGCACCTCCTATAACAATTGAGGATAGAAGGATAAAGCAACTAAGAGGCAAGGAGATCTCATTAGTGAAGGTAATCTGGAACGAAACAACTGGAGATGCGACATGGGAGTTGGAAGACAAAATGAAGGAGCAACACCCACAATTATTCTAAGATATGCAAATTTCGAGGACGAAATTTCTTTTTACAAGGGGAAAGTTGTAATACCCCGAAAATTATTTATTTTATCATTAATCATCATTTTATAATATTTATAATTTTTAGAAATTTTTGTGGATTTTTCCAGAAATGGCAAATATTTTAATATATTTCTTATTTTGCGTGCACACATAGCAGAGTCAGTGTAACACCTCGGAAATGATTTCTTTCATCATGAATAATCATTTCCCAATATTTGTGATTTTTGAAAAATTTTCTGGAATTTTTTGGAAACGCTGAATATTTTAGTATATTCTTTGTTTTGCATGCGCACTGAGCATAGTCAGTCAAACACCCCGAAAAATTATTTATTTCATGACAAATATTCATTTTCTAATATTTGTGATTTTTAGGAATTTTTGTGGATTTTTCTAAAAATGTCAAATATTATAGTATATTCCTCGTTTTACGTGCACGCTGAGCGAAGCCAAGATAACGAAATGTTTTCCTTGAAGCTGGTAAACCTTGAACTGTCAACGTGTCGATGGGGGATCTTACTAAACCCAAGGTCGGGCACAGTTTACAAGGTTTGCGTTTTCTAAGGTTTTATCTGATAAATAAAATCGTTGTATCATAAAATTATCCGATGAATAATAAAATATTATTTTCGTCAACTGTAACTCTTATTCACTGGAAAAATAATTCTAACAGTATAATTAATCATCTGTTTAAGAGTATTTAATTAAGGAGATAAGTTTACTTTGCACTTTATTGAGAAACGTGCGAACTTCTCAGGGAAGCTTTTAGGAAATTTCCTCCAAGCTTCCCAAGGAAGCATTGCACTTCCTCTCTCCTCTCTCCACACTCACGGCTGTAGCAACCGAAAATGAGGGGCGAAAATTTGTGCTTCACAAAAATTAATTACATCACATTATTTTCAAAAACCAAAAAGTATCTTTCACTTTCTACTATTACCTTCTCTATTTAAGCTTTGTCTTTCTCCTTCACAAAACATTTTCTCCTCCTTCTCTCTAGGAGCTCATGGCCAGCAGCCCCTTCCATACCTCATCCATCACAAAAATGTCATCCAACCCCATTTTCTTAATCCTCTCCATCTTCTAAACACTTCTCTAGTTGGTAGTTCTTTGAAAAACCTTCATCTTCACCATTTTCTTCAAGCTTTAAGCTTAGGGTTTTTGGGTAAGCTTCTTGATTCTTCACTTTCTTTTGCTCATTTTCATTTCTATGGTCTCCTTTGTGACCATCCATGATTTATTTTTCAAGCATTGGTGTTGTTTTGATGAGATTGAAATTTTAGGGTTCTTGGTGGTGTCCAATCCGACAATTGCAAGGAAATTCTTGGAGGCTTCTCCTATTTTCTTCTCTTAGGTAAGAGGAAGACCCTCCTCCTCAACCCCTATTAGCAATAAGAAACCTTGTTTGTGATTGATTTCGAGAAAACCCTATTGAGGGTTATTCTTTGTTTACATGATTGGTATTTTTACATGTTGTTTGTAATTTATTTAAGCTATTAGATTGATTGATTATGCATATTGATATGTTTGAATGGATTGGAAGACATGAAATGGAAGGAAATAATTTTGGATTCCCTCTTGAATGGCTACGATTTTGGGGACCCAAAATTAGGGTTCTTGATGAACAATTGTAACAAGTGGAATACATAATTAATCAAATGTACAATGTGTAATTATAGGAATGAAAAATTTGAGAACTCACTCCCCTAGGGAGGCCATGGCCTCTAAGGCCTTTTGGGGCTTGATTATGCAACTTTGGTAACCTTGAAACATAAATAATCAAGTGATTAAATTATTGGTAATGGGATAGAAAATTTAGCAAATGGGAAGATTTGGATATACTTTGAGATTCATAAATTTTAAAGAATCAAGAATAAAATTTTTCGTAAGACTTAGGGTAATTTTAATTAGGGCAAGAACAAGAGAGTGTGAGACTTTGAGACCTTTAGAATAACTTTCTAAGTGTATGAGAATAAATTACCTTAGAGAATTTAATTAATTAAGAGAATTCTTCTCGAGAAGAAACTTTGTAAGAATGGCTAAATCTACATAAGAATTCATAATAAACCTTAAAAATGTATTAATTCATTTAATTCAAATATTATGATGCTGTGCGTCCATGTGAGCGACCAATGATGTGTTGATACTTAGTTTGGCCAATTGTGGCATATTATGGAAAAATATGTAATGATGAATATACATGTTTATGCATAGAGTTGTCATGCATTGTGAATGTCCATTGGACTGTTGTTAAGGCCGACTTGCCTAGGAGATGAACACACCTTAGTGCGGGTGCGAGTAGACTAGTGTAGGTCATATTGTTGACCATGGGGGCGTCGGGGTGCAGGTACCCCGCAATGGACAATTGGTAGCTCTTCTGTCCGTGGGGACCGACGATCCTGACTGGGCACTATCCTATATCATGATCTAGTGTAGACTGTCTGTACAATGCCTTGATGTGCACGTGGATAAACTGATGAGTTATAGCACTTTGGCCGCAGCAGCCGAGTATTAGATGTGTCTCCTGATCTTTCTCTCCGACTGTTTGTGTCTAGCTCTTTGGAGTAGGATTTTGACTTTGTATGCATGTGCATAATGGGTCCATGTATCATCTGGCATCTATTTATTATTATAATTGGAACTGTTGTATTACTAATATATAATTGCCTGCAACTGCTTATTTGTTTATTTCTATTATTTAATACTTATGATTATTATTTGATATGCTCTGTGGGCGCTTCGCGCAGTTCTGTTTCTTGCTGCTATAACTGGTAATGATGGTAGGATGTCTTACCTCTTTCCTGTATTCCTATTATTTTCTATTTGTATATTATGTCTCGTCAAAGACGATGACAAGGAGGTTGGAGCTCCCGATTTCCTCGGCTTCTAGCTTGATCACGACTAGCATCTACTGTGGATCATGGAGGCATACTCACACGGATTTCTAGGCAATGTGCGTTTGACCTTCCTTGGAGGGCCAGACTACTGGCACATCAACCTAGGTTCTGATCGCTGTGTCTACCTGGGAGACGTGTCGATCTCTATGGCCTGGAGGCGTCATGAGCCGCCAATCTTTACCGGCTGCATCAGCCTACGTTTAGAGTTTTATCTGCCTATCCGGGAGATGTGGGGTGACCGCTACTACACCCCACAGGAGGATTCCTTTGATTCCACTGCTCGGGCTCCAGCCCGTTGCTCTGTGGCTCCTATGTGGGTTTCCTCGGATGAGGAAGACCCCGAGGAGGTTCACGAGGAGGACCTCGCAGAGGATCCTGAAGAGGTTCCTAATACGATTCCTCCTCATTTGAGGGACTGATATCGCTGGTAGCTACTGATGGCTACCAGTGTTTTAGTGTCGGGGCCTGATGTCTTTATTTTGATGGGCTGTATATTTCTGATATCTTGGGGATGTATATGTATGATCCTTTGGGCAAGTATAGTTTTTGCTTTTTCGTATATCGAGCTTTGTAATTAAACAGATTTGGGATAATTATATATATATGAATATGCAGTGTTGATCAAATGTATGCTTTACTTCTGTCTTGCTCATTATTGCCATTTATGTTTCGTCACTACAATTTATTTATTGTTATAAAAAAAATATTATCACCATTTTATTTATGTAGCTTTAACCAAATAAATTTAATCGTAATAAAGAGAACCAAGTCTTAACTTATAAATTTTATTTTCTGCATTGTAAATGATAATGTGACATTCCCTCCCAAAAAGGGGCGTTACAACATGCTTTCAATATTTGGTTATCTTTTTTTCGTTTTAAACTATTCTTTTAAAGATTTATTGCTTAAGGAGTAGAATGAAATTGAAAAATGTTCAAAATTTTTAGATAGTTTCATAGAGCAAGTTGGATTCAATGCAAATAATTTCACTAGGGTAGCTGAAACTTGAAAGCAAAAGGAGCTAAATTAAAAACACATAGCAGAACCTTAAACTTAGCAAGCCAAACTAATAGAGAACTTACTATATGAGGCAAATATGATTTCATTTTGGGTCATAAAAACTAAAAAGCCAACTTGTTATCAGGTAAAATTCAAGAGGAGAATAAATTATTAAGTCTTTTTATATTCAATTGTAACAAGGAAGACTACTATTGAACAAACCTCGCATCTATGAATATTCGTATATGCAGATAAGTACTTAAAAAAAACTGGTGCTAAGAAATAATATTAGCAAATAAGCAAAACACCATCATAATTGGAATTTCAGATTCATAACACATAAATGATAAATCTAATCAAATCTTTAGCAAATAGAATTTTACTAATTTCTTAATTCTTAAGTTGTTTCTCAAATTAGTGTCAAAACTTCATCTAGTAAGCAACTCCATAGAATACATCCTTTTCAAGTTATTAGAAAGTGCAATCAATGCATATTCATCGAAGTTGTTCATTTTTTAACACTCAAAATACAATATTAACTAAGTAATCCTCCCATATCCTTAAATATTATTTTCTTGTTATAAGCAAATATTCAATATTTAGATCAAAGCTGGTATAATTGAAGGGAAAGAATAAATTTTAAGTTTTGGATATTCAACCTAAGTATATTGATTTCCATCTCGCTTTTACATTATTTGCATAATATATATAGCAACAGATCATTGCAGTAAACTATATTCACTTCAACCATCAAAACCACAGGGAGTACTCTTTTACATGCTATATATTTCTAAGAAATTTATGATTAGGTTCTGGCTTATCCAATAATTTAAATCATAAATGATTTTCTAATGAATTAATTGTTACAAATTACAATGAAAATTTTGAGAATATTCTGCAATGTCTCATTAGTCATAGTAGGCAGGTATCATTTCCCTATCAAAGCTCACACTTCACAAGTTCACATATAGAATGAGATCTATTATAGCCATTCCAGTTGCTATTATTGCCTCACCCTCACAGCCCCCCAAAAACCCAGTAGATAAACTCCAAAGACCCATAAGCACATAATATTTCATATTGATAGGATTAGTTAGAGAATTTGAAGTTATTAAAAAAAACACCTTATTCTTTCACTTAAAATCTATGATTATCAGGGCAAATAATAGAAAAATACCTTATTCTTTTGCTTAAAATCTAGAAACATATGAACAGAGAAGCAAAACACTTTATTAATCATAGAAGTAGTGTTGTACTTTCATTGATAAATACAAGCTTGCTGTAGGCTGTACTTTCATTGATAATAAGAACAAATTGTACTCCTAATTAGTGACATAATGATCATTCATATAAGGCTGCCTAAAAGTGTTTCTTTGATAAATAAATCTTGATAAATGCAACTAGATAGATAGAATGAACATTCTTATATAAGGATCCAGTTCATAACTCAAAGTTAGGTATATGAATAATTGGTTCCTTTATTTTCCTCCTTTTGCTAATAAGTTAGTACTATTGGTTTCTTGGCTTCCTTCTTCAACATAAAGCAAAAATCCCCCCTCCTAAAAAATTATATTTTTGAATATATATATATATATATATTTTTTATTTTTTATAAGAACCAATTTTTGAAAATTAAAAAGTTGAGTAGTGCTTGTCTAAAACCATGTAGCTCCCCTTAGTGTAGAATCACTCAAAGTCAAAAGTTTTTGCAGGCTTAACCATTTGTGATTCCTGTTTTCATGTTAATACATCAAGAGCCACTATTATTTATGAGGCAAAATAAATTCAAGTTTTTGTTGCTTGGAAATGGATTGCAAAACAGTAGCAAAAATTTATAACCACCAAATCATAGTGAAGGATGAAAATAATCTTTGTAGCACTTTTTTTTTTCATTATAGCCTTGTATCCATCTTTGGTGGATAGGAATCTTTTAATGAGTGATTTTGATATTTTTAGGTGATATGGATCCAAATAAACGACTTGACCCAAATCGATGGCTAAATGACCCAAATGGATGGCTTAATGATATAAGTGAGTTCCTTAATGTTATATCAATGTGCTTGATTATGGAACAAGCTTTTTTGGAGATGATGACTATAGGTATTATGTCATACCTACATGTATGTCATGTAGCCCAAAGACAACATGAGAGATTATCATTAAGGCGACGGGTAATACCAAGGGTAAGGGAAGAATCAAGGGTAGCATTCATAAGGAGACTAATAAATAATGATGTTGCATGTGTGGAACAACTTTGAATGGATACTTATACATTTCAAGTGTTATGTTCTCTTCTACGTGTTGAGGGTAGGCTAAAGGAAGATGGGTTAGTACTAATAGAAGAACAAGTTACTATGTTTTTACACATATTAGCTCACCATGCAAAAAATCGTGTCATCAAGTTTAAATTCCAATGTTCGGGAGAAACTGTTAGTAGATACTTCAATTTAGTGTTGAACTCTATGTTGAGGTTGCAAGGAAATTTACTTAGGGCATCAGATCCAGTACCTGAGGATTGCACTGATGATAGATGGAAATGGTTTAAGGTATGAACTATATTAGTGATATCAAATGTTCCTTTGAAACTTTTGCATTGTTTCTGTTTATTTCACATGAGTTAGTATTGTTAAAGATGGTTTGTTTATCTATTTTAGGGTTGTGTTGGAGTTTTAGATGAAACCTATATTAGTCTTAATGTTCTTGAGGTTGACAAACCAAGATATAGAAGTCAAAAAGGTGAAATTACCACAAATGTGTTAGGAATGTGCTCAAGAGACATGAAATTTATATATGTGTTACCAGGATGGGAGGGTTTGACTTCATATGCTAGGGTATTACGCAATGCAATTAATAGAAGAAATGGTCTTAAAGTTCCAACTAGTAAGAACGTGAAAACTACCTTCAAATTGATAACCTTATTATAATAAAAATATATATTGAATCTTGTTTTATGAAATAGGATACTACTACTTGGTAGATGCTAGATATACTAATGGGGAAGGGTTTCTTGCCCCTTATAGGGGAACCCGATACCATCTTAGTGAGTAGAGACATGGACATGTCCCAGTAACTCCTGAAGAAGTATTCAATAAGCGACATGCTCAAGCTAGGGATATGATAGAAAGAACATTTGGATTGTTGAAGATGCATTCGGCAATTCTTAGAAGTCCAAGTTATTATCCAATTAAAACTCATAATTGAATTATTATTGCTTGTTACTTATTGAGCAATTTGATTAGGAGGGGATGTTGGTAGATCCATTAGAAATAGACTTTGGTAACATGTCAATTAACGAAGAAGAGGAGGTGGAACTACATGATAACATAGAAACCATTGAAATAAGTGAAGCGTGGACTACATGGACAGATGCATTGGCAAATGAAATGTATAATGATTAGGTTGCTCATTCAGGCTAAATGAAGGCTTGTTCTTGTTCTTGTCATTGAAGTTATAATGTACTTTTACATTTTGGTTGCTTAAAGTTATGATATACTTTTATGTTTTTGATGGTGTACTGTATTATGACTTTTACATTAGAACTTGTAAAATACATGCAGTTTTATTAAGTTTTATTTATTTATTACTTTGATTTAGTTAGTTGTTTGTTGGCTTTTCTACACTTATATTATGTGTTAATATATTTGATAGGTATGGCATCGGAAAGTACTCAATAAGCTGGCAAAGTTAAAGGAGAATGTAGGGGTTGGAGTGATGAAGAGTTTAATGCATTGCTGGATTTCTTAGAGGGGGCAGTTGCCCTAAACAAAAGGGTTAATGCTGGGCAATTTAAAAATGGTACTTTTAAATGGTTAGAACAAAAGTTGGGAGCCAGGTTTCCTGAAGCAGGCATAAAGGTGAAACCACATATTGAGTCAATTATGAGGAGACTTAAAACAGAGTATAGTAATATATATGACATGTTGAACACAAGTGGTTTTGGATGGGATGATGTGAATAAGAAGATTATAGTTGATAGTGATGAATTGTGGAATGCCTACATCCAAGTTAAGGTTCTCTAATTTTTTTAATTAATTTTATCGTATGTCCTTTTCTTTTTTGTCTACTTTAACTAACTAATATGACTATTATGTTTGTTTTATGTATAAAGAAAGATGTAACCTTGAAGAACTATAGGACCAAAGTTTTTCCTCACTTTAATCGATTGATGACTATCTTTGGAAAGGATCATGCTACTGGAAAAAATGTTGAAGCTCCTGCTGATGTACTTGAGGACTTAGACAAAGAAGAACAAGATCTTAGAAATAATGCTACTACAAAACTTTCGGAGGGAGTTATTGGGTTGAATGATGATGATATTCAGGATGTCACTCAATCAATGTCTGTGAACCAAAATAAAAATAAGGCAAAAGATACTCATTCTGAAGGTCGACGAGTGAGAAAGAGGTCAAGAGGAGAAGATGTATTAGCTACTAGTATGGACAAGTTTGCTAATTCACTTGTAGAAGTTGTTGGAAAATCTGCTGATAGGATGAGTGCCATGATAGAAAGTGTCAAGGTAATATCTAAAGGTGTGAAGGTTGTGAAAGACTTCTTTGATGATTCAAGGGCTATAGCTAATGAATTGATGAAATTGGAAGACCTCACACCTAGAGAATGCAACCAGGCTGGTCGTTTGCTTATGCAAAACCTTCCTCTTCACCTTGTGCATTTGTTTTGGGGGTTTCAAGGTGAACATAGAGTTTAGTTTGTGAAAGATTTACTTAATGATAACTAATGGCGTTAGTGTTTCAAAAATAGAAATAAAATATGTAGCAGACTACATTTGGTAGTACTTATAAGGATTTGATGGTACTTGCTATTAAAACTTGATGTTACTTTTAATTTGGTGGTGTTTTATGGTACTTGCTATTAGAATTTGATTGTTACTATTTATGAAATTATGTGTGCACCTGAATTATTTTTCATATTATATGTTGCATTCAAAAACCAAATAGCTATATAAATTCTTGTGAAATTTTACTATTAAGGTGGGCTTTACCAAAATAAAGATAAAAATGACTACTCAATCTAGACATTTTTTAGATTTTTGGTAATTTTCATCGGTTCGACATGAGTTGCTTTTTATTTAATATGCATAGCGATCATGATTTTTTATAAGCCTTTTGAGACTTTTATTTTTTTAAAAATTAGTATAACATGATAAATTTGAATGAATATAGTATAATTTTTATTAAAGGGTATTTTTATCAAAAAGTGTTAATATTTTATCATATCCAATATTATACAGTGCATCAACAAACACATGATAGTATTATCTTATACAACATAGTATCTTATACAACGTCGCACCAAACACTGGATAGTATTAAAATTTTATCAGGCATATACTATTAGGCCTAATACAATCAGACTTTATCCTATCCTGCATATCAAACGAACCCTAAATAGATGTTTGTAGTAAAAATGTTTAGTATGGAAATGTAATGAAACAGAAAAATTGTTATTATGATGCTCCATAATGCCTTTCTGCAGTGTTCTATTTGAAAAGGCCAAGGGGCAATTCAAATAGAATATCACAGAATGTTCCAGATTTGATGTGTCAGCTATTCGAATTACATGCTTTCGATGATAAATTGAGTAGACTATGTAACATCCTCTTAAACATGTTAGACTTGTATATCATTATAGAGGTAGCATAATACTTGCTTAACATGCTTGTTTAATTTTGTGACTTTCTGAGTTAGTTTAGTCATATTATACAGTGCATCAACAAACACATAATAGTATTATCTTATACAACATAGTATCTTATACAATGACGCACCAAACACTGGATAGTATTAAAATTTTATCAGGCTTATACTATTAGGCCTAATACAATCAGACTTTATCCTATCCTGCATACCAAACGGACCCTAAATAGATGTTTGTAGTAAAAATGGTTGGTATGGAAATGAAATGAAACAGAAAAATTGTTATTATGATGCTCCATAATGCCTTTCTACAGTGCTCTATTTGAAAAGGCCAAGGGGCAATTCAAATAGAATATCACAGAATGTTCCAGATTTGATGTGTCAGCTATTCGAATTACATGCTTTCGATGATAAACTGAGTTGACTATGTAACATCCTCTTAAACATGTTAGACTTGTATATCATTATAGAGGTAGCATAATACTTGCTTAACATGCTTGTTTAATTTTGTGACTTTCTGAGTTAGTTTAGTCACTTTACTATAATACTATATGTGAAAAATAGTTGTTATTAGCTTAAGAAATGGCTTTAACTGCTTAGTTAATGGAAATAAATATGGAGAATTTGTCTCTAGGTCACAAATGTGTGGAATGTGGTATGGTTAATTTTTTAGAGTTAGCTAAGTCAGTTTGGTATTTTTAAGTACACTGATTGAGTGTTTAAGTACCAAATTGATGACTCACAGATATGAAAACTTTTGGAGATGGTGAAATTAGAATTGAGATGAATCTTACGACTTATTTTAATGCCTATAGAAGTTAGGAAACTTAATTATGATAGATTAAAATATTCCTAAGAGATATAATGTTTTTGCAAAAATATATCATGGCCTTAAACCCTCCACAGTTGTAGCAGCCCCTTTTCTTGACTTTCCTTCGATATTTTCAACTAATCTCACCCACTCTCTCATTCTCTCCTTCGTGCAACAGAAAATAGAAAAGAGAAAGTAGAGAAAGGGAAAAGAAAATAGGAAAAGGAGAAGGAAGAAAGGGAAAGGAAGAGGAAAGCTATAGGCAAATCACAAGCTTGATTATCATCCTTGCTATAAGAGGTAGGGGTGCTTGTTCTTTACTCTAAACTTTGCTTTTCCTTCACGTCATGCTTGAGTGATGCATGTTGGGTTAGAAAAATGGGTTTTTATGGTTTTTCCCTGGTTTGGGATGGTAGAAATTGTTGAGAACTTGTTTGATGTTCCAAACTGAGTTAGAACATGTATGGTGGCTATTTTGAAACTTAGTTGTATCCTTGAAACCTCATATCCATGAGTTGGGAAAATGGGTATTTGTAAATGATTAGTTTGGATCATTTCCTATGAGGTGATGTATTGATAGGGTGTATGATAGTTTCTTTGTGCTTAGTTACCATGAATGGTGTTGGGAAACACTTAGAACCTAATTTTGGGGGTTAAAATATGGTTTAGAAGCCAATGGAACAATGGATAAAGTTCCAGGTGCTGGGCACCTAAGTTCCCATTGTTTGGCTGCTTATTCGCTGAAGGCCAGAGAACTTCTGCATGCAGGGAACTCAAGTGCCCAAGTTATGAGTGCCTAAGTGCCCAAGGCTAGGAGGTTCTGGAGGTCAGCGATTAGTCACTCAGGATTTGAGCGCTCAATGATAGATGAAACAGGAGAGTGTTTCTGTCATGGAATGCCTAGGCGCTGAGAAAGTGGGCGCCAAACAAACAAACTTCCAGGGTTTTTATCTTGGGAAATTAAAGTTTCCTACAAGTTTGGATCCTTTATATATGCCTTTTAAAGTGTGTTGAGACACTCTTAAGGGTATTTCATTGAGGAAATAACTACCTTATATATATGGAATTTTTGTGAAACCATAGGCATCCAAGTGTTGTGGAATGTCATAAGGTAGTGTCTAAAACTTTAAGCAACATGAGGTTGTTTTGAAATCACATGAGAAGTGATGGTGTAAGGTACTAGATACAAGAATATTAGTGATATGGATCTTGCAACTTATGTGATAAGTTAAGCTAGAGTCTTAAGTTACTAGTGCTACTTTTTCACTTAGTTGTTGAGAACCTTGTGATGTTCAAATGTGATTTGAAAATATCGTTGCATGTTTTTAAACTTGCTATTCTTACGTATTATGACCTTACGTGGTGTGCACAACCATTTGGCTAGAATATAAGGACTATTCCTAAATTCCCATGGCTGGAGAGCTATTATGGTCAGGGTTACCGGTACATAGGGTGGTACAGTACTCTTACTATTGTGAGGGGAAAGAATCCCCCGATGAGCAAGCAGTGTAAGGGCTTTATTGCCAATCTTTCTCAGACAAATACAAGGGAATGTGATTCTTGGGATTGAGTAAATATCATGTGTTTTCTAAAATAAAAATATGCACAAGCATTGTTTAAGCATACTTTTAGGACATTTTCTTAGGCATAATCATATGGCATATTATACATTGCATTATTGCACAATTATATGGGCAGTTGTCTCTCTTGTGGGTATCAAAGTGTGATAGGGTTATGGTTTGCTTTATGAGTATTACATGATGAGTATGTATATATTCTTATAGTGATGAGTAAAGTCTCATTTATCTATTGCAAACATAATTTATTATTGTTGATTATTCTATCTTGGGAATTGCAGATACATCACATAGTGGAAAAACAAAAATTCCCACTAATGATGCATGCAAAAAGATACCATAATCCGTGTGTTTGAGTTTACCTCTTGAAGTGAGATGGGAAAAACAAATAACATGAATCACTAACACCGTAATAGTGATTATGCCTCTGCGGTATCCATACAAACAGACTCACGAATGTCCAACGTCCGCAAAAAGGAGTCCAATGTCTCTGACACAGTGTTAACTGCGAAGAGAAGAGAAATATGTCACACTCTTACTCACTATATTTGTAGGTGCAGCTAGGGTTCTATTATGCGTGCTTAGTAGCCCCTTTAACAGTACTATTTATAATAGTGACTGCCTTAAGTGAGTGTGAGTAGTAATAGGGTTAGCTGTGCAGCCTTTGGACTCATCTGTTATGAGTTAGGCCCACGATGGAATCCAACTCCAACTTGAATTCTTATTGCTCTAATTTAGTCGGCTCGATATGTGTGACCCTGCAGGTTCTCATAAAGTTAACAGTAATATTAAAATCCCATTTTAATATTACAAGCAGTGAGTGGTATCTAGTAATACATCGCTGCTACCCAAGTAATGAGAATATTAGTGATTTGACATAACCTATCTGTGACCAATGTTTCCGTGTAGTTTAGTCCCTTTGTCAAGATATCTAGATTAAACACAAGGAATAGAATGTGTCACCCTTGTATAGTTCAATCCTTCGTTTCCTGATACTAGAGTAGAGTTTGTAACAACAAATGAGATTAATATCTTATATTGACTCATTTGAGCATGATCATGTATTTCGCAGTCCCACTCAATCATGGGGCCCAAAGATATTGCTCCTGTTATGTAGGAGTGACAAATCCCATCTAGGTCACTCACATCCCTCAGCATGATTCACGGTATGTCCAATAACTAACTTTATAATCACCTTGTTACAAAAATAACATTTGATGGCATTAAAACACAACTCCTCATGTAGGAATCATAGTGATTTCAGGTCAAAGGACCATATACACCATTGTCACTGTGAGAATCACTTATGACACTCACATAATGATCCATGTAGCGTTCTCATGGCAGGTTAGTCCAGTACATCATTACTCTAATATGTACCCATGTAAAGACTTGATATCTCATATCCATGACCCGCGAGATGTGGTCATCAGTCTATACACATACTAGTCTCAATGCATTATTGTTGTCCTAATTAACAATAATACTTGACTAGGAAAATTTAAGAATAGTATTCTAATTTTATACAATAGGATCTCACGATCAAGTCATCCACTTGCATGTATGTAAGTACTTTATTATGTTTATTTAACTTACTATCAAACTTACTATTGTCCTATGGTATCAAACTTACTATTCTAAGGACTTTATTATGTTTATCATAAATAACACAATAAATGAAATGCATTATATATTAAAAATTAGCATAATACAATGTATATAAGTACTGTCAAAATATATTGGCCTCTAGGGCAAACACCAACAATCTCCCACTTGCACTGAAGTGAATCAGGCATATGTCTAATGCCTAAAGATCTAGTATGACCCTCATGCTTTTGCTGTACAAAAGGCTTTGTTAGTGGATTAGGAAAGTTCTTATCTGTTGGTACTCTGCATATCTTCACATCTCCTCTATCGATGATCTCTCAAATGAGATGGAAGCGCCTAAGTATATGTTTGGATCGCTAGTGAGATCTAGGCTCCTTAACTTATGCAATGGCTCTATTATTATCACAATAGAGGTCCATTAGGTCCACAATGCTAGGAAATGTGCCAGGGTCAACAATGAACTTTCTGATCCAAATGACCTCTTTTACTGCATTGGAGGCAGCAATATACTCAACCTCTGTGGTAGAATCAATGACTGTCTCCTAGTTTGAACTTTTTTAGCTTACAGCCCCACTATTTAGGTAAAAAATATAACCCAATTATGATATGGAGTCATCCTTATTAGTTTAGAAGCTAGCATCAGTGTAACCCTTTACAACTAGCTCTTCCTCGGCTTCATATACCAAGAACGAATCCTTAGTCCTTCTCAAGTACTTAAGGATTTTCTTGACAGCAGTCTAGTGACTCTCACTAGGATTAGACTGGTACCTGCTCGCCACGCTCAAAACATACGAGATGTCTGATTGAGTGCATTGCATGGCATACATGATAGATCTAATTGCAGATGCATATAGAATCTTGCTCATACAATCCCTCTCGTCTTGGGTGGAAGGGGATCGAACCTTAGATAAGCTTACACCATGTGACGTAGGCAAGAGTCTTTTCTTGGAGTCAAGCATGTTAAACCATCTTAACACTTTGTTTATGTATGTACTTTGACTTAGGCCAAGCAGTATTTGTGATCTATCTCTATAGATCTTGATACCTAATGTAACACCCCAATTTTTGGGATAATTACAATATAGTCCTAAATGTACTGTTTTGTGAATTCAGTGAGTAGTAAATTAAATTTGACTGTTTCGTGAGTGTATTTGACTATTGTACGTGATTTGCTCCGAGCCAAAGAAATAATAATTTTCTAGCCGAAAAATTCTTATTTTAATTAATTGGAGTTAGGGGATCTTGCTAAACCTAATTCTGATTGATATATATATATATCAATCTCTTAATTTTTAGGATTTAACTGTGCAATAAAATAATTTTATAATATTATAATATTATTTTATATTACAGTACCTACTGTCTCAAAAATAGTAGAAATCTGCTTCAAAATTACCGTGGACCCTTAAAAGTCTATGGGACCCGCGTTTAGAAAAGCAGTCAACGATTCTGACTGGACAAATTTCTAAGCCAATGGGAACAAGTCAACAAAGGAGGCTTGAAAAATTCTAACCAATAGGAATAGGTCAAAGAAAGAAGCATGGACTTTGATATGGACCGTTGGATGAAAACTTAGTTAGGAAGCCTTTGATCTTAACCGTTGATCAAATCAATGGTGAGATAAGAATTCAAGTTTTATCACTAAGCAATATCCACCTTAGAGTACATCAAGGGCTAGGAATTAAAGTTGAAATCAAAGGTTGAGGTTAAGTCAAACATAGTGGCTTGACTTTGTTTAGTAGCTAATTAAACCTAATTTGGTTAATCTAATTACCAAATTAGTAAACTAAGTAAGTGATTAATTAATTATAATTTAAATGTTAATTACGTATCCAAATATTGTTTAGGAGATATAATATATGCTAATATATATTAAACTAATTAGTTATATAATTAGAATGTTAATTAAATATTATTAGGAGACTTAACCTAATTAATTACCTATTTAATTAGCATGGAATTAGTCTTTAATTGAACTAAATTAAACCCCCTAAGTGCCCTTGAACCCCACGGCCATGAAGGCTAAATGGCCAAGTCTTCACAAGTTCTACATGGTTCTTGAACCATCCATGACATAAGCCATGTGCTTACTTGGTGTGAACACAAATGGATATTTACTATCCAAATTAAACACTCAACCTCACCCACACTAACCTCACGGAAGCCCCTCCATAATTCACACTTAATATTCACTTTTTACACTTATCCAAATTCAAGCTTTCTTTTCTCTCAAAAACACCAAGAACACCAAACAACTTTCTCTTCTATTTTTTTCCCTAGAATTCGGCTAACACCCAAAACCCCACCATCAATCTTCTATAATTTTACCTCTTTACTTTTCCTAAACTAAAATCATATTCTAAACACTTTTCCTTCACAAGGTTTTGTCAAAAACCTACTCTATCTAGTTCAAAATCAAAGCTTTTGTTCACTTCCCTAAGGGTAAGTTTTGATTTTATGGTTTAAAATTTGATTTGTGATTTTTTAAACCATGATTGTTCCATGGTTTTCCATTATGAAGCCTTGTATGTGATTTTGCTTATTGTTTAAGAATTTTAGGGATTTATTTTGGAGGTTGCACGAAATTTCAAGGAAAGGAGGAGACTAGCCGATCTTGGTCTTCAAGAGGTAAGAGGGAGATTTAATCTCATCAACCCTAAGTGGTGATGGGAAAATGGATTGTTTGTGTGTAAAGAATTCATAAGGATTCATTTGTGTGGTTGTTTATTATTTTTATTATTTGTGTGATTGTTTAAATGCATTCCTATTTGTGATTTTTTTTTTGCTATGCATGTCTTTAGCTTTAAAATATATTGTATGTATATTGTATGCGTTTATAGTGGTATGTGTTTATAATTATATGATTATTAAAGTAGGATGTGAATAATATGTAACGATTTGCACGAGTGTTTCAAAGAACACAAGGAGGCTCACGGCCTTACCATTAAACAGAGAACCAAAATGTGCTCAATCATTTTCTAAATCAATGATTTAAAGAATCTAGGTAAAATAATAAATTTGAGAATGATTTAGATTGATTTTGGCCAACATGCCATTTTATCTTCTAAGATAGGTTAAGTAATTAATTTACAAAAGAAATTGATTCCAATGAATCTTTGAGAAAATAAAATGAATGAACTTAGTTTGAGAATTCTAAATTAGTAGAATTTATTTTAAGCAAGAATTAAAGCGAACGCTTGAAAAATACTAACGTAGAGCTCACTCTATGAGTTTTGAAGCGTGTTAGCAAGTTTCAAAGTATAATTATTGGGTAAAGTTAAAATGAACAGTAATTAGAGGAAAACGTTAAAAATACCTTATACTGATTTTATAGGCAAAATACTGCCAAAATTTACTAAAATCAGACTAAAAATGAAAAGATTCCATAACATATTTATCATATAAGGAAAATACTATACATAGTTTAAAAGTACTAGATATAGTCTACACATATTTAAAATGATGATTTTAAGCTATTCGGTTAAGAAAACAAATTAAAAATCTTACGCGATTGAGTAAATGATTTAAAAACATTACGCGATTGAGAAAATGTCAAAATATATTTACGCGATTTTAAAAACGTTTGTGAAAATGATGCGATTGTGAAAATGCGATAAAATTTTTACACCATTAAACGATACAGCGAGTTTTACTGTTGGGCCAAAGTGGTGGACCCGAACATGTTGTGAGATAGTACTGTCAAGTGGAGACAGGCTATATTTTGGAATATTATGACTAGGGGTATTCTCATAAATAAGGTAAAATATGGATATTAAGGGTATTTTTATAATTTTAGATCATGCTTAGAGTGTTGTGTCAATTTGGTTGATAATTGGCGATTGATTGATGAGACGAATTACACCGTGTTGTGGTGTGATAGGCGTACTGTGGTTCACTATATGAACTTGGAGGCATTAGTGTGCGGAGAATTCCACATAGGGACAGTGGGTTGCTCCTCTGGGCCGTGGTAACAGGCAACACACTAAAGATCTTGACAAGCATTGTTCTTAATCGAGGTCTTGAGAAGACTATTATGTACAATGCCTGTAGTACAGGATGTTTGGACTGTGTACTGCTACACGATGTTTGGACTGTGGGCTATAGACACAACGTTAGACAGTGTAATAGTTTGGTTGGGTAGCCAGAAGTACTATTAGTTCTTTTCGGATCATTCTCTTTGATATCCGTGTTTAGCTCCATGGAGTACGAATGAGTCGGTGTGTTTATCATTCATTATCTGTATTTTACTGCTTATTATAATCTGTGATAAAATGCATGATGTATTAAATTACTATACTGTATACGATATAATGGTATGTGTTATTTAATACTTGTTGTATTATCATTTTCTTTTTTGCCATGCGGGTAATGATATAGATTGTTTCACCTCTCTATATGTTTTTCTCTATATTATTATATTATTTCCGTAAAGAGTTTGAGGAAGAAGAGGAGGAACAGCCTCTCGAGATACAGTATCCGGACGAGCACCAGCTGGGTGAGCTGTACGGTGAAGACGAGCTGATAGATCATCCTCACCATCAGGACTGATCTTGAGATCATGGTATTGCTGGGATTCTTCAGGTTTGTGAGACTTAAGTTTCACGGAGGTTCAGAGGCCTGGCGTATGCGAGTGGATAGAGGAACAGTTGTCTACGTGGGACGTTTGACTATGTCCCTATGTAGAGAGTACGATGGAGATGCTATATTTACTACCATGTTGTATTTACATCTAGAGTTGCCTCTGACTCTTAGGCGTTACTGGCAAGGAATCTTCCATGCGCCTAGCGAGCTCAGTAGTGAGTCAATAGCCCGGACTCGTGTCCGTAGAGCTGTGGGACCTCCAGGAGTTCTGTCTTTCGATGATCTCTCTAAAGATGATCCATTGGAGGGTTAGAAATCTTTCGAGGTGCACTTGGGCAATACTATGTTTTAGTTTTATGTCAACTTTTTACTGCTTTGTTAAATATTTGTAGTTGTGAATTATTGGTGTATTTAAGACAAATCATATGTATATTATAGTGTGACTATGTTTTGTTATATTTTGTGTTTTGTGTTATTTTATTTAATGTTATAAGTATAAAAGGAAAAAAAATTTACCATTAATATTATTTATGTACCAAACATTTTACAACTTGGGTAAGAATTATATTTTTTTTATTTTATTTGCATTATAAATGTGACATCCCCACAAGGGTGTTACATTAGTTGGTATCAAAGCCCAAGTTAGAGTCTTTTGGGGTTGTGGTTAGGTTTATTTTTGCTTGTGTTGTGTGATTCTCTGTGATTTGTTTCCGAAAGGTTACATCTGACATTGTTTTGTCTTATTGAAGAAAGAGGATGTTTGGAGGAAGACGAACGCGTGCGAATATGGAACGTGATGTGGATCCAATGATTACAGCTGCTGAAGCTATGCAGCGAATGACAGAAGTGATTACCCAGCAAAATCAACGAGCAGCTCAACAAAGAAGATGTGATCTTGCGATGCTCTAAATTTGTCTGAGTTTAGGCACAACAACCCGCTGCAGTTTAGAGGCGAGTTTGACCCCGAGAAGGCGAGTCTTTGGATTCAAGACTTAGAAAGAGTATTTGAAGGAATGAGGTGTGCAGAGAATAGGAAGGTGACGTATGCTACGTTTATGTTGAGAGGAGATGCGAAGAATTGGTGGAGAGGAACCCGCCAATTATTGCGAGCTGAAGGGACTGAGATTACTTGGGAAGTATTTAGTGAAGTATTTCTGGAGAAGTACTTTCCTGGTAGTGCTCAACATGCCAAGGAGATGGAATTTCTTAGTTTACGTCAGGGGAATATGTGAATGCTTATGTCTCTAAGGCATGTTGAAAGGTTTTTGATGATAACAAAAGCAAAAGAGAAGATCAAAGCACAAAAGGAAAAAATCAAGATCAAAGAAAGAAGACAGAAGGTTTAATTAGTTATTTAGACTTAGGACATTACTGTTAAATGCTCTCAAGATTTCTCAAATGGTTTTTCAAATATATGATTTCAAAATAAATAGGAAATTTCAAAGATAAACATGGCTTTCAATAAAACCTAAGTTTCAACTTTAAATCTAACACTCTTAAAAGGATTTATGTTTAAACAAGTACCCCGAGGTGTTGGAAATGACTTACACGAGTTATTGAACTTGAAAAATGTGTTCAAAGGCAAATGTAATCGATTACACAATGTTTGTAATCGATTACACATCAAACAGAAAGAATGTAATCGATTACATGAACAATGTAATCGATTACAAGCAAGTCGAGAGGCCATGTAATCGATTACACAATATATGTAATCGATTACACAAAGCCCGAAAGGCAAAGAACACGTTCGACAAGAAATGTAATCGATTACACAATATATGTAATCGATTACACAAAACGCAGAAACTCAAAAAACATGTTCGACGAGACATGTAATCGATTACAAGGATATTGTAATCAATTACACAGCAAGTCGAAGTCATGTAATCGATTACATGATCATTGTAATCGATTACAAAGCAAAGTCGAAGCCATGTAATCGATTACCTCAAGAATGTAATCGATTACACGAGCCCGAAAGTTCGAAAACGTTGGAACAATAATGTAATCGATTACCGAGATATGTAATCGATTACACGCATCTGACAAGGTCCAACGGCTATATTAAATGCATTAAATGCATGCCCAACTACCTCCAACGGCTCTATTAATTGAGAAACTTATAAATACCCAGTTGGGTCTTTGTTTACTGATTGACCTTGAACCAAAAACTGATCATTATACTTCAAAACGTGAATCAATTCTTAAAATCATTTCTTGCTCTGTTTTCGACTAAAAACGTGAAAAATCCTTGAGAGCATATTAGAGCTTCAATTTGTAAACACTTGCTCTAGAGAGAGCTTCTTCTATTTCAATCTTATACTTTCGATTAGTGAGGGTGAGGTATCCTCAAGTATTGTAAGGGTGAGGTATCCCTTGGAAAATAGAGGCTCAAGCTTTTGGGTGAGGTATCCCATACCGTTGAGTGCTCAAGGTTGTAGTGGTTTTCAAGCACCCATTGAAGCTTGAAGATATAGTGGAAAATCTCAAGGTGTTGCTTGGGACTGGACGTAGATCACAAGTGGAGTAGTGATTGAACCAGGATAAACGATTGTGTTTGTTTCTCTAAACTCTCCTCTGTTCATCTTTGTGCACTGTTTCATTGTTTTATTTGGATATTGTCTCCTTGACTATTACGTTCATTAGTAAAAGTGCTTAACTCATCTATTCAATTATCTCTGATCATTCAATAGCTTCAACGAAAATTGATTGTCAAACGATTTGCGAAAGATTTGTGAACTTATTTTTAACTACTCAATTCACCCCCTCTTGAGTATTGAGGCCACTTGGTAACAAGTGGTATCAGAGCTAGACTCTTGTATAAAGAGCTTAGCAGCTTCAAGAGAAGTGATGGCTTCAAATGGTTTTTCAAATGAAGGTTCTTCTATAAATAGACCTCCTTATTTCAATGGGGATGGCTATGCCTATTGGAAAGAAAGGATGAAAATTTTTATTGAAGCTATTGACTTAGATGTGTGGGGCGCAGATTGAAAATGGTGCTTTTGTCCCTACACAAACTAAGGATGGTGTGACAATTAATACACCTAGAAGTGATTGGACCGATGATGATAAAAAGAAGGTTCAATATAATTTGAAAGCCAAGAACATCATCACCACATCTTTGGGGTATGATGAATTCTTTAGGTGTCAAACTGTAAGACCGCAAAAAGAAATGTGGGATACCCTACAAGTAACTCATGAAGGCACTAGTGAGGTAAAAAGATCTCGAATAAACACTCTTACTCATGAATATGAATTGTTTAGAATGAACCAAGGTGAGAGTATTCAAGATATGCAAAAGAGATTTACTCATATTGTTAATCATCTCATCTCATTGGGAAAGACATTTCCTAATGAGGATCTTATTAACAAAGTCTTGAGATGTCTAAGCGAGGAATTGGCAACCCAAGGTAATCTGCGATTGCGGAATCAAGAGATTTATCAACCATGTCTCTAGCCACCCTATTCGGAAAACTTCAAGAGCATGAGCTGGAACTAAGTAGGCTCAATCAAAATGAAGAACATGACAAAAGAAGAAGGGAATTGCACTCAAGGCCACCTCTCCCATACTTGAAGATGATGATGAAGATGGTGAAGAGGATGCTGAAAATATTGAGCTAAGTGAGGAGAATCTTAGTCTCCTTGTAAGAAAATTCGGAAGATTCTTGAAGAAAAAGGGATTTCAAAGAAGACCACCGTTTCCTCAAAAGAAAGCATATCACAAAGGAGAAGGATCCTCCACTCCTCCAAAATGCTATGAATGTGGAAAACAAGGGGCACATGAAAATGGAGTGTCCTATATATCTCAAGAAGACGGAGAAGTTTGAGAAAAGACCCTCCAAGGAAAAGAAAGGAAGAAGAGCATATATAGCTTGGGAGGACAATGACTTAAGCTCTTCCGATGATTCTGAAAATGAGGAAGCCCATCTTTGCCTCATGGCTCAAGGAGAAGAAAGTGGAGAAAGCGACACCGAGGTAACCTCTTCTAACCTAGAACCTCCACCTTCTTATGATGAATTACAAGATGCCTTTCAAGAATTGCATGATGAATCTTTGAGGCTCACAAAAATGATTTTGTCTTCCAATAAAACAATCTCCCTATTGACAAAGAAAGTTTCTGCTTTAACCAAGGAGATAAATGAACTTAAAATTGAAAATGAGACTTTAGGACTCATAGATGCTAATTCATCATGCATGATTTGTTCCTCACATGAAAATGCATCCATATCATTACCTTGTCTATCATGCAAAGCTTTTGAAAAAGAAATTGAAGACTTGAACAACACTCTTGCAAAATTCACTTTTGGAAGAGACAACTTGAATGTGTTGTTAGGGAGACAAAAATGTGTTTTCCAAAAAGCCGGTTTAGGATTTAATCCAAACAACCATCAAAAATCTTATAAGAATTTCTTTGTTTCCTCAAAAACTTCAAGTAGCCCCTTTGTTAAATGTTTTCATTGTGGTAGGAAAGGGCATAGTGCATCCACTTGCAATGTTAGAAAGAACATAAACACCAAGGTTGGAATCAAAGGGTTTGGGTCCCTAAAGGCACCATACCTAATTCTAACACACAAGGACCCAAAACAATTTGGGTACCAAAAGTTAAATCTTGAATGTGTGTTGTAGGTGTGCTTGAAGACCAAGAGCTCAAGTTGGTATCTTGATAGTGGTTGCTCCAAGCACATGACCGGAGATGGCTCCAAGTTCTCCTCCCTTACACACAAGAAACATGGTCATGTCACATATGGTGACAACAACAAAGGGAAGATTCTTGGAATTGGCAAAGTTGGTAAGATCCCTTCATCATCTATTGATAATGTCTTACTTGTTGAAGGACTTAAACATAATTTACTTAGTATTAGTCAATTGTGTGATAAAGGAAATAGAGTTATATTTGACTCCTCTTGTTGTATAATTGAGGGAAAGGATGACAAGCAAGTTAAGTTTGTTGGTCATAGGGTCAATAACATATATATGATTAGTCTTGATGACATTTCCTCAAATGATGCTAAATGCTTTATGAGTAGAGAAAATGATTCATGGTTATGGCATAGAAGAATTGCTCACATTCACATGGATCACTTAAACAAATTGGTTTCTAAAGAACTAGTAATTGGTCTTCCAAAGCTCAAATTTGAAAAAGACAAACTTTGTGATGCATGTCAAAAGGAAAACAAGTAAAGGTCTCTCTCAAAGCTAAAAACATAGTTTCAACTTCTAGACCTTTACAACTTTTGCACATGGATCTTTTTGGACCCTCTAGAACTATGAGCTTTGGTGGGAATTACTATGCATTAGTAATTGTGGATGATTTTTCTAGATTTACATGGACATTATTCTTAGCTCACAAAAATGATGCTTTTCAATCATTTAGAAAACTTGCCAAAGTTATCCAAAACGAAAAAGGTTTTTGTATTGCATCCATAAGAAGTGATCATGGTGGTGAATTTGAAAATCATGAATTTGAAACTTTTTGTGATGAACATGGCATTGAGCATAATTTTTCTGCCCCTAGAACACCACAACAAAATGGTGTTGTAGAAAGGAAAAATCGATCTTTAGAAGAAATGGCAAGAACTATGCTCAATGAGGCCAATCTTCCTAAGTACTTTTGGGGCGTGATATGCGGTAACACCGCTTGTTATGTTATGAATAGAGCCCTAATAAGGCCAATTTTAAAGAAAACCCCATATGAATTGTACAAAGGAAGGAAACCTAATGTGTCACATTTTCATGTTTTTGGATGCAAATGCTTTGTTTTGAATAATGGAAAGGATAACTTGGGGAAGTTTGATGCAAAATCGATGAGGAATATTCATTGGTTATTCTATCCATAGCAAGGCCTTTAGAGTCTATAATAAACGAACTATGACCATAGAAGAATCCATACATGTTGCATTTGATGAAACTAACCCAAATGTGCCGAGAAAGGAACTTGTTGATGATGTTGCAGAAATCTTGGCAAAGACGCACTTGGAAAATCAAGAGATAGAGTCCAAGAAGAAAGAAGAGAGACTCCTTGATCACTCATGGCAAGAAAATTCTAAAATCTCGGATCTACCCAAGGAATGGAGGACTTCAAGAGTATCATCCTCTTGACAAGGTGATAGGTGATGTATCAAAAGGGGTAATCACTCGAAACTCACTTAGAGATGCATGTAATCATCTAGCCTTTGTCTCTCAAGTTGAACCTAAAGACATAAATGAGGCCATTAACGATAAGCATTGGATCTTGGCCATGCAAGAAGAACTAAACCAATTTGAGAGGAATCAAGTTTGGGAATTAGTTCCAAGGCCCAATGATCATCCTATAATTGGCACCAAATGGGTCTTTAGGAACAAACTTGATGAAACGGGTTTAATAATAAGAAATAAAGCTAGGCTTGTAGCTAAGGGATATAATCAAGAAGAAGGCATAGATTATGAAGAAACTTATGCTCCCGTAGCTAGATTAGAGGCCATTAGAATGCTACTTGCATATGCTTGCATCATGGATTTCAAACTCTATCAAATGGATGTCAAAAGTGCCTTTTTAAATGGTTTTATACAAGAAGAGGTGTATGTAGAACAACCTCCTGGTTTTGAGGACTTTGAAATGCCCAACCATGTTTTTAAATTGAAAAAGGCTTTGTATGGCTTGAAACAAGCTCCTAGAGCTTGGTATGAAAGGTTGAGCAAATTTCTTTTAGAAAAAGGCTTTTCTAGAGGTAAAGTTGACACCACTCTTTTCATAAAACACAAAATGCATGACATTCTTCTAGTTCAAATCTATGTTGATGACATTATATTTGGAGCTACTAACAACTCTCTTTGTAAAGAATTTTCAAATATTATGCAAAGTGAGTTTGAGATGTCCATGATGGGTGAGCTCAACTTCTTCCTTGGTCTACAAATCAAGCAAACAAGAGAAGGAACATTTATAAGCCAATCCAAGTATTGCAAGGAGCTGCTCAAAAAGTTTGGAATGGACAATGCCAAGCATATGGCTACTCCTATGAGCACCTCTTGCTATTTGGACAAGGATGAAGGAGGTAAATCAAGTAGAAATTACAAAATATAGAGGTATGATTGGCTCACTCCTTTATCTCACCGCAAAGTAGGCCGATATAATGTTTAGTGTATGCATGTGTGCTAGATATCAAGCTAATCCTAAGGAATCACACCTAAGTCTTTGTTAAGAGAATAATGAAATATCTAATAGGCACATCACAAATGGGTTTATGGTACCCTAAGGGTGCCTCATGTAGTCTTATTGGATATTCCGATTCTGATTTTGCTTTGGATGCAAAATGGATCGAAAAAGAGCACTAGTGGGACATGCCACTTGCTAGGAAGCTCACTAGTTTCTTGGCACAAAAAGAAACAAAATAGTGTGGCATTATCCACAATTTGAAGCCGAATATGTTGCAATTTGGGAGTTCTTTGTGCTCAAGTCCTTTGGATGAAACAACAACTCTTGGACTATGGTCTTGAGCTTGATCACATTCCCATAAAATGTGATAATACTAGTGCAATTAACTTGTCAAAAAATCCCATTTTGCATTCTAGAACTAAGCATATTGAAATAAGACATCATTTCATTAGAGATCATGTTCAAAGAGGTGATTGCATACTTGAATTTGTTGAAACAACTAAGCAATTAGTGATATTTTCACCAAACCCCTTGCAAAAGAAGCATTTTTCTACATTAGAAACGAATCTGGTATATTGGACCATTCATGCATAAATTAAATATTTGTTTGCATAATCCTAAAACAAAAGCCTAAGCTTGCGTTTTTCTCGCATAATTATGCCACACGCTTGCACACAATTTCTGAATTTTCATTATATATATTTGAATCCCATACTAACTTGAGCGTCGGAGGTTTCCCCAAATTATTTTGCGGTGCTCCCTCATGTCCAACTTTGACAAGAAGGGTGAAATTCAACTGACTCAAAAATCACCAAAAAGGGTGAAATTCTTGGTAAACATGATAATTTTGATCAATTATATTAGTTGAATCATAATGTGATTAATCTATATGCTTGGATGATGATTTGAATTGATTTGAGTTGCTTTAAAACTGTTTTGGGTGGATTAAAATTGATTATATGTTGTTTGGAACGCAAAAATCTGAGTTAAAGAGTCTTGTGTCGATTACAATGCCTTTGTAATCGATTACATGAGTTCAATCACGCATGTAATCGATTACACACATTTTGTAATCGATTACAACCAACTCGAACTCAGTAATCGATTACATCATCTATGTAATCGATTACAAGGTTCCAAAATCATGTAATCGATTACACTAAAAATGTAATCGATTACATACCTACAGAAGCATGTAATCGATTACACCAAAAATGTAATCGATTACACACCCACTGAATGCATGTAATCGATTACACACTCAATGTAATCGATTACACAGGGTTTTTTAAAAGGCTCTGACGCGCGTAGTGGTCATTTCTGTTTGGCCTGTTCATCTTCCTCGTTCTCTCCTCTGCACCCACGCACCTCGGATCTCAAAACCTCTCATTTCTCACTCAAATTTCCATCAAAACTCATCATTTCACCTCTCTCAATCTCGAAATCCCTCTCCACATACCCCACCGATCAAATCTCCTCAAATCCCTCATCCAAAATCTCCCCATCTTCTCTCACGAACACCCTCTCCACTTTTCTAACCTAATTTCGTCCCTCTCTCTCTCCTCACTCATCCCCAACCATTTACCACTCAACCCGTGCTTCTCTCTCTCATCAATGGCTGAATCCTCCCATCGCTCGAAGCGCCCAAGAACAGGGCTGCTTGTTGGAAGTTCCTCTGGTGGCTCTACACGCAATATCTCTGGGTTGGACCTCACGAGGCACTTCTCCACCGTGAAGAAAGCCGAGTTGTTCAAGAAGAACTTCCACCTTCGCAAGATCATCTCTCCCAGTGTATCTACCCATCACCTTCATGAGAGTGAACCCTTAGTGAGCTTTAGGACAATAGAACACTTAGGCTTGCTTGGGATTCCTAAGTATAGAGAAGGCCATCTACCCTAACCTTGTCCGAGTGTTTTATGCTAACCTGAAGGTTGAGGATAATTGCATCATTTCGAGGTGAAAAAGCAACAAATCAAAGTTAACCATGACAGAATGGTATAGGCTCACCAAGCTCACTCCCGATGGAGCCCAGGTTACGTGGGAATGCCAAAGTCCGGGGCATGAGTTTGAGCACAAGCTGCTGCTTCTTCTCTCTTGATTAGGACTGGCTACCACCTCCCCAGTGATCCTAGACGCAGAATAATGGCCACTGGCCTCACTATGGAAAACAGGGTCCTCCACTACCTCTTGGTTCGTGGATTGATTCCCAGAGGAGGAAATTACTCCCAAGTCCTCAAGGACGATGTAGTGGCATTATGGGCAATGACCACAGGGCACCCAATCAACTGGGGATACTACATTCTACAGCATATGCTAGACATCAAGAAAAAGAAGAACTCTGCTCTCCCCTTTGCCATGTTAGTCACCCCAATTCTTGAGTATTGTCGCATTTCGCTGACTGAAGAGTCCAAGGACACCAGCTCCAAGGGACCCCAATCAATTGGGCGCATACTCAAGAAGCTTCACTCTACAAGATGGAGGATAGGTGGCATTACATTACTCATGGCACATTTGGCCATATCCATCACGATCCGGACGCTGATGATGAGGGGGCTCGATCCCCGCCTCTGCTCCCGCTCCAGCTTCTCTTGATCTTCTGCTCCAAGAGATGCGCAACCCGAGCGCCAACGTCAACACGCGCATGGATCATATAGAGCAAAAGATCGACCACCTTGAGCCGAGGATGGACTACTCGGACCAGAGCTTGCCTCCATTCGATCCCTCTTACGTGGACCTCCCGTTCCCGAGAGTCCCGCTGCTGCTTTGCCCCCCCACATCCTCTCGCCCCTCCTGGATCCCATTTCCTTCGCCGGTCCATCCGGGAGTTCCCGCCGATGATGAGGAGCTTCGGATTCTCGACGACGATCTTATGCCCGGCGATGATGACATTGGTCTAGGAGACTCTGTCATGGATCCGAGGGTGATGTCTTTTGTGACAACAGGACACCGATAGTGATCCTGGCCTTATGCCTTGATTTGTTTTTCCGCCTTGTATTTTTTTTTTTTTTTTTTTTAACTCGATTATATAAAATTGGTATACCTTTATGGTTATCTTTTGATTATTGCCTACTTGGTTGTGACATGTTTCTTTGTACATGCTTTGATTATTAATACATAAACGTGTTTTCACTTTGAATGGTTGGTTGTTGGAATATTGCTTGACCGTGATCTTAGTGGCTTTTCTGTTATGGCAAACAATTGGGAATCATGAACTATAACCGACATCTGTCATGTCCATTTTTTTAATGCTTATGTCTTTTGATAATGCCAACTGGGGAGAAAATAAGGAAAAAAGGTTGCATGAGTACGGGGAGTTATTGAAGGAAAAATGAAATGTAATTAAAGGTTGCATGAGTACGGGGAGTTATTGAACTTTTAAGTTATTAAGCTTTTCATATGCAAAATCTAACCCAATATCATGCATAATCTCCTGGGAGACGACAAAGATTGTAACTAAATGACTATGATATACAAATGCAAAACTCTTTCTTTTTCCTATGATCAGTTTGTCATCATCAAAAAGGGGGAGAATGTGAATGCTTATGTCTCTAAGGCATGTTGAAAGGTTTTTGATGATAACAAAAGCAAAAGAGAAGATCAAAGCACAAAAGGAAAAAATCAAGATCAAAGAAAGAAGACAGAAGGTTTAATTAGTTATTTAGACTTAGGACATTACTGTTAAATGCTCTCAAGATTTCTCAAATGGTTTTTCAAATATATGATTTCAAAATAAATAGGAAATTTCAAAGATAAACATGGCTTTCAATAAAACCTAAGTTTCAACTTTAAATCTAACACTCTTAAAAGGATTTATGTTTAAACAAGTACCCTGAGGTGTTGGAAATGACTTACACGAGTTATTGAACTTGAAAAATGTGTTCAAAGGCAAATGTAATCGATTACACAATGTTTGTAATCGATTACACATCAAACAGAGAATGTAATCGATTACATGAACAATGTAATCGATTACAAAAAATCGAGAGGCCATGTAATCGATTACACAAGATATGTAATCGATTACACAAAGCCCGAAAGGCAAAGAACACGTTCGACAAGAAATGTAATCGATTACACAATATATGTAATCGATTACACAAAACGCATGAAACTCAAAAAACATGTTCGACGAGACATGTAATCGATTACATAGGATATTGTAATCAATTACACAAGAAGTCGAAGTCATGTAATCGATTACATGATCATTGTAATCGATTACAAAGCAAAGTCGAAGCCATGTAATCGATTACCTCAAGAATGTAATCGATTACACAGAGCCCAGAAAGTTCGAAAACGTTGGAACAATAATGTAATCGATTACACCGAGATATGTAATCGATTACACGCATCTGACAAGGTCCAACGGCTATATTAAATGCATTAAATGCATGCCCAACTACCTCCAACGGCTCTATTAATTGAGAAACTTATAAATACCCAGTTGGGTCTTTGTTTACTGGTTGACCTTGAACCAAAAACTGATCATTATACTTCAAAACGTGAATCAATTCTTAAAATCATTTCTTGCTCGTTTTCGACTAAAAACGTGAAAAATCCTTGAGAGCATATTAGAGCTTCAATTTGTAAACACTTGCTCTAGAGAGAGCTTCTTCTATTTCAATCTTATACTTTCGATTAGTGAGGGTGAGGTATCCCTCAAGTATTGTAAGGGTGAGGTATCCCTTGGAAAATAGAGGCTCAAGCTTTTGGGTGAGGTATCCCATACTTGTTGAGTGCTCAAGGTTGTAGTGGTTTTTCAAGCACCCATTGAAGCTTGAAGATATAGTGGAAAATCTCAAGGTGTTGCTTGGGACTGGACGTAGATCACAAGTGGAGTAGTGATTGAACCAGGATAAACGACCGTGTTTGTTTCTCTAAACTCTCCTCTCGTTCATCTTTGTGCACTTTGTTTCATTGTTTTATTTGGATATTGTCTCCTTGACTATTACGTTCATTAGTAAAAGTGCTTAACTCATCTATTCAATTATCTCTGATCATTCAATAGCTTCAACGAAAATTGATTGTCAAACGATTTGCGAAAGATTTGTGAACTTATTTTTAACTACTCAATTCACCCCCCCTCTTGAGTATTGAGGCCACTTGGTAACAGAATATGACTGTGGGAGAATATGCTACTAAATTTGAAAGCTTGTCGTAGTTCTCAAGGTATTTCCAAATTCAGCCAGATGAGGTATGGAAGTGCCAAAAGTTTGAAGTTGGATTAAGGGTAGAACTGAGGCGAGCAGTGCTACCTATAAGAATGAGGGAGTTTCCTGTTTTGATGGATACTTGTCGACGACTCGAGGAGTTGGAGCTATCCCGAGATCCAAGAAATCGTAAGTTTAGACCGACTAGGTTCCAAAGGGGAGGTAATAGCAGTAATAACCAGTTTCAACGCAAACCTTATGCAAGACTATCGGGAAGTCAGCCTCAACGTCCGTCTGTTGGGGGAAGTTCTAGCGGTAATCGAGCTGGTCAAAATGTGGCGTTTACGCCAACATGTTTTAAGTGTGGAAAGAGTGGCCATATATCTACAAATTGTCCAATCAAAGGAATGATCTGTTTCAACTGCAGAAAACCTGGACATGTTTCTAGGGATTGCACTCATCCGGAAAGGAAGCCTGCTGTGAGAAATGTTCGTGCTACTTAACCGCGATATGGAGGGCGAGTATATACGATGACTGGAACTGAAACTTCTCAATCTGAAGATCTTATTCAAGGGGAAGGTGTCAATGAAGGTAATCACTTGACTTTGCTATATGATTCGGGTGCAACATACTCATTTTATTACATATGATTGTGTGGAACGATTGAAACTGCCTGTGTCTTCTCTGAGTTTTTAACTGATTGTTTCTACGCTAACTGCCAAGCCTGTTGTTACATCCAAAATATGTATGAACTGTCCTATTGTTATAAAGGATCGTATGTTTTCGGTCAATTTGATTTGTTTACCTCTTGTTGAGATAGACATAATATTAGGAATGGATTGGTTATCTTCTAACCATATCCTGATAGATTGTGCAAGCAAAACCATAGTTTTTCCTAAGGAAGAAAGTTCTGGATCCTTGACTACTATTAAGGTCAAGTCATTGTTGAGGGATGGAGCTCAAGGATTTATGTTGCTGTCTTCTTTAGAAGTCAAGAGTGAGAAGGATGTGAGCACTATTCTTGTCGTCAATGAGTTTCTAGAGATTTTTCCTGATTATGTACCCAGCTTGCCACCGAAAAGAGAGATCGAGTTCTCTATCGATTTGGTGCCGGGAGTAGGTCCTATTTCGATTGCACCATACCGAATGTCGCCTGCAGAGTTGGTAGAATTGAAGAAGCAATTGGAGGACCTGTTGGAGAAGCAGTTTGTGCGACCTAGTGTTTCGCCATGGGGAGCACCAGTGCTACTAGTCAAAAAGAAGGATGGAACTTCTCGACTTTGTGTAGATTATCATCAGTTGAACAAGGTTACTATAGAGAATAAGTATCCACTACCGAGAATTGATGATTTGATGGATCAGTTGAAGGGAGCCGTTGTATTCTCTAAGATAGATCTGCGATCAGGTTATCATCAGATTCGTGTTAAGGTTGATGATGTACCTAAGACAGCTTTCCAAACTCGTTATGGGCATTATAAGTATCAAGTGATGCCGTTCGGAGTGACGAATGCTCCTACAATATTCATGGATTATATGAATAGGATTTTTCATCCGTACTTAGACAGATTTGTCATTGTCTTTATCGATGACATTCTGATCTACTCTCAAAGTCAAGAAAAGCATGCTGAACATCTCAGTATAGTTCTCCAGATTTTGAAAGAGAAGAAGCTGTGTACGAAATTGGCAAAGTACGATTTTTGGTTAGAAGAAGTTCAATTTCTAGGTTACGTAATTTCCAAGGAAGGTATTGCAGTAGACCCATCAAAGGTGGAGACCGTTTTGCAGTGGGAAAGGCCTAAGATAGTGACTGAGGTTCGAAGTTTTGTTGGATTAGCCGAATATTACCGAAGGTTTATTGAAGGTTTTTCCAAGATAGCTGGACCACTTACACAACTCATGAGGAAGAGCCAAGCTTTTGATTGGATGAAGGAACGTGAAGCAAGTTTCCAATAGCTGAAGAAAAGATTGACGACTGCACAAATACTAATTTTACCGGATCCTAACAAATCTTTCGAGGTGTATTATGACGCTTCTTACCAAGGGTTAGGATGTGTGTTAATGCAGAATCGGAATGTGGTAGCTTATGCTTCAAGACAGTTGAAGGTTCATGAGAGGAACTACCCAACGCACAATTTGGAACTAGCCGCGGTAGTCTTTGCGTTGAAAGTGTGGAGGCATTTTCTGTATGGAGCGATGTTCAATGTCTTTAGTGATCACAAGAGTTTGAAATACTTATTTCATCAAAAGGAATTGAACATGAGACAGAGGCGATGGTTGGAATTTTTAAAGGACTATAATTTTCAGCTTCAATACCATCCGGGAAAGGCGAATGTGGAGCCGGATGCCTTGAGCAGAAAGATGGTTAGTGTTTCTACCATGATGATAAAGGAGGAAGAGCTAATTAATCAATTCAGAGATCTATGGTTGTCAGTGGAGTTGGTACCCGGAAATATTCATTTAAGTAAAGTTATAGTTTTGAATGACTTGCTGGAAGTAATCTGAGAAAAACAAGATGAAGATTTGTTTTTATAGAATGAAAAGGAATTATTAAAGCAAGGTCATAAAGCGATGGTGGAGGAAGGATCTGATGGAATCTTAAGATTTGAAGGACGAGTTTGTATACCTGATGATCCCGATCTTAAGAAAGTAATTTTGGATGAAGCTCATACTAGTAATTTGAGTATGCATCTGGGGATGACTAAGATGTATCAAGACTTAAAGCGGATGTTTTGGTGGCCAAGAATGAAAAGAGATGTAGCAGAACGTGTGATGTCTTGTCATGTCTGTCAGAAGGCAAAAGTGGAACATCAACGACCTGCCGGTATGTTACAACCTTTAACTATTCCAGAGTGGAAATGTGATAGTATCTCGATGGATTTTGTTACCGGATTGCCAAGGACGAGGAAGGGTCATGATTCTATATGGGTTATAGTTGATAGGCTTACGAAGTCAGCACACTTCTTGCCGATCAATATTAAGTATTCGTTGGAGCGATTAACCCAGATATACATCAGCGAAGTTGTTAGACTACATGGTGTACCCGCAAGTATAGTTTCTGATAGAGATCTGAGGTTTACGTCGAGGTTCTGGAAAAGTTTACAAGAAGCCATGGGAACTAAACTACGATCGAGTTCTGCATATAATCCATAGACTGATGGTTAGACGAGAGAACGATTCAGTCGTTGGAGGATTTGTTGCTTGCTTGTGTGTTAGAACAACAAGGGAGTTGGGATGAATTTCTGTCATTGATAGAATTCACCTACAACAATAGCTTTCACTCGAGCATAGGGATGGCACCCTATAAAGCTCTTTGTGGACGACGATGTCGAACACCTTTGTGTTGGTATCAAGATGGAGAGAGTATGACTATTGGGCCTGATCTTATGCAACAGACTATGGAAAATGTGAAGATGATACAGGAGAATATGCGAACGACTCAGAGCCGACAAAAGAGCTATGCTGATAAGCGAAGGCGACCCCTGGAATTTGAAGAAGGTGAGCATGTATTCTTAAGAGTAACGCCCACGAATGGTGCCGGAAGAGTTATCAAGTCTAGGAAGCTTACACCTAAATTCATAGGGCCTTATCAAATTATTCATCGGAAAGGTCCTGTAGCCTACCAAATAGCTTTACCACATTTTCTATCCAATCTACATAATGTATTCCGTGTGTCTCAGCTGAGGAAATATATTCCAGATCCAACTCATGTTATACATCCAGATGAAGTGCAGCTGAAGGATAATTTGATGTATGAAACACTTCCTGTTAATATTGAGGACAGGAGAGTGAAACAACTTCGAGGGAAGATGATTGAACTGGTTAAGGTAGTGTGGAATGATGTAACGGGAGATGCTACATGGGAGCTAGAAGATAGGATGAGGGAGCAATACCCTCAATTATTTTAATGTATGATGAATTTCGGGGACGAAATTCTTATTAGTAGAGGAGAGTTGTAACACCCTAACTTTTGGGATAATTACAATATAGTCCTAAATGTACTGTTTTGTGAATTCTGTGAGTAGTAAATTAAATTTGACTGTTTCGTGAGTGTATTTAACTGTTGTATGTGATTTGCTCCGAGCCAAGGAAATAATAATTTTCTGACCGAAAAAATCTTATTTTAATTAATTAGAGCTGGGGGATCTTACTAAACCCAATTTCGATTGATATATATAATAATCTCTTAATTTTTAGGATTTAACTGTGCAATAAAATAATTTTATAATATTATAATATTATTTTATATTACAAGATATCTATCTTGTCTCAAAAATAGTATAAATCTGCTTCAAAATGATCATGGACCCTTAAAAGTCTGTGGGACCTGCGTTTAGAAAAGCAATCAACGATTCTGACTGGACAAATTTCTAAGCTAATGGGAACAAGTCAACAAAGGAGGCTTGAAAATTTCTAACCAATAGGAATAGGTCAAAGAAAGAAGCATGGACTTTGATATGGACTGTTGGATGAAAACTTAGTTAGGAAGCCTTTGATCTTAACCGTTGATCAAATCAATGGTGAGATAAGAATTCAAGTTTTATCACTAAGCAATATCCACCTTAGATTACATCAAGGGCTGGGAATTAAAGTTGAAATCAAAGGTTGAGGTTAAGTCAAACATAGTGGCTTGACTTTGTTTAGTAGCTAATTAAACCTAATTTGGTTAATCTAATTACTTAATTAGTAAACTAAGTAAGTTAACTTAGTTATTAATTAGTTATAATCTAAATGTTAATTAGGTATCCTAATATTGTTTAGGAGATATAATATATGCTAATATATATTAAACTAATTAGTTATATAATTAGAATGTTAATTAAATATTATTAGGAGACTTAACCTAATTAATTACCCATTTAATTAGCATGGAATTAGTCTTTAATTGAACCAAATTAAACCCCCTAAGTACCCTTGAACCCCACGGCCATGAAGGCTAAATGGCCAAGTCTTCACAAGTTCTACATGGTTCTTGAACCATCCATGACATAAGCCATGTGCTTACTTGGTGTGAACACAAATGGATATTTACTATCGAAATTAAACACTCAACCTCACCCACACTAACCTCACGGAAGCCTCTCCATAATTCACACTTGATATTCACTTTTTACACTTATCCAAATTCAAGCTTTCTTTTCTCTCAAAAACACCAAGAACACCAAACAACTTTCTCTTCCATTTTTTCCCCTAAAATTCGGCCAACACCCAAAACCCCACCATCAATCTTCTATAATTTTACCTCTTTACTTTTTCTAAACCAAAATCATATTCTAAACACTTTTCCTTCACAAGGTTTTGTCAAAAACCTACTCTATCTAGTTCAAAATCAAAGCTTTTGTTCACTTCCCTAAGGGTAAGTTTTGATTTTATGGTTTAAAATTTGATTTGTGATTTTTTAAACCATGATTGTTCCATGGTTTTCCATTATGAAGCCTTGTATGTGATTTTGCTTATTGTTTAAGAATTTTAGGGATTTGTTTTGGAGGTTACACGAAATTTTAAGGAGAGGAGGAGATTAGCCGATCTTGGTCTTCAAGAGGTAAGAGGGAGATTTAATCTCATCAACCCTAAGTGGTGATGGGAAAATAGATTATTTGTGTGTAAAGAATTCATAAGGATTCATTTGTGTGGTTGTTTATTGTTTTTATTATTTGTGTGATTGTTTAAATGCTTTCCTATTTGTGATTTATTTATTTTTTGCTATGCATGTCTTTAGCTTTAAAATATATTGTATGTATATTGTATGTGTTTATAGTGGTATGTGTTTATAATTATATGATTATTAAAGTAGCATGTGAATAACATGTAACGATTTGCATGAGTGTTCCAAAGAACACAAGGAGGCTCACGGCCTTACCATTAAACAGAGAACCAAAATGTTCTCAATCATTTTCTAAATCAATGATTTAAAGAATCTAGGTAAAATAATAAATTTGAGAATGATTTAGATTGATTTTGGCCAACATGCCATTTTATCTTCTGAGATAGGTTAAGTAATTAATTTACAAAAGAAATTGATTCCAATGAATCTTTGAGAAAATAAAATGAATGAACTTAGTTTTAGAATTCTAAATCAGTAGAATTTATTTTATGCAAGAATTAAAGCGAACGCTTGAAAAATACTAACGTGTTACCAAGTGGCCTCAATACTCAAGAGGGGGGGTGAATTGAGTAGTTAAAAATAAGTTCACAAATCTTTCGCAAATCGTTTGACAATCAATTTTCGTTGAAGCTATTGAATGATCAGAAATAATTGAATAGATGAGTTAAGCACTTTTACTAACGAACGTAATAGTCAAGGAGACAATATCCAAATAGAACAATGAAACAAAGGCACAAAGATAAACAGAGGAGAGTTTAGAGAAACAAACACAAATCGTTTATCCTGGTTCAATCACTACTCCACTTGTGATCTACGTCCAAATTCCCAAGCAACACCTTGAGATTTTCCACTATATCTTCAAGCTTCAATGGGTGCTTGAAAACCACTACAACCTTGAGCACTCAACAAGATGGGATACCTCACCCAAAAGCTTGAGCCTCTATTTTCCAAGGGATACCTCACCCTTACAATACTTGAGGGATACCTCACCCTCACTAATCGAAAGTATAAGATTGAAATAGAAGAAGCTCTCTCTAGAGCAAGTGTTTACAAATTGAAGCTCTAATATGCTCTCAAGGATTTTTCACGTTTTTAGTCAGAAAACAGAGCAAGAAATGATTTTAAGGATTGATTCACGTTTTGAAGTATAATGATCAGTTTTTGGTTCAAGGTCAACCGTAAACAAAGACCCAACTTGGGTATTTATAAGTTTCAATTAATAGAGCCGTTGGAGGTAGTTGGGCATGCATTTAATGCATTTAATATAGCCGTTGGACGTTGTCGAGATGCGTGTAATCGATTACATATCTCGTAATCGATTACATAATTGTTCCAACGTTTCTGAACTTTCGGGCTCGTGTAATCGATTACATTCTTGAGGTAATCGATTACATGGCTTCTGACTTTGCTTGTAATCGATCACAATGCTCATGTAATCGATTACATGACTTCTGACTTGCTGTGTAATCGATTACAATATCCTTGTAATCGATTACATGGCTCGTCGAACGTGTTCTTTGAGTTTCTGGGTTTTGTGTAATCGATTACATACATTGTGTAATCGATTACATGGCTTCTGACTTGTTTGTAATCGATTACAACATCAATGTAATCGATTACATTTCTTGTCGAACGTGTTCTTTGCCTTTTTGGGCTTGGTGTAATCGATTACATATACTTGTGTAATCGATTACATGGCCTCTCGATTGCTTGTAATCGATTACATTGTTCATGTAATCGATTACATGCTTTTGTTGATGTGTAATCGATTACAAACATTGTGTAATCGATTACATTGGCCTTTGAACACATTTTTCAAGTCCAATAACTCTTGTAAGTCATTTCCAACACCTCAAGATACTTGTTTAAACATAAATCCTTTTAAGAGTGTTAGATTTAAAGTTGAAACTCAAGTTTTATTTGAAAGCCATGTTTAACTTTGAAATTTCCCATTTATTTTGAAATCACATATTGAAAAACCATTTGAGAAATCTTGAGAGCATTTAACATTAATTTCCTAAGTCTAAATAACTAATTAAACCTTCCGTCTTCTTTCTTTGATCTTGATATTTCCTTTTGTGCTTGATCTTCTCTTTTGCTTTTGTTATCATCAAAAACCTCTCGACATGCCTTAAAGACATAAGCATTCACATTCTCCCCCTTTTTGATGATGACAAACTGATCATAGGAAAAAGAAAGAATTTTTTGCAATTGTATATAATAGTTATTTAGGTACAATGCTGCATGATATTGGGTTAGATTTTGCATATGAAAAGCTTAATAACTTAAGAGAACTTAAGAGGTCAATAACTCCCCGTACTCATGCAACCTTTAATTTCATTTCATTTTTCCTTATTTTCTCCCCGTTGGCATTATCAAAAAGACATAAGCATTTAAAAAAAAAAATGGACAAGATGACAGCTATATTTCATGATTCCCAATTTGTTTGCCATAACAGAAAAGTCATAAAGATCAGTCCAATCAATATTCCAACAGCCAACCATTCAAAGTGAGAACAAGTTTATGTATTAATATTTAGCATGTACAAATAAACATGTCACAACCAGTAGGCAATAATCAAAAGATAACTATAAAGGTATACCAATTTTATATAATCAAATTTAAAACAAATAAGTACAAGATAGTCATCAATACAAGAAAATATATCAGGGCTATAGGCCATGATCACTATCAGTGTCCTCGCTGTCACAAAAGACATCACCCTCTGGATCCGCAGCAGAGTCTCCTAGATCAATGTCATCATCGCTGGGCATAAGGTCGTCATCAGAGTCCAGAAGCTCCTCATCATCGCCAGAACTCCAGATGGACCAAGGATATGGGATCCTGAGGGGCAGAGGATGTGGGGGGTGCAGCAGCAGCAGGACTCACAGGAACAGGAGGTCCACGTAAGAGGGAGCGAATGGAGGCAAGCTCCTGGTCTGAGTAGTCCATCCTCAGCTCAAGATGGTCGATCTTTTGCTCTATATGGTCCATGCGTGTGTTTATGTTGGCGCTCAGGTTGCGCATTTCTTGGAGCAGAAGATCAAGAGAAGCTGGAGCAGGAGCAGAGGCAGGGTACTGAGCCTCCTCATCATCACTATCTGGATCGTGATGGATATGGCTAAATGTGCCATGAGTAATGTAATGCCACCTATCTTCCATCTTGTAGAGCTGAAGCTTCTTCAGAGTATACAGCCCAATTGATTGGGGTCCCTTTGAGCTAGTGTCCTTGGACTCTTCAGTCAGCGAAATGCGACAGTACTCAAGGATTGTGGTGACTAACATGGCGAAGGGGAGAGCAGAGTTCTTCTTTTTCTTGATGTCCAAAGATATGCTCTAGAATATAGTATCCCCAGTTTATTGGGTGCCCTGTGGTCATTGCCCATAATGCCACTACATCATCCTTGAGGACTTGGGAGTAATTCCCTCCTCTCGGGAATCAATCCACGAACCAAAAGGTAGTGGAGGACCCCGTTTTCCATAGTGAGGCCAAGTGGCCATTATTCTCGCTGCGTCTAGGATCACCGGGGAGGTGGTAGCCGGGCCCTAATCAAGGAGAGAAGAGCAGCCTTGTGCTCAAACTCATGCCCCGTACTTTGGCATTCCCACGTAACCGAGCTCCATCGGAGTGAGCTTGGTGAGCCTATACCACTCGCCATGGTTAACCCGATTTGTTACTTTTTCACCTCGTAGATGATGCAATTATCTTCAACCTTCAAAGTTAGCATAAAACACTCGGACAAGGTTAGGGTAGATGGCCTTCTCTATACTTAGGAATCCCAAAGAAGCCTAAGTTTTCTATTGTCCTAAAGCTCTCTAAGGGTTCACTCTCAGAAGGTGTGATGGGTAGATACACCGGGAGAGATGATTTTGCGAAGCCGGAAGTTCTTCCGAACAACTCACTTTCTTCACGGTGGAGAAGTGCCTCAGAGGTCCAGCCGAAATATTGCGTGTAGAGCCACCAGAGGAACCTCCAACAGCAGCCCCTGTTCTTGGGCGCTTCGAGCGATGGGAGGATTCGGCCATTGATGAGAAGGAGAATCAAGGGTTGAGTGGTAAATGGTTGGGGATGAGTGAGGAGAGAGAGAGGGACGAAATTAGGTCGAAAAGTGGAGAGGGTGTTCGTGAGAGAAGATGGGGAGATTTGGATGAGGGATTTGAGGGGATTTGATCGGTGGGTTATGTGGAGAGGGTATTTTCGAGATTGAGAGAGGTGAAATGATGGGTTTTGATGGAGATTTGAGTGAGAAATGAGAGGTTTTGAGATCCGAGGTGCGTGGGAGCGTAGGAGAGAACGAGGAAGATGAACAGGGCCAAACAGAAATGACCACTACGCGCGTCAGAGCCTTTTAAAAACCCCGTGTAATCGATTACATTGAGTGTGTAATCGATTACATGCATTCTCAATGGGTATGTAATCGATTACATTTTTGGTGTAATCGATTACATGCTTCCTGGTAGGTATGTAATCGATTACATTTTTAGTGTAATCGATTACATGCTTTCTGGGAACCTTGTAATCGATTACATAGATGATGTAATCGATTACACTGAGTTCTCGAGTTAGTTGTAATCGATTACAAAATGTGTGTAATTGATTACATGCGTGATGAACTGTAATCGATTACAAAGGAATTGTAATCGATTACAAGACTCTTTAACTCGATTTTGCGTTCCAAACAAAGATATAATCAATTTTAATCCATCCAAAACAGTTTTAAAGCAACTTAAATCAATTCAAATCATCATCCAAGCATATAGACTAATCACATTATGATTCAACTCATATAATTGATCAAAATTATCATTTTTACCAAGAATTTCACCCTTTTTGGTGAAATTTGAGGTTGTTGAATTTCTTGTCAAAGTTGGACATGAGGGAGCACCTGCAAAATAATTTAGGGAAACCTCCGACGCTCAAGTTAGTATGGGATTCAAATATTTATAATGAAAATTCAGAGATTGTGCAAAGAAAGGTGGCATAATTATGCGTAAAAACGCAAGCTTAGGCTTTTGTTTTAGGATTATGCAAAGAAATATTTAATTTATGCATGAATGGTCCAATATACCCACTGCTTTCTAATGTAGAAAAATGCTTCTTTTGCAAGGGGTTTGGTGAAAATATCACTAATTGCTTAGTTGTTTCAACAAATTCAAGTATGCAATCACCTCTTTGAACATGATCTCTAATGAAATGATGTCTTATTTCAATATGCTTAGTTCTAGAATGCAAAATGGGATTTTTTGACAAGTTAATTGCACTAGTATTATCACATTTTATGGGAATGTGATCAAGCTCAAGACCATAGTCCAAGAGTTGTCAAGTTTCATCCAAAGGACTTGAGCACAAAGAACTCCCACCGCAACATATTCAAATTTTCACTGTGGACAATGCCACACTATTTTGTTTCTTGCTTGTGCAAGAAACTAGTGAGCTTCCTAGCAAGTGGCATGTCCCACTAGTGCTCTTTTTCGATCCATTTTGCATCCAAAGAAATCGAATCTAATACCCAATAAGACTACATGAGGCACCCTTAGGGTACCATAAACCCATTTATGATGTGCCTATTAGATATTTCATTATTCTCTTAACAAAGACTTAGGTGTGATTCCTTAGGATTAGCTTGATATCTAGCACACATGCATACACTAAACATTATATCGTGCCTACTTGCGTGAGATAAAGGAGTGAGCCAATCATACCTCTATATTTTGTAATTTCTACCGATTTACCTCCTTCATCCTTGTCCAAATAGCAAGAGGTGCCCATAGGAGTAGCCATATGCTTGGCATTGTCCATTCCAAACTTTTTGAGCAGCTCCTTGCAATACTTGGATTGGCTTATAAATGTTCCTTCTCTTGTTTGCTTGATTTGTAGACCAAGGAAGAAGTTGAGCTCACCCATCATGGACATCTCAAACTCACTTTGCATAATATTTGAAAATTCTTTACAAAGAGAGTTGTTAGTAGCTCCAAATATAATGTCATCAACATAGATTTGAACTAGAAGAATGTCATGCATTTTGTGTTTTATGAAAAGAGTGGTGTCAACTTCACCTCTAGAAAAGCCTTTTTCTAAAAGAAATTTGCTCAACCTTTCATACCAAGCTCTAGGAGCTTGTTTCAAGCCATACAAAGCCTTTTTCAATTTAAAAACATGGTTGGGCATTTCAAAGTCCTCAAAACCAGGAGGTTGTTCTACATACACCTCTTCTTGTATAAAACCATTTAAAAAAGCACTTTTGACATCCATTTGATAGAGTTTGAAATCCATGATGCAAGCATATGCAAGTAGCATTCTAATGGCCTCTAATCTAGCTACGGAGCATAAGTTTCTTCATAATCTATGCCTTCTTCTTGATTATATCCCTTAGCTACAAGCCTAGCTTTATTTCTTATTATTAAACCCATTTCATCAAGTTTGTTCCTAAAGACCCATTTGGTGCCAATTATAGGATGATCATTGGGCCTTGGAACTAATTCCCAAACTTGATTCCTCTCAAATTGGTTTAGTTCTTCTTGCATGGCCAAGATCCAATGCTCATCATTAATGGCCTCATTTATGTCTTTAGGTTCAACTTGAGAGACAAAGGCTAGATGATTACATGCATCTCTAAGTGAGTTTCGAGTGATTACCCCTTTTGATACATCACCTATCACCTTGTCAAGAGGATGATACCTTGAAGTCCTCCATTCCTTGGGTAGATCCGAGATTTTAGAATTTTCTTGCCATGAGTGATCAAGGAGTCTCTCTTCTTTCTTCTTGGACTCTATCTCTTGATTTTCCAAGTGCGTTTGCCAAGATTTCTGCAACATCATCAACAAGTTCCTTTCTCGACATTTGGGTTAGTTTCATCAAATGCAACATGTATGGATTCTTCTATGGTCATAGTTCGTTTATTATAGACTCTAAAGGCCTTGCTATGGATAGAATAACCAATGAATATTCCCTCATCGATTTTGCATCAAACTTCCCAAGTTATCCTTTCCATTATTCAAAACAAAGCATTTACATCCAAAGACATGAAAATGTGACACATTAGGTTTCCTTCCTTTGTACAATTTCATATGGGGTTTTCTTTAAAATTGGCCTTATTAGGGCTCTATTCATAACATAACAAGCGGTGTTAACCGCATCATTAAAAGTACTTAGGAAGATTGGCCTCATTGAGCATAGTTCTTGCCATTTCTTCTAAAGATCGATTTTTCCTTTCTACAACACCATTTTGTTGCGGTGTTCTAGGGGCAGAAAAATTATGCTCAATGCCATGTTCATCACAAAAAGTTTCAAATTCATGATTTTCAAATTCACCACCATGATCACTTCTTATGGATACAATACAAAAACCTTTTTCGTTTTGGATAACTTTGGCAAGTTTTCTAAATGATTGAAAAGCATCATTTTTGTGAGCCAAGAATAATGTTCATGTAAATCTAGAAAAATCATCCACAATCACTAATGCATAGTAATTCCCACCAAAGCTCATAGTTCTAGAGGGTCCAAAAAGATCCATGTGTAAAAGTTGTAAAGGTCTAGAAGTTGAAACTATGTTTTTAGCTTTGAAAGAGACCTTTACTTGTTTTCCTTTTTGACATGCATCACAAAGTTTGTCTTTTTCAAATTTGAGCTTTGGAAGACCAATTACTAGTTCTTTAGAAACCAATTTGTTTAAGTGATCCATGTGAATGTGAGCAATTCTTCTATGCCATAACCATGAATCATTTTCTCTACTCATAAAGCATTTAGCATCATTTGAGGAAATGTCATCAAGACTAATCATATATATGTTATTGACCCTATGACCAACAAACTTAACTTGCTTGTCATCCTTTCCCTCAATTATACAACAAGAGGAATCAAATATAACTCTATTTCCTTTATCACACAATTGACTAATACTAAGTAAATTATGTTTAAGTCCTTCAACAAGTAAGACATTATCAATAGATGATGAAGGGATCTTACCAACTTTGCCAATTCCAAGAATCTTCCTTTGTTGTTGTCACCATATGTGACATGACCATGTTTCTTGTGTGTAAGGGAGGAGAACTTGGAGCCATCACCGGTCATGTGCTTGGAGCAACCACTATCAAGATACCAACTTGAGCTCTTGGTCTTCAAGCACACCTACAACACACATTCAAGATTTAACTTTTGGTACCCAAATTGTTTTGGGTCCTTGTGTGTTAGAATTAGGTATGGTGCCTTTAGGGACCCAAACCCTTTGATTCCAACCTTGGTGTTTATGTTCTTTCTAACATTGCAAGTGGATGCACTATGCCCTTTCCTACCACAATGAAAACATTTAACAAAGGGGCTACTTGAAGTTTTTGAGGAAACAAAGAAGTTCTTATAAGATTTTTGATGGTTGTTTGGATTAAATCCTACACCGGCTTTTTGGAAAACACATTTTTGTCTCCCTAACAACACATTCAAGTTGTCTCTTCCAAAAGTGAATTTTGCAAGAGTGTTGTTCAAGTCTTCAATTTCTTTTTCAAAAGCTTTGCATGATAAACAAGGTAATGATATGGATGCATTTTCATGTGAGGAACAAATCATGCATGATGAATTAGCATCTATGAGTCCTAAAGTCTTATTTTCAATTTTAAGTTCATTTATCTCCTTGGTTAAAGTAGAAACTTTCTTTGTCAATAGGGAGATTGTTTTATTGGAAGACAAAATCATTTTTGTGAGCCTCAAAGATTCATCATGCAATTCTTGAAAGGCATCTGCAATTCATCATAAGAAGGTGGAGGTTCTAGGTTAAAAGAGGTTACCTCGGTGTCGCTTTCTCCACTTTCTTCTCCTTGAGCCATGAGGCAAAGATGGGCTTCCTCATTTTCGAATCATCGGAAGAGCTTAAGTCATTGTCCTCCCAAGCTATATATGCTCTTCTTCCTTTCTTTTCCTTGGAGGGTCTTTTCTCAAACTTCTCCGTCTTCTTGAGATATATAGGACACTCCATTTTCATGTGCCCCGGTTTTCCACATTCATAGCATTTTGGAGGAGTGGAGGATCCTTCTCCTTTGTGATATGCTTTCTTTGAGGAAACGGTGGTCTTCTTTGAAATCCCTTTTTCTTCAAGAATCTTCCGAATTTTCTCACAAGGAGACTAAGATTCTCCTCACTTAGCTCAATATTTTCAGCATCCTCTTCACCATCTTCATCATCATCTTCAAGTATGGGAGAGGTGGCCTTGAGTGCAATTCCCTTCTTCTTTTTGTCATGTTCTTCATTTTGATTGAGCCTACTTAGTTCCAGCTCATGCTCTTGAAGTTTTCCGAATAGGGTGGCTAGAGACATGGTTGATAAATCTCTTGATTCCGCAATTGCCGTTACCTTGGGTTGCCAATTCCTCGCTAGACATCTCAAGACTTTGTTAATAAGATCCTCATTAGGAAATGTCTTTCCCAATGAGATGAGATGATTAACAATATGAGTAAATCTCTTTTGCATATCTTGAATACTCTCACCTTGATTCATTCTAAACAATTCATATTCATGAGTAAGAGTGTTTATTCGAGATCTTTTTACCTCACTAGTACCTTCATGAGTTACTTGTAGGGTATCCCACATTTCTTTTATGCGGTCTTACAATTTGACACCCTAAAGAATTCATCATACCCCAAAGATGTGGTGATGATGTTTTTGGCTCTCAAATTATATTGAACCTTCTTTTATCATCATCGGTCCAATCACTTCTAGGTGTATTAATTGTCACACCATCCTTAGTTTGTGTAGGGACAAAAGCACCATTTTCAATCAAGCGTCCCACACATCTAAGTCAATAGCTTCAATAAAAATTTTCATCCTTTCTTTCCAATAGGCATAGCCATCCCCATTGAAATAAGGAGGTCTATTTATAGAAGAACCTTCATTTGAAAACCATTTGAAGCCATCACTTCTCTTGAAGTCGCTAAGCTCTTTATACAAGAGTCTAGCTCGATACCACTTGTTACCAAGTGGCCTCAATACTCAAGAGGGGGTGAATTGAGTAGTTAAAAATAAGTTCACAAATCTTTCGCAAATCGTTTGACAATCAATTTTCGTTGAAGCTATTGAATGATCGAAATAATTGAATAGATGAGTTAAGCACTTTTACTAATGAACGTAATAGTCAAGGAGACAATATCCAAATAGAACAATGAAACAAGGTGCACAAAGATAAACAGAGGAGAGTTTAGAGAAACAAACACGCTTGTTTATCCCGGTTCAATCACTACTCCACTTGTGATCTACGTCCAAATCCCCAAGCAACACCTTGAGATTTTCCACTATATCTTCAAGCTTCAATGGGTGCTTGAAAAACCACTACAACCTTGAGCACTCAACAAGATGGGATACCTCACCCAAAAGCTTGAGCCTCTATTTTCCAAGGGATACCTCACCCTTACAATACATGAGGATACCTCACCCTCACTAATCGAAAGTATAAGATTGAAATAGAAGAAGCTCTCTCTAGAGCAAGTGTTTACAAATTGAAGCTCTAATATGCTCTCAAGGATTTTTCACGTTTTTAGTCGAAAACAGAGCAATAAATGATTTTAAGGATTGATTCACGTTTTGAAGTATAATGATCAGCTTTTGGTTCAAGGTCAACCGTAAACAAAGACCCAACTTGGGTATTTATAAGTTTCTCAATTAATAGAGCCGTTGAGGTAGTTGGGCATGCATTTAATGCATTTAATATAGCCGTTGGACGTTGTCGATGCGTGTAATCGATTACATATCTCGTAATCGATTACATAATTGTTCCAACGTTTTCAACTTTCTGGGCTCTGTGTAATCGATTACATTCTTGAGGTAATCGATTACATGGCTTCGACTTTGCTTGTAATCGATCACAATGCTCATGTAATCGATTACATGACTTCTCGACTTCTTGCGTAATCGATTACAATATCCTTGTAATCGATTACATGGCTCGTCGAACGTGTTCTTTGAGTTTCTGGTTTTGGTAATCGATTACATACATTGTGTAATCGATTACATGGCTTCTGACTTGTTTGTAATCGATTACAATATCAATGTAATCGATTACATTTCTTGTCGAACGTGTTCTTTGCCTTTCTGGGCTTGGTGTAATCGATTACATATACTGTGTAATCGATTACATGGCCTCTGACTTGCTTGTAATCGATTACATTGTTCATGTAATCGATTACATGCTTTCTATTTGATGTGTAATCGATTACAAACATTGTGTAATCGATTACATTGGCCTTTGAACACATTTTTCAAGTCCAATAACTCTTGTAAGTCATTTCCAACACCTCAAGATACTTGTTTAAACATAAATCCTTTTAAGAGTGTTAGATTTAAAGTTGAAACTCAAGTTTTATTTGAAAGCCATGTTTAACTTTGAAATTTCCCATTTATTTTGAAATCACATATTGAAAAACCATTTGAGAAATCTTGAGAGCATTTAACATTAATTTCCTAAGTCTAAATAACTAATTAAACCTTCTGTCTTCTTTCTTTAATCTTGATATTTCCTTTTGTGCTTGATCTTCTCTTTTGCTTTTGTTATCATCAAAAACCTCTCGACATGCCTTAGAGACATAAGCATTCACATAACGTAAAGCTCACTCTATGAGTTTTGAAGCGCGTTAGTAAGTTTCAAAGTGTAATTATTGGGTAAAGTTAAAATGAACAGTAATTAGAGGAAAACATTAAAAATACCTTATACTGATTTTATAAGCAAAATGCTGCCGAAATTTACTAAAATCAGACTAATAAAATGAAAAGATTCTATAACATATTTATCACATAGGAAAATACTTTACGTAGTTTAAAAGTACTAGATATAGTCTACCCATATTTAAAATGATGATGTTAAGCTATTCGGTTAAGAAAACAAATTAAAAATCTTACGCGGTTGAGAAAATGATTTAAAAACATTACGCGATGTTCAAAAATGTCATAATATATTTACGCGATTTTAAAAACGTTTGTAAAAATGATGCAATTGTGAAAACGCGATAAAATTTCTACTCGATTAAATAATATAGCGAGTTTTACTGTCAGGCCAATATGGTGGACCTAGACATGTTGTGAGATAGTACTGTCAAGTAGAGACAGGCTATATTTTGGAATATTGTGACTAGGGTTATTCTCGTAAATATGGTAAAATATGGATATTAAGGATATTTTTGTAATTTTAGATCATGCTTAGAGTGTTGTGTCAATTTGGTTGATAATTGGCGATTGATTGATGAGACGAATTACATCGTGTTGTGGTGTGATAGGCGTAGTGTGGTTCACTATATGAACTTAGAGGCATTAGTGTGCGGAGAATTCCACATGGGGATAGTGGGTTGCTCCTCTGGGCCGTGGTAACGGGCAACACACTAATGATCTTGACAAGCACTGTTCTTAATCGAGGTCTTGAGAAGACTATTATGTACAATGCCTGTAGTACACGATGTTTGGACTATGTACTGCTACACGATGTTTGGACTGTGGGCTAAAGACACAACATTAGATAGTGTAATAGTTTGGTTGGGCAGCCAGAAGTACTATTAGTTCTTTTCATATCATTCTCTCTAATATCCGTGTTTAGCTCCATGGAGTACGAATGAGTCGGTGTGTGTATCATTCATTATCTGCATTTTACTGCTTATTATAATCTGTGATAAATTACATGATATATTAAATTGCTATACTATATACGATATAATGGTATGTGTTATTTAATATTTGTTGTATTGTCATTTTCTTATTTGCCATGCGGGTAATGATATAGATTGTCCCACATCTCTATATGCTTTTCTCTATATTATTATATTTTTTTCGTAAAGAGTTTGAGGAAGAAGAGGAGGAACAGCCTATCGAGATACAGTATTCGGACGAGCACTAGCCGGGTGAGCTCTACGGGGAAGACGAGCCGATAGATCATCCTCACCATTAGGATTGATCTTGAGATCATGGCATTGTCGGGATTCTTCGAGTTTATGAGACTTGAGTTTCACAGAGGTTCGGAGGCCTGGCGTATGCGAGTGGATAGAGGAACAGTTGCCTACATGGGACGATTGACTGTGTTTCTATGTAGAGAGTACGATGGAGATGTTATATTTACTACCATGTTGTATTTACATCTAGAGTTGCCTCTAACTCTTAGGCGTTACTGGCAAGGAATCTTCCATGCGCCTAGCGAGCTCAGTAGTGAGTCAACAGCCTGGACTCGTGTCCGTAGAGCTATGGGACCTCCAGGAGTTCTGTCTTTCGATGATCTCTCTGAAGATGATCCATCGGAGGGTTAGAAATCTTTTGAGGTGCACTTGGGTAATACTATGTTTTAGTTTTATGTCAACTTTTTACTGCTTTGTTAAATATTTGTAGTTATGAATTATTGGTGTATTTAAGACAAATCACATGTATATTATGGTGTGACTATGTTTTGTTATATTTTGTGTTTCGTGTTATTTTATTTAATGTTATAAGTATAAAAGGCAAAAAAAATTTACCACTAATATTATTTATGTACCAAACGTTTTACAACTTGGGTAAGAATTATATTTTTTTATTTTATTTGACATCCCCACAAGGGTGTTACACCTAACATATAGGTGGCTTTGCCCAAGTCCTTCATAGAAAAGTAGTTTCTTAACCAAGTTTTTACAGACTATAAGGTAGGGATGTTATTTCCAATGAGTAGTATGTCATCTACATACAACACCAGATAGACAAGTGTGCTCCTACTAACCTTCTTACAGACGCAAGATTCTTCTTCATTCTTGATGAAACCTAATTGTCTTATTGTACCATCAAAATGAATATTCTAGCTTCTGGAAGCTTGCTTTAATCCATAAATAGATCGTTGTAACTTGCACATCTTTCCTGCATCCTATGGAGTGGCAAAACCCTCAGGTTGTGTCATGTACACATCCTCGAGAAGATTTTCATTAAGGAAAGTAGTTTTCACATCAATTTGCCAGATTTCATAATCGTGATATGCTGCAATAGCAAGCAAGATTTGAACGGATTTAAGCATCACAACTGGGAAAAAAGTCTCATCATTGTCTGCATCATGAATTTGCTTGAAACCTTTAGCCTCTAAACGCACATTAAAGGTATGCATGTTACCATCCATGTCATTTTTCTTCTTGGAAACCCATTTACACCCAATGGGTTTTACCGCTTCAGATGGGTCAACTAAGGTCTATACCTTGTTGGCATACATGGATTCCATTTCAGATCTTATGGCCTCCAGCCATTTATCAGATTTTGGGCCCATAATAGCTTCTTAGTAAGTCATAGGCTCATCTTGATCCATGAGTAATACATCACCTTGCTGGGTCTTGAGAAATCCATATCTCTCTGGTTGATGACGTATCCTGTTAGACCTACGCATATCTTGTGCTACTAGAGCAGGATGTTATTCCACAACATTTTGTGGAGGTTGCTCTATTTCCACCATCAGTTCGTTGCTACTCTGTCAACCTTGAATTTCTTCATGTTCTACTTTCCTCCCACTAGTTCCTTTGGAGATAAACTCCATTTCTAGAAACACAACAGTCCGTGCGACAAATGCTTTGCCCTCAATAGGATTATAAAAATAGTATCCCTTGGTTTCCTTAGGATAAGCCACAAAGAAGCATTTATCTAATTTGAGTCCAAGCTTATCAGAGAGTTGACATTTCACATAAGCTTCGCAACCCCAAATCTTCATGAATGACATACTAGGCCATCTCCCAGTCCATATCTTATTTAGTGTCTTTTGAATTGTCTTATATGGAACACAGTTAAGTGTGAAAGCTGTTGTTAATAGAGCATGTCCTTAGAAGGAGTCTGGAAGGTCTGCATGACTCATCATGGATCGAACCATATCCAATAGGGTCCCGTTCCTCCTTTCAGGAACACCATTCCATTGTGGTGTTCCTAGATGAGTGAGTTGAGATATTATCCTACACTCTTTCAGATGATCATCAAATTGTTAGCTTAAGTATTCACCACCTCAATCTGATTGAAGGACTTTAATACTCTTTTCAAGTTAGTTTTGTACTTCATTCTTGAATTCCTTGAACTTTTCAAAGGATTCTGATTTGTGTTTCATAAGATACACAAACCCATATCTACTGAAATCATCAGTAAATATAATGAAGTATTAAAAACCACCTCTAACTTGTGTGTTTAAGGGTCCACATACATCATTACGTATAAGGCCTAAAAGATCACTAGCTCTTTCACCTTGTCCAATGAATGAGGCTATTGTCATCTTCCCCAATAAACAATATTCATATATCTCTTATGATTCAAAATTAAATGAGTCCAAGAATCCATCTTTATGGAGTTTGGAGATGCGTTTCTCATTTATGTGGCCCAAATGACAATGCTAGAGATAGTATGGGTTCATATCATTTGACTTGAACCTCTTTGTATTTATGTTATAGACGGGCGTTTCGAGATCGAGGACATAAAGTTCATTACTTATTTGTGCACTACCATAAAAAATATCATTTAAATAAATAGAACAACTTTTGTCCTTTATAATAAATTTATAGCCATTCTTGTCCAAACAAGAGACAGAAATGATAGTCCTACTAATAGCAGGCACAAAATAACAGTTTTCTAACTCAATTACAAGTCGAGTGGGCAAAGATAAAAGGTAAGTCCCTACGGCTAAAGTAGAAACCTTTGCTCCATTTCCAACTCGTAGGTCGACTTCACCCTTATTCAACGGTCTACTGTTCTTTAGATCCTACACATTTATACAAATGTGAGACCCACATCTAGTATCCAATACCTAAGATATAGAAGTAGATAAATTGACTTCTATAACAAAAATACCTAAAGTGGAAGTCTCACTTCCCTTCTTCTTCTTAAGTTCTTCCAGGTATCTGGCGCAGTTCCTCTTCCAATGTCCAGTCTAACCACAGTGGAAGTACATACCTTCCTTAGCCACTCCGCCTATTGGTTTCAAGCCAGAAGTGTTGGGCTTGGAATTACCCTTGCCTTTGCCCTTCCACTTGTCCTTGGGCTTCTTCTATTATTTCTTACCTTTATTCTTTTGGACCATCATAATGGCCTTTCCTTTGCATTTATTTATGTTTTGCTCTATAGTTCTCAATATGTTTAGCAACTCTGGCAGTGATTTATCAATTTCATTCATGTTGTAGTTCATGACAAATTGACTAAAAATATTTGACAATGATTGCAAGACTAAGTCAGTGGCCAACTCTTGGCCCAATGGGAAACCAAGTCTCTCTAGGTTTTCAATGTACCCAATCATCTTGAGTACATGAGCACCAACAGGACTTCCTTCTACCAGCTTGCACTGAAATAATGCTTTTAAGACCTCATATCTCTCATGCTAGACTACTCTTGATAGAGCTTTTTGAGGTGTACGATCATATCATAGGCATCCATGTTCTCGTGTTACTTTTGAAGCTTAGAGTTATGGTAGTTAGCATTAGACATCTGATGTCCAAGGTGTCATCTTGATGCTTCTTGTAAGCATCATTTTCAGCTCTAAGGGCATTTGTAGCAGGTGGCTCAGGAATAGGCTATTTTAGAATATATATAACTTTTTCTCTTGTTTGAGGATAATCCTCAAATTCCTGTACTTGTTTAGAAAATTTGTTCTAGAAAACTTATCCTTCTCAAGGACGGATCGTAATGATAAGTTACTTGAAGTGTTTGTTGTCATGGTAATCTATCAACAGAAATATGCAAGATATAAGTATCATGCCATAAACATATTTAATGAGGTCTTTAATTAAATATGCCTCCCACTATTTTATTCAAATTAATGACCTTCAACATTGACTCAGAAAATCCCATCGCAAGATTTCCTAGTGGGCCAAGATCCATATTTCACCTAGCTTTGAGTCAGCTTTGGGTGATCACTAAAAATTAGGCTATTTAGGTAGGAAACATTTTCCAATTACATCACATGCAACTCTTGGATAATTGGGTGAATAACACTTATTCTAATCCATCTAATGGACTAAAGCCTAACTCCATGCCTCTAAGCCTTCAATCCTATTGAAATGGTCTAGTTAAGTCAGACCCAATGGTTGGCAATTGGATATTACCTTTATCCCATTGCATCTTACTAATATTGATAAAGACATCCTGTTTTGGCAGACCTACACTTAATCGATACTAGTCTTGATGAGTGTCACGCATTGGAAGGCATCATATAGTGACATAATATTTGTTTTGAGGGAATTTTATAATTATTATTAGATCTCACCATTTATTGAACTGTTTAACATACCATAAACATCATCCATGCATCTCATACATATAAAGCATATAATAAATATGACATGGTTATGACCCCAAATGCAATGATTCTCCTAAGCCAATAAGAGTATCATTAACTAAACATAGACAGTGAACAACTTCACCAACGTCTTCACTTGATGCTGCCTTCTTGCCTCCACATCAAGATTACATTACAAATTATAAAGAAACATTGGTTTAAATACTAGGGGAGTTAGGTGAGAAGAGAATATACAATCAGAATGTAGAGAGAAAGGCACGACATGTAGGCCGTATTTTAAAATTAACAAAAAAAAGCATAAAAAGAGGACTAAGGCCATAACCATGCACCATAAACCACAAAGAACATATAAACTCTAAACAATAATACATTATTATTTTATGAGTCATAAAAATAGAATTGAATATCGTGCTTTTGAATAACACACACTACGTAATGGGGTTCAAGGCAGCACCTCGAAACCAAAATGAAAAACAAGAGCTGAAACCTCTTATGCCTCCTTAACGGCTAGGGCATCAACACTTGAACCCTCATAGCAGCCATCACCTGTTTAGAAACAAGGTTTCCCGAACGTGTGAGGACATGAACACTTCATGTCACGAGGAACCCTTAACGCCGTCGCCTGCTATTTGAAACAAAGTTTCGCTTGACATGAACACTTGATGTCGTCGCCAACTAGAAACAAGGTTTCCAGACCCTTTGCACCACTATCCAGAACACTGTCTAGAATAAGGTTTGCTTGACATCAACGCTAGATGTTGCCGCAGACCAAGAACAAGGATTCCAAAACCTTGCGTTGCGCTGCTGTGTATATCACTTATATACCAGAAAACTTCATAAAAACATACATACATACAAAGCAAATTCATTGTTTTGAAAACATCATCATGATTTTGCATACAACATTTCAAACAAATTATATTTTCACAAAGGATTCAGACGGTTTTTGAAATAACACATTAAAGATCATATCTTTTACCAAAAATAAGTAATCATGTTATTTCATACAACATGAAGAACAGAAAAACTAAATCATGGTTTCACAAGTGTCGCTAATACCATTATTGGGAATTGTGGATACATCACGTAGCGGAAAAACAAAAATTCCAAGCAAGGTTCCATGTAAAAAGATATTATAATCCATGTTTTTGAGTTTACCTCTTGAAGCGAGATGGAAAAAATAAACAACATGAATCACCAACACCATAACAAGGATGATGTCTCTATGGTATCCACACGAACAAACTCACGAACATGCAACATTTGCAAAAAGGAGTTCCACGTCTCTGACACAGTGCTAGCTGCGAAGAGAAGAAAAACATGTCACTCTCTCACTCACTATTTTTGTAGGTACGGCTAGGGTTCTATTATGCATGCTTAGCAGCCCCTTTAGTAATACAATTTATAATAGTGACTGCCTTAAGTGAGTGTGAGTAGCAACAGGATTAGCTATGCAACCTTTGGACTCATCTATTATGAGTTAGGCCCACGATGGAATCTGAGTCCAACTTGAATTCTCATTGCTCCAATTTAGTCTGCTCTATGTGTGTGACCCTGCAGGTTCTCATAATATTAGCAGTAATATTAAAATTTCATTTTAATATTACAAGCAGTGAGCAGTATCTAGCAACACATCACTACTACCCAAGTAATGAGAATGTCAGGGATTTGACATAACCTTTCCGTGGCCAATGTTTTTGTGTAGTTTAGTCCCTTTGTCAAGATATCTATATTGAACACAAGGCATGGAGTACCTCACCCTTGTATAGTTTAATCATTCATTTCCTGATACTCGAGTAGACTTTGTAACAACAAATGAGATCAATATCTCATATTGACTCATTTGAGCATGACCATGTATTTCGTAGTCTCACTCAATCAAGGGGCCTGAAGATATCACTCTTATTATGCTGGAGTGACAAATCTCATCTAGGTCACTAACATCCCTCTGCATGATTTGCGATATGTCCAATAACTAACTTTATAACCACCTTGTTACAGATAATGTTTGATAGCATTAAAACACACAACTCTTCATGTAGGAATCATAGTAATTTTTGGTCAAAGGACTACATACACCATTGTCACTATGAGAATCGCTTATAATACACACGTAATGATCTATGTAGTGTTTTTATAGCGAGTTAGTCCAGTACATCATTACTCTAATATGTACCCATGTGAAGACTTGATATCCCATATACATGACCCATGGGATGTGGTCATCACTCTACGCATATACTAGTCTCAATGCATTATTGTTATCCTAATTAACAATAATACTTAGCTAGAGATATTTTAGAATAGTGTTCTAATTTTATCTAATAGGATCTCACGATCAAGTCATCCACTTGATGTCCTATGGCAGCAAACTTACTATTCTAAAGACTTTATTATGTTTATCATAAATAACACAATAAATGAAATACCTCATATATTAAAAATTAGCATAATACAATAGTTACCAAGTGGCCTCAATACTCAAGAGGGGGGTGAATTGAGTTTATAAAATATTTTCGCAAATCTTTCGCAAAACACTTGATTACTAATTTTCGTTGAAGCTATTGATTGATTGAAGTGAATAGATAAATGAGATTGAATAACTCACTCACAAATAAATAAGACGAGATAGAAAGTATTCAAGCAAGCATATAAGATTAAAGCATAAATGTAAAGAGATAAAGTTGAGAAGATCAAACATAAGATTTATCCTAATTCAGCCACTAATCCACTTGTGGCCTATGTCCAATCCTCAAGCAATTACTCCATATTTTCACTATATTTTCAAGCTTCAACGCATGCTTGCAACCTTCACACAATAAAGCACTCACCACACCTTGGGATATCTCACCATTTGTGCTTGAGTTTTAACTTCAAGGGATACCTCACCCTTTACAACCTTGAGGGATACCTCACCCTTTACAATTTGGAGGGATGCCTCACCTTCTTCACAAAGAATTTAAGTGTATACAAGATGAAACTCTCATAAGAGTAGGTGATACAAATTGAAGCACTAGAATGCTCTTCAAGAATATCTTAAGTGATTTACAAAAATAGAGCAATAAGGATTTGAAAGATTGATTCTCGAATTAGAGTGAAAGAAATATGTTTCAAGTTATTGGTCATCCATTAATGAAGACCCAAGACATATATTTATATGATTTCAGATCAAAGGAGCTATTGGGTGCAATAATGAGCAGTATTAAATGCTAATAAAATAGTCGTTGGGCAATGTTAGACCAGTTGTAATTGATTACATAGTCCATGTAATCGATTACATGGCTCTTAAAACATGTTTGTAGCTTTTTGGACATGATGTAATCGATTACAACCTTCATGTAATCGATTACATGGCCTCTGCGAAACTTGTAATTGATTACAAGGCTTCTGCCATGCATATAATCGATTACAAGGCTTTTGTCATGCCTGTAATCGATTATAACATCAATGTAATCCATTGCAAGGCCTCTGCTTGGCTTGTAATCGATTACAAGCACTATGTAATCGATTACAATGGTCCTAAAACACATTTTTCAAGTTCAATCAAGTTTGATGGCCATGCCCAACTTAGAAAACCATGGATTTGTTGAGATATAAACATGATTTACAAAATCCAAGATTGAAATCAATATTTCTTTAAAATATGAACTTTGAATTTCAAGTTGATTTGAATTTTGAAAAATCATTTGAAGATTGTTGAGATACTTGAGAGCATTTTACATTTAGATTCTAACTTTTATGACCTATACCAAATATACCTCTTTTGATCACTTTTGATCTTGGTCACTTCTTTTGATCTTGATCTTCATCTTGACTTTGTTATCGTAAAAAACTTCATTTGATATGCTTCATGACATAAGCATTCACAACAATATATATAAGTATTGTCAAAATATATCGGCCTCTAGGGCATACACCAACATTCTATTCATTGAATTTGGTTAATTGTGTGATGATTAAACTATATTTTGTAAATGAATGAACTTACTACCTCGGGAGAGAAAGTACTATTTTTGGTGTATGCCACCTTTCTAGTTATTTGTGTATAACTTATTTTTGCCAAAGCAGCTAGACTTATTATGATGACATGTTTTAAACTAATTACTAAGAATTACAAATTCTCACCTCATTTACTTGTTTCCATGATAAATCTAGGTCAAAAATATTCCAAGAGGAAGAAGAAGAAGCAAAAGACTTAGAGTGGTTTTATTTTGTTTCTTTTAGCACAAAACATGTCTTTATTTATATCACTTTGAGTTTGTGTAAAGTTTGTATGTAACAATAAGCCCTTTGGTGGCCAATGATGTATATATCTAAATTTTCTTCCCTATTGGCTCTCTATAATAGCATGTGTAGTTATTATGGATTACTTCATCGTATTGTTAAAGTGGAAGTGACATACTTAACTCTCTTTACTCTGGTATATTGCAAACATACTATTGCATTAGGGTTAGGGTATTACATTATGGTATCAAAGCAGTTCATCCTGTTGAGACGGAGTATGGACTGACTGTGCTTCGGCATGTGTAGGAGTTCCTTTGTTTGTGTGTTATGCTTTTCATTTCTTGTTATGAGATGTTTGAATGAAATTGCATGACTTGCCTTTAGTATGTTTGTTCTTAGCTACTGTCGCACTGTTACATGATATTGAAACTAATCAACTCAATATATATTGTTCTGTGTGTACAAGAAACTATGGCATCTCTGAGGTGAACCAGAGGGAATAGGATCTCACCAAATGAAAGCCCAGATATGGCTGGAGCATTTATGGCCATGACAGATGCTATGAGGGAGTAAACTACCATGAATGCGAGGATGCTTGAGAAGATAGGGGAAACTCCACCTCTACAGCCTACACCACCTGTCCAGCCAGAGTAACTAGTCTAAGAAGTACTAGTGGGGCGGAATCAGAATTATTGGAACCTCTCAAAATTCAAGAAGTCTAATCCGTCATCGTTCAAGGAGGAGTATAACCCAGTGAAAGCTGAGGGTTGGCTAAAAGAGACGGAGAATATTTTTGCTATTATGGCTTGCTCGGATGAGCAAAAGGTGCTCTTTGCTTCCTATATGTTGGAAGAGGAAGCAAAAGATTGGTGGACAGATGTGAAGAGATTGTTTGATACTTCGAGGACTCTTGTTACATGGGAGATCTTCAAAGGTTCAATTTTAGAGAAGTATTTCCTGTAAAATTTGTAAAATGCAAAAAAGATGGAGTTCCTGAGGTTAGAGTAAGGTGACATGTCTATTATTTAGTATATGGACAAGTTTAATGAGTTTTCCAAATTCTAATCCTATGTCAGACTTAACACTTATGAGGGATGGAAATGTATGAAATTTGAAGAAGGATTGAGAGAGGATGTCCTAAAAGCTATCAGACCATTTGAGATTTGAGACTTTGCATCCTTGGTGAACAAATATAGGATAATAAAACTACATGATGGGAAACCTTCAGTGGAGCAAAAGTCACAAAGATTTCAAAAGAGGAAGCATGGTGATGAAAAGTTCAAGAAGGGTTCCTCTAAACCCAGCTTTCTGCAAGGTAAAGGCAAACAGGTTCAGAAGGAGTTTATGGGGGCCTAAGTGTCCCAAGTGTGGAAAATAGTATGAAGATAGTCCTTGTTTGGTGTGCTTTGTGTGAGGAGCGATCGAGCATTTTGCTAAGGATTATCCTAAAAGGAAAGAAGTTGTGTCTACCTCGAGACCTCAGGCTAAGGGAAGAGTTTACACTTTAAGTGGTGAAGAGACGACTCAGTCTTCGGACCTTATCCAAGGTAAAGGCATAATTCATGACCATCTTTTAATTATGTTATATGATTTAGGAGCATCTCACTTTTTTGTTTCTTATGATTGTGTGAATATGCTGGATTTACATGTATATGAACTTTCATATGACTTGTCTGTGTCTACTCCTACCGATAAATCAGTTACAAATTCAAAAGTGTATCTTGTAACACCTTCAATAACATGTTAGACTTGTAGAGAGTTACAGAGGTAGCCTAATACTTGCTTGACATGACTGTATAGTTTTGTGATAAACTGAGCTAATTTAGGCATTTTGCTACAACACAGAATGTGGAAAATGACTTAAAATTACTTAAATAATGGCTTTAAATGCTAAGTTAAGGGGGGGAAATATGGATAATTTGTTTCTAGGTCATAAATGGGCTAAGTAATATGTAGTTAAAGTTTCTAGATAAACGAAGTTAGTTTGGTATTTTTAAGCATACTGAGAGTATGTTTTAATATTGAATTGACTTGTAGCAGATATAGAAAAATAGAGAAATTGAGAAATAATAATTTAGATGAATCCTAGGATTTATTCTAAAGTTGTTGGAAGTTAGGAAACTTGAATTTGTGAGATTAAAGTATTCCTAAGAGATATAATGTTTCAGCAAATATCTCAACCCACCCATGAGTCACCATTATCATCCCTTTTATATGTGATCTTTTGCCTTGTTTCTCCTTTCCCTCACGTCTCTTATAGTAGAAACAGTAACAAAAAATGAGAGAGAAGAGAGGAAAGAAGGAAAGAAAAAGAATAAAGAAGAAGAGGAGGAAAAGAGGAGGATCAAAGGCAAGGCCAAAGTTTGAGCATCATTTCCAAGAGATAGCGGTGTTTGTTCTTCATTTTCTACCTTTTTTTGTCTCTCCATGCACTTGGGCTGTATATTGAGTTTTAAAGTGGGTTTTCTAGGTTTTTCCATAGTTTAAGTTGGATAAACTTGTTGGGAATCCATTTTTGGGTTTAAGCTAGAGATAGTGGAGGCATGGTGGATAGTTTGAGCCTAAGGAACATCCATAGAATTCCTAGTAATGGAAGTTGAGAAATAGATATTTGTGGTTCTTAGATATAAATCCATGCTAGATGAGTTAGAAGTTTGTTTGAGGGTTTCTAGATGATTAGAAACCTTATAAATGGTTATAAATCATGTAGAACCCAAGTTTGAGGATTGGTTCCATGGTTGAGAACTAATAGAACAGGGAAGAGGTGTGTTACCCTATTCTTTGGTGCAACACACACCAGATAACTAGTTCGGCATCAACATAATTAGTTATCTGGCTTTGCTTTTAGCCCCTGTTTGAAGCAAATAACTAGATATGAGAAAGCCATAACCTATTATTGGCTTATAATAGAGGGTTGTTTTCATGTGATAATCGGTTAGCAAAGCCTACTAACTAATTATTTTCATGACTAGAAAACACTAAAGGAAGGTCATAACCGATTATCAGAGGGTGATAACCGATTATGGGCTAGACAAAAATAGGAGTTTAGGGATTCTAGCTATTTTTCTTAGGGGATAACCGGTTAGTAACCCTTATTAATTGGAGTTTTACACTCTTGGGGCTAAGATTGACTTAGCTAGGCTATGTTTTGGCTGTTAATGATCCAAATGAGTCGGCTTATGGAAGTTAAGAGACCTAAATGTTCTAGTTTCTCTTCTATGAGTTAAGGTTGAGCTAGTTGCCATTTTTAGGTAAAGTTGAGCTAAATTGTTCAAGAGAACCTTGTAATATGATAGTGAGGTGTATGAAGTGTAGTATACTAAGTTGTTTGGAAACAGTTCAGTGCCATAGTGCATTAAGTGCTCTCATAGAGTTGAGGTAGAGCTAGTAATGCAAGGATAGGGAGTATACTAAGTTTGTTTGCAATAGTTGAATGGGATAATGCATAAAATATTTTCATAGAGTTAAGGTAGAGCTAGAAGTGTAAGGTTAGACTTAGTATAGAGCTGATGTGGTGTTTATGTAAGAGTTAGACATATCTCCACATTTTTATACACACACTTGCTATTCTTAAGTAGTGTGATATAGTGGAACATTCCACTCATTACAAGGTAGTTTAAGGAGGCAATAGATTCCCTCCCTACCAAGTAGATTAAAGGAGATAACATATTCCCTCCCTACTAAGTAGGTTAAGGAGGTTAAGGATTCCCTCCCTACCATAAAGAGGAATAGTTAAATCTCATGACATTTCATGACAGTGCATTTGCACTATCCTACACCTTCCTTTGAGCATAATCATACATAACATAATCATTGCATTTTTTTTTGTTTTTGTTCTTATTTGTGATCTATGTTTCTTTTGTGCATGTGTTGGCTTGTTCGATGATATTTTAAAATTGAATAGGCAATTGTTCAATATCATTGATTGTTATAGTTCTGAGTTGTTTAATTCTTTATGAATACAACTGCTGGAATGCTTATACTGACAATTGTAATTCTCACCCTGTGTGTTACCATGTAAATCCAAGTGAAGGTTCCTCTAAAGGAAAGAAGAAGTATGAAGACTAGAGTCATTTTTATACTATAGTGATCAAGGCTTGTATAATTATTTATATTTGCTTTGAGTTTTGTAAAAGTTGTATGGATATTACTTTGCCATTAAGGCTTAATGTAAATATAAGTATAACCTTGTTAGTTTTGGCTCTACAAAATTATTTGTTTCAACTATTATGAGTTAGTTTGATGTATAAGTTAGAAGTAGCATAGCTAATGCTGTTTATCTAGGTATATGTTCATCCTATTGAGCTGGGGTATAGATTGACTAAGCTTAGATAAGTATAGTGTTTCTTGTTGAGTGTTGTGCATTTTCATGTCTCATAGTTAGATGTGTGAATGAAATTGCATAACTTTCCTTAGGTTGGATTGTTAATAGCTACTATTGCACGGTTACATGATATTATGACTGATCATCTCAATTAGGATTGTTCTGTGTAGACAGAAAACTATGGCTAGGTGATCTAGAGGAAATAAGAACTCTTTTGGTGACAGTTCAACCGATATGGCTGGAGTGCTCATGGAGGTGGCTATTACAGTGAAGGAGTAGATTGCCATTAACAAAAGACTTCTTGAGAAGATGGAAGATGGGCCACTTTGGAAATGGATAGATAGTGAGAACTTTGGGAGGAATCAGAATCTCTCAAGGTTTGGTAAAGTTACTCCTTCATTTTTCAAAGGAGAGTATGGTTCTTTTAAAGTTAAAAAATGACTTAGAGAGATGGAAGAGATCTTTATTGTTATAGCTTACACCGATGAACAAAAAGTGTTCTTTGCTTTTTATATGTTAGTAGGGGAAGCAGAAAGTTAGTGGCTTGATGCTAAGAAAGTAGTAGAGGTAACAGGTGCTCAAATCACCTGGGAGGTGTTTAACACTATTTTCTTAGACAAGTATAATTCGTGTGAGTTACAAAGAGTAAAGGAGTTGGAATTTTTAAGGCTTGAACAAGGAAATATGTCAGTGAAACAGTATGTGGTTCAATTTGAAGAGTGTTCAAAGTTGTCTTCTTACTTCATGAGAAATCCAGACGAAGAATGGAGATGTGTAAAGTTTGAGATGGGATTTAGAGAAGAGATTAGGAGAGTTCTAAAGCAAATGGAAATTAGAGATTTTTCCACTTTAGTCAAGAAGTGTAAAGTAATAGAAGCTCATAATCTCGAATCCCTTGAGGAGAATGAAACAACAAGTTCCCTAAAGAGGAAAAAGTTATATGTTGAGAATAGCAAAGGTGCTTCTTGGTCTTAATATTTACTAGTTAAAGGAAAAGAAATTCAAGTTGGAAAGTGGGGCTTAAAGTGTATGCAATGTAGAAGGAAGCATAGAGATAAGTCTTGCTTAGCAGGACAACCAGTGTGCTACTCATGCGAATAGTCGGGACATTTTACAAAGGAGTATCCACAAAGATAAGGAGTTATACCCAACCCTATATAAGGTATCTTTTTGTGTATACCAATAATTAGAAACTCATTAGGATATCCTTGAAGATTTGGTATAATTTGAGTTTTTAGATTTAGTAAGATGTTACTAAGGAAGGTGCAAATCCCTTCGAATAATATATCATGCGTGATATGAGATAAGGAAATTATGAGGACAAAATTTAAAATAGAGGGGAGAAATGTAACACCCTTGATAACATATTAGGCTTGTAGAGGGTTACAGAGGTAGCCAAATACTTGCTTGATATGATTATGTAGCTTTGTGACAAACTGAGTTAATTTAAGCACTTTAAAGCAACACAGAATATGGAAAATGTCTTAAAATGTCTTAAATAATGACTTTAAATGCTCATTTAAGGAGAAACAAATATGGATAATTTGTTTCTAGGTCACAAATGGGCTAAGTAAGATGAAGTTAAAGTTTCTAGATAAACGGAGTTAGTTTAGTATTTTTAAGCATACTGAGAGTATGTTTTAATACTAGATTGACTTGTAGTGGATATGGAAAAATAGGGAAAATGTGAAACAATAATTTAGATGAATCCTGGGATTTCTTCTAAAATTGTTAGAAGTTAGGAAACTTGAATTTGTGATATTAAAGTGTTCCTAAGAGATATAATGTTTCAGCAAATATCTCAACCCACCCATAAATCACCGTTCTCATCCTTTTATATTTGACTTTTTGCCTTGTTTCTCCTTTCCCTCACGTCTCTTACAACAAAAATAGTAGCAAAAAATGAGAGAGAAGGGAGGAAAGAAGAAAAGAAAAAGAAGAAGGAAGAATAGGAGGAAAATAGGAGGATCAAAGGCAAGGCCAAAGTTTGAGCTTCATCTACAAGAGACAGGGGTGTTTGTTTTTCATCTTCTACCCTTTTGTTTTCTCGCCATACACTTGGGCTGTATCTTGAGTTTTAAAGTGGGTTTTCTAGGTTTTTCCATAGTTTAAGTTGGAGAAACTTATCGGGAATCCATTTTTGGGTTTAACCTAGAGATAGTGGATGCATGGTGGATAGTTTGAGCTTTAGGAACATCCATAAAATTCCTAGTAGTGGAAGTTAAGAAATGGGTGTTTGTGGTTGTGGCTCTTAGACATAAATCCATGCTAGATGAGTTAGAAGTTTGTTTGATGGTTGCTAGATGATTAGAAATCTTAGAAGTGGTTATAACTAATGTAGAACCCAAGTTTGAGGATTGGTTTCATGGTTGAGAACTAACAGAAAAGGGAAGAGGTGTGTTGCCCTGCTCTTTGGTGCAACTTGCACTAGATAATCATTTAAGCATCAACATAATTAGTTATCTAGCTTTCCTTTTAGCCTATGTTTGAAGCAAATAACTAGTTATGAGAAAGCCATAATCGATTATTAGCTTATAACAGACGATTGTTTTCAGGTGATAACCGATTAGCAAAACATACTACCCAATTATTTTTGTGACCAAAAAACACTAAAGGAGGGTCATAACTAATTATCAGAGGGTGATGACTGGTTATGGGCTGGGCAAAAATAGAAGTTTACAGGTTCTAGCTATTTTTCCTTGGGGATAACTGGTTAGCAACCCTTGTTAATTGAAATTTTACACTTTTGGGCTAAGATTGACTTAGCTACGATATGTTTTGGTTGTTGATAACTTCACAAAGTATAGTTATTTGTGCCCTATATTTGTGCTATATTGGCTGCTTAGTCCTTGTCTTTATGCATGAATGGAAGATTTTAGCATCATATTCTTCTAATTTCATTTTGATGGTTTCCATTGTGATTTTGAACAAATACTTCTTAAACTATGATGAATTGAGTGCATTTGCTTGAGCTATTGAAGTGATACTTTTTCTGTGATAGGTGGGGCTCAAATAAAGCATGAAAATGATGATTCTGGAGTAGATTAGACTAGGAAGCCCAAGAGAAAACCAAAATTGAAGATTAGCAAGCAACGCCATGGCGTTGGGCCTATAACGCTGCAACGTTGAGCATCCTCTATTCCAGTACATGAGACTCGAGGCCAAACCGCCGCGGCATTGAGATTCAATGCCTCAGGCGTCTGTGACCTAATTGTATGCACATCGCAACGTGGTATGTATAACATCGCGGCATGACTCTATTTTATTCAGCCTATAAATACTGTTGTATCCATTTTGCATAGGAGTTTTTGTGTTTTTTAGAGAGCAGCTGCTAGGGTTTTGTGTTTCTCATATAAAGGAAGTAGAAGTAACCAAGATTGAGGGTTTTCTTCACCTTGGAGGAGGATTGGAGGTTGAAGGATCATCACCCTTGAGCTTTCTTATAACACCCCAAAATTTACTATTTTACAATAATGTCTGGATTGCACCGTTTTATATTGTCTTAGTGATATAAAATTATTTTGACTGTTCTGAGACTGCTTTTGATCATTGTGTAAGATTTGCTCCGAGTTAGGAAAATAATAATTTTTAGGTTGGGAAAAATCTTTACTGATTTATTCGGAGCCAGGGATCTTACAAAACCCGAATCTAAGAGACACTTCAATCGATCTTTTAATTTTTAGAATTTATCTATAAAATAAAAATATTTTGTGAAAAAATATTCATTGTCTTATTAACAGCAGCTTCTGTTATCGGGTAATAGACCCGGTATCTTTTATCCGTCAGAAAATATACTAGAAATAGTCTCTGTGACTCATTCTTGAGGAGCCAATAGAAAATGGTCAATATTGATGGTTAGACTTTTCTTAACCAATAAGAGCCTAATTAACCAAAATGGTTGGACTAGTTGATAAGTAACTAGATAAACTAACTAAGTTACCCTAATAGCCTAATTAGTAACTAGATGGAACTAACTTAGTTACTAAATGCTTAGAAAACCCTAACTACACAAAAAGATCTAGATTCATCTAGAAGCATGACAATGCATGACCTATGCAATGACTTAATCAAGTAACTAAAGAGTTAGAATGTAACTAAATGCATTAACTAAATTAGTTTAAATGTAACTAGATGAACTAATTAGTTAAGTTAAGTGCATCTAGGAATTAGAATTAAACCAAACTTAGTTACACTCACCATGTGCTCCACAGCCAACAAGTTATTTCTAGGAGGTTCATGGTTCTTCTAAATGACTAAATGATGACCATTATGTGACATTGGCCATGTGAAATCCATGTGAACACTTTGTGATATTTTCTATCATCATAATTAAGCCTTGATCTTTTCTATTCACTCACCTCACGACTAGATACTTAGAAAATAGCCTATTCTATTTCACTTCAAGAACACTTAGAACACTTAAACTCCATTTCTTCTCTTTTCTTTTAGGAGCTCACAGCCTTCACCCTAAACCATACTTCCACACTTCAATAAATCTATTCAATCTTACTTTCTAAACCTAAATATTTCCTAAACACTTTTCCTTTTGTGAGTTTTACCTAAATCATTCTCTAAGGGCTTCAAAAATCAAGCTTTGATTTTCTACTGCTAAGGTAATATCTTGATTTCTTGATCCTAAGTTGGATTCTTGAATTTCTAAACCATGATTGATCCATGGTTTATTGTTTTCAAGGTTGGTTTATGGCTTTAGGATTTGTTTAAGATTTTTAGGATTTTTTTCTTAGTGCTTCACGAAATCAAAAGGAGAAGGAACTTGAAATTAGTTGTCTTCCTAGAGGTAAGAGGGAGATTAACCTCATCAACTATGTGTTGGTGGTGAGGAAATGGATTATTTGGGGTGAAAAATCCATAAGGATTTATTCACTTGATTGTTTAAGCTTTCTTTATTTGTGATTGATGTGTTTATAGTTTTGAAAATATGCTTGCATATGTGTTTGGTATATTTATAGCTTTGATAGTATGCTTGCATATGTGATTTAGAAAGCATGTTAAATCTTGTGTAACTTAGGATGTGATTCACATGTTGGAAAAAAATTGTATGATGGTTCCAAAGAATCTAGAGGTACACGACCTCAACACTACCAAGGGAACCAATGGTTCTAAATTATTTTCCTAATTAAAGATTAAATAATTTTATGACAAGGAATTTAATTAAGTAATTTTGTAAGGAATAAAGTATTGGAAAATAATTATATATGATTTATGAAGCAAAATGTGAAATTTGGCCAACATGCCATTTTTGATGTCCTAGAAACAAAATTATTTTACTAAGTGTAGACTTAGGTGTTTAAATGATAAGAAATCAATTTAGTAGGTTTTTGAATCTAAAATGAAAGTAATTTACTTTTTAGAGTTAAAATTGGCCTAATTAAGTTATGTACTAAAATAAAAGTTAAATACTTGAAATTTACTAACGTATAGCTCACCCTATGAATTTTGAAGCGCATTAGGAAATTTTGAGCTGCAATATCATAACTTAATCAAAGAAATGTTATTTTGTCAAAAATAGTAGAAAACACTGTCTTTAGTAAGAAAATATTGAAATTAAAGTCAGATTTTAAAAATAAATGAGAAAAGATTTAATTTGATCTTAGAATATGTTAGAAATATTTTACGCAATTTAAAAACAATAATTTTTTGCTATGCGATTAAGAAAACGCAATAAAATATTTACACAATTGAGAAAACATTGAAAAATCTTTACGAAATTTGAAAACATAAGAAAAGTGCTTCGTGATTGTGAAAATGCGATAATATTGTTACGCAATTGAACGTAATAGCAGTTTGCTGTCGGGCTGTTGTGGTGGGCTCGGTTATGTTGAATAATGATACTACTAAGAGAAGGCGAGAGTAGGTGAAATACTTTAATAATAATGATTATATGTGTGTTTGGATCATACATCATGCATTGAAAAATGTGTCAACTTATTCGGCTAAGGCTATATGCCTAGGAGATGAATCACACCTATGTGCGGGTGCGAGTAGACAAGTGTAGGTCACTTGTTGACCTTGGGGGCATCGGGGTGCGGGTACCTCGCAATGGACTGTTGATAGCTCTTCTATCCGTAAGGCAGACCGATGCAAACGCACCGACGATCCGGACCAAGACACTGTCCTATATCACGATCTAGTGTAAAATGTCTTGTACAAATACCTTATTGTGCACGTTGATAAATTGATAAATTATAGAACTTTTGGCCATGATAGTCGAGGTTACAGACATATCTTCTGGATCATTCTCTCTGAAATTGTGTTTAGCTCCATGGAGTAGGAATTGGTCGTTGTGCGTATGCATAGTTGGTCAGTATATTGATATGATAATTATACTTATTTGATTTATTTTATCTGATATGTGATAATATGATTTATTGTTTTGATATTATATTCTATTTATTTGCCGTCATTTTCTCTACTGCCATACTGGTATTGATGGAGGGGATCTCACCTCTTTGTTGTATTATATTTGTTTTACTGTGTATGTCTAATGAAGACCGGGGAGACGAAGGAGCAGATAACTCTTTTTATTATCAGTAATATTACTCTTGTTTGTTGAGATGGCGGTGAGGCGCTAAGTTTTGGGTTTTGTTCAAGTAAACTTCCTTGGTGGGGTTGATGCTTGGAGGTTTGATTTTGACAATGAACGCTTTGTATATATTGGGGATTTGACTCTGAGTCTGAGTGGAACCCGCGATGGGATTCCTGTTTTGACGCAACACGCGTCTGTGCACCTAGAATTTACGATGTTGATTCATGAACTTTGGGGTGGCACTGTGTATACACCACAGGAGGATTCTATGGTGTCTTCCGCAAGGACCCCTGTGAGGTGAATGTTGTATCCTCCTGGGTTCTTTGATGATACAGAGGAGGAGGATCCTTCCGAGGGCCCAAATCCTTATTTTTAAAAGTTTAGTAAAATAGTTGATGTTTTAATGTACATGTTGTACATATGCATCTTTTTGGAGTGTAGTGTGTTGATGTATGTTATCTGAGGACAAGGTTTGTAATATCAATACATATATTTTGGTGTGTTTATTTTTAATGACAAATTATACTTATGGAGTTTTATTCAACTCACTTATTTGAATTTATTCGGCAAACAAAATTTTAAAATCAATGTTTTTACAAGATTAATTGTTTTACAACTTGGGTAAGTTATATTAGGATTAGTCTTAAATGTGATACTCTACGGTGGGTGTTACATTAGTGGTCCCGGGGCCGACGAGGGCGGGGAGTGATTGTAAGTGTAATGAAGCACGGACAAGGAGCGGCTTTTGGCAGGGTTCTAGGTGAAGGGTCACATGAATGAGCTAAATACGCACCAGAATGAGAGAGACTCAGAGACTGTGTAGGTATGGGACTGCATAGTTGAGGATGGCTTAAAGGAATTGATTTGGCATAGTCATATCAACAAGTTGCAACTTCTTTTCAAGAGCCTAGAACATAAGAACTCCATGGTTAAGCGTGCTTAACCTGGAGCAATTGTGGGATGGGTGACCTTCTAGGAAGTTTCCTAGGATGCGTGTGAGTGAGGATAAAGCACGCTGAAAAGACCCGTGTTGGTTTGTGGAGACACTCGTCAATGCTGCAGGCAGTCCCGGGACGTTACATTTCTCTTCTCTATCTTCTTCTTTCTCATTTTCTTTACCATGAACATGATATATTTTGCTATATTTTCGAGGTTCATGGCTGGCTAAGCTATGTAGTAGGGTTTTCTTTTTATCCTCCTATGAATATTGAATAATATTGTAATCCTTTGAGTTTATATATATGGATTGGTTTTGTTTAATCATATAGTGCTTAATGCTTTTGAATGTTTGATCAACTTTTGATTGATTTGTTAAAATCTAATGAACCTAGACATGAGAATTTGGATTTGAATCATATGTATGATTGATGCATGTTATATTTCATTCAATTGGTTTGGGTAAGATGATTCGTTATTAGGATAAAAATATACTTATTGGTCATGCATAGTAACTATTGGGAATAGATCTTAATGAATGGATTTACTCTAGTTCTCATGGAAACATAGTGAATTACGTAACTGAAGCATGGTTGATTGACCTAGACATATGCTTTTAACTAATTTAGATTCTCAAGCAGGCCTAATCATTTCGTTTATATTGCTCATCAGGATTACTTGTTATCAATTGAAATAGGAGGTGAAAAAGGATTCCTTGCTCTCTAATTCTCAACTTTAATTCAATTCTAAAGCTTTTAAGTTCTTTTAATTAGTTTAGAAACTTGTCTCTCAATTTATATGTTCTTGGATAATAACTCTTAAACTTTTGGTTTATATTTAGCACTGATTTTTACATTAGTTTCTGTGGGAACGATATCTGACTCTTAGCTATATTATAAGTGTAATCCGTGCACTTGCGGTAAGCAAAAGAGCGAACAAGGTTTTGGTCCCATTACCGGGGACCGATGGTTTAAATTCAGTAGAGCTAATATTAACAATCAATTTAAGTAACTCTAATTCAAGTTTTTTTTTTTTGTGCTTATTAATTTAAATCTTAATTCTTTAATTGTTTCAGGTGATTGATTATAAGATGGCAGAAGATAATGCTACACTCCAGTTGGAGGAAGATAGTCACACTAGACCATTGAGGGAGTTTGCTACTCCTCAAATGGATAATTTGCAATCTAGTATTAGACGTCTTGCCATCTAGGAAAACAACTTTGAAATAAAGCCGGTCATTATCCAAATGATCCAAACTTCTATGCAGTTTGGTGGCTTATCCAATAAGGATCCCAATGCGTATCTCACAAACATTCTAGAGATTTGTGATACGTTTAAGCACAACAGAGTATTCGAGGATGCTATTCGCCTAAAGCTATTCCCTTTCTCTTTAAGAGATAGAGCCAAAAGCTAGTTACATTCTCTCCCAGCGGGATCAATTACAACTTGGGTGGAGGTGTGCACAAAGTTTTTGAACAAATACTTCACTCCTGCTAAGACTACAGAGATGGTGAATGATATTACATCATTCGCTCAGACTGAATTAGAGTCCCAGCATGAAGCATGGGAATTGTATAAGGATCTTTTGAGAAGGTGCCCACATCATGAGATACCACCTTGGCACCAAATCTACTCATTTCATAAGGGCTTGCTACCGCATCACCGCCCAATAGTAGATGCAGCTGCTGGAGGCTCTTTGTTAAGCAAATCCTTTGATGATGCCTTTCAGCTATTGGAGGAATTAGCTGTGAATAGTTATCAATGGCCATCGGCAAGAAACACTCTACCAAAGGTAGCTAGAGTGCATGAAGTTAATGCTATAACCTTATTGTCAGCTCAGGTTGCAGCATTGGCCAGTAAAATGGACAGTATGGGACATCAAGCTCAACAAAGCCCATTTGTGTTGTGTGACAAATGTGGTGACAATCATTCCAATGATAGGTGCCCTTCCACCTTTGAAAGTGCATATTATGTAGGGAACTACCGATCACAACAGAACAACCTATACACAAACTAGTATAATCCTAGATGGAGGAACCATCCAAACTTCTCATGGAGGGATAATCAAGGGGCTTCCTCCTCAGCACCTAGAGCTGAGAGACCTTATAATCCTCTTGGATTCCCTTCCCAGTCTAGACAGCTGACTCAAGAAAAGAAACCATCTCTTAAAGAGATGTTTATGCAGTTAATAGTGAAAGCTGATTCCTTCATGACAAAGATGGACGCTCATTTGGATAAGAACGACTCTGTGATATAGAGCCAATCAGCTTCTATGAGGGCTTTGGAAACTCAAGTGGGGCAGTTAGCCAATACAATTAATAACAGGCCCCCTGGCACCTTTCCAACTGACATAGTTAATAATCCAAAGGGTTCCTCTAATGAATATTGTAAGATAATCTCACTGGGGAGTGGGAAAGACATTGAGGGCAACCCTAAGACAAAGTTGATGGAGGATTAGGTAGGAAACAGCCATAAATTGGAGGAAGAAGTCCACAAAAAGGCCAAAGACAATGAAGTGAGTTCAGAAATTGACCACAAGAAGGCTGAGGACAAGGAGGTGGTTTATAAGCCATATATACATCCTTTGCCTTTTCAAAGCAGGCAAATCAAGCACAAAATGGATGAGCAGTTTAAGAGATTTTTGGAAGTTTTCAAGAAACTTCATATTAACATCCTTTTTGCTGAAGCACTAGAACAGATGCCCAACTATGTTAAGTTTTTGAAGGATATATTATCCAAGAAACATAAGCTAGGCAAGTTTGAAACTGTTGCATTATCCGAAGAATGCAGTGCTGTCCTGCAACAAAAGCTTCCCCAAAGTTGAAGGATTCAAGAAGCTTTACAATTCCTTGCGCCATCGGTGACAAATTCTTGGGGTAAGCATTGTGTGATATGGGGGCCAGCATCAATCTTATGCCCCTATCTATATTTTTTAGGCTAGGTTTGGGGGAATGTATGCCCACATCTGTCACCCTCCAACTGGCTGACCGTTCATATACATATCCGAAGGGAATTGTGGAAGATATCCTAGTGAAAGTGGATAAGTTCATATTCCCTACAGATTTTGTTATCCTGGATGTGGACAAGGATCAAAGGGTGCCACTGATCTTAGGAAGACCATTTTTAGCTTTAGGTAGAACACTCATAGACGTTCAAAAAAGAGAACTGACGATGAGAGTTTAAGATCAAGAGGTGACTTTCAACATCTTCAAAGCAATTAAGATTCCTCAAGATTAGAAAGAGTGTTCTTATGTTGGTCTGCTTGATAATATCATTAACGATGCATTTCAAGCCAACAATTCTAAAGATTCCCTTGCCTTAGCAATGACTTCATCAACTGAGGATGATGAAGATTCAAGAAACGATGTATCTGATTATGTCAAACACCTCGATGCGATTCGTAGGCAATATTGTTCGCCTAAGTTTGAAACCCTTAGAGTTTGATACAACAAAAAAGATTCTAAGCCTTCTATTGTGGAACCTCTAAAGCTTGAGTTAAAGCCTCTGTCGAACCATTTGCAGTATGCCTATTTGGGAGCATCTTCTACCCTGCCAGTAATCATATCATCATCCCTCTCAGAATATCAAGAGGAGAATCTTCTCTATGTGCTTCGGAAATACAAGCATGTTCTCAGTTGGACTATTGCTGATATCCAAGGCATTAGCCCTTCTATCTGTAAGCACAAGATCTTGTTAGAGGATAGCCAGAGTGGAGTTATAGAACACCAAAGAAAGCTAAACCCAATTATGAAAGAGGTGGTGAGGAAAGAGATGATCAAGTGGCTGGATGCAGGCATTATTTATCCTATTTTTGATAGCCCCTGGGTATCGTCAATCCAATGTGTGCCAAAGAAAGGTGGCATGATGGTGGTCACAAACGAAAATAACGAGCTTATTCCCTCCCGAAAGGTCATTGGATGGAGGGTGTGCATGGACTATCGTAAATTAAACAAGGCTACCCTGAAGGACCATTTCTCACTTCCTTTCATAGATCAGATGTTGGATAGATTAGCTGGGAAGGCTTATTATTGCTTCTTGGATGGTTATTCTGGATATAACCAAATTATGATAGCACCAGAGGACTAAGAAAAGACGACATTTGCTTGTCCTTATGGAACATTTGCTTTTAAAAAGATGCCCTTCGGGCTATGCAATGCTCCTACAACTTTTCAATGTTGCATGATGGCCATCTTTGCAGATATGATTGAACATGGGCTAGAGGTGTTTATGGATGACTTTTCAGTATTTAGGGATGATTACAATAGCTGTTTGCAGACTTTATCATCCGTGCTGAAAAGGTGCGAGGAGACAAACCTTATCCTGAATTGGGAAAAGTGTCATTTTATGGTCCAAGAAGGCATAATTGTTGGCCATAAGGTTTCTATAAAAGGAATGGAGGTGGACAAGACAAAGATAGAGGTGATAGACAAGCTTCCTTTGCCAAACTCAGTAAAAGGAATCCGCAGTTTTCTTGGCTATGTAGGTTTCTACAGGAGGTTTATTAAAGACTTTTCTAAGATAGCCAAGCCTCTTTGCAACCTTCTGGAGAAAGATATCCAGTTTACCTTTGATGATTCATGTCAGGTTGCATTTGAGGAACTGAAAAATAAACTGGTTTTAGCTACAGTTATAATCACACCAAATTGGGGTTTGCTATTTGAGCTAATGTGTGATGCGAACGACTATGTTGTGGGTGCAGTGTTGGGTCAAAGAAAAGACAAAGTGTTTCACTCCATTTACTATGCAAGCAAAACACTCTATGATACCCTGTTGAATTACACAACAATGGAAAAAGAGTTACTGGTCATTGTGTTCGCATTTGATAAGTTCAGAGCATATTTGGTGGGCACCAAGGTGATAGTGTACACAGATCATTCGGCAATAAAGTACTTAGTGAGCAAAAAGGATGCAAAACCATGATTGATTAGGTGGGTTTTGCTTTTACAAGAGTTTGATCTGGAAATCAGGGATAAGAAAGGTAGAGAAAATCAAGTAGCAGACCACCTTTCAAGACTTGAAAATGAAGATTTCTAAGTTGAACTAATCACAATCAGGGAAACATTTCCTGATGAGCAGTTATTTACCGCCACCACTCAATCATGTCCATGGTATGCTGACATGGTGAACTACATTGTGGGTGGGGTGTTGCCACCTGATTTAACCTCTCACCAAAAGAAGAAATTTTTGTATGATGTCAGGCACTATATTTAGGATGAGTCATTTCTGTTTAAACAGTGTTCTGACCATATGTTGAGGAGGTGTGTTCCTGTGGAGGAAGTGGAGCAGATTTTAAGTTAGTGTCTTGATTCTCCATATGGTGGACACTATAGTGGTGAAAAGACAGCTACAAAAGTACTCCAGTCTGGATTTTATTGGCCATCGCTCTTCAAAGATGCGCATTTCTTTGTGCAAAAGTGTGATCGATGCCAAAAAATGGGGAATATCTAGAGAAGGAATGAGATGCCCCTGAATTCTATTTTGGAGGTAGAGATTTTTTATGCATGGGGCATAGATTTTATGGGCCCATTTATTCCTTCCTTTGGGAACCTGTACATACTAGTGGTTGTGGACTACGTGTCCAAGTGGGTGGAGGCATGTGCATTTCCTGCTAATGATTCAAAAGTATTGATTAGCTTCATGAGAAAATAGATCTTCACTAGATTTAGAACACCTAGGGCTATAATCAGTGACGGAGGGTCATATTTTTGCAATAAGTATTTTAAAGCCCTCCTAGCCAAGTATGGAGTGACGCATCGAATTGCCACCACATATCACCCACAGAGAAGTGGGCAAGCAAAGGTATCCAATCGCGAGATAAAGAGAATCCTGGAGAAAATAGTGTGTCCAACTAGAAAGGATTGGTCAAAGAAACTGGACGACGCACTGTGGGCCTACAGGACCACTTACAAGGGTCCCATTAGTATGTCTCCCTACAAGTTGGTATTTGGGAAGGCATGTTATTTTTCGGTTGAGCTTGAACATAAATCTTATTGGGCAATAAAGCAGCTCAACTTAAATTTGCAAGCTATTGGGGAGAAGAGGCTTTTGCAGCTTAATGAACTGGACGAATTTAGGCTGCAAGCCTATGAAAATGCAAAATTGTATAAGGAAAAAGTCAAATTCTGGCATGACTGTAAGATTATGCAAAAAAGGTTTGAAGAAGGCTAGTAAGTCCTCCTTTACAATTCAAGGCTCAAACTCTTTCTAGGAAAACTAAAATCGAGGTGGTCGGGGCCCTTTGTAGTAATAAAAGTATTTCCCCATGGATATGTGGAGATTTCTCCACTGGATCAATTATCAAGTTAACAGCCAGCGCCTAAAACCTTATTTTGGAGGAGAGATTGATCGAGGGAAAACTTCCCTCGCTTTAATAGCCCTAACTTGAGAGCTACAAAGTCTTGCCAGGACTATAAATAAGGCCCTTTTTGGGAGGGAAACCAAATGTTTATGTTTGATGTTTTAAGCCTTTAATATGTTAATATGTTAATTTTGTAGTTTAATTAAGTTTTTGTTATCTAAAATGTTGTTTGACCTATTGGACATGTTTTACAGGTATTGGAGACCTATTTTGGCCATCAGTCCAGGCAGAACTCAATTTGCTGCAGAATTATACAGTTAGAGTCCTCACGCCGCGGCATAATATGTTACGTGTTGCAACGTGATGGTGTTATGGGCAAAAAACTAGAGAGATAAGCACCTCGATGTGTCAGATCATAGCATCGCAGCGTTTCTGTGAGTAAAAAAAGAGAGGGTAAAAGTAGAAAAAGATAAATGGTAAATAGTGATTATTTAAATATTTAATTTACAAGGGAATTAACCAACGCCGCGATGTATTTTGCTTCGCGCTGCAGCGCACGGAGGCTATTAGGGTTTTATGCTGCAACGTTTGGAGTTCCTGACACCACAACTTCATTCTCTCTTTCTCTCTCTCTCTCTCTCTCGTTTCCTCTACCTTCTCTCCCTTTCTAGTTAGTTATTGTTTTCTCTATTTTCCATCATCTTTTCTGCCTACATTTGCTTCCATTAAGGTATGTTTCCATTTATTTTAAGTTTTTGGTAAATTTTTATCATATTTTCTTTGTTTGGGTTATTTGTTCTTGTCTTTATTTTTAGTTTTGTTGACTTTTGTGCTAAATAGCTGTTGTTAGTAGTTAGTTTTAAGTTTTTGTTAGTATTTTATGTTAATCTCTGCCTGGAATGTCTGAAAATGGACTACATAACTGGGTTTTTACACGTCGCGACGTTCATGTCTAACACCGCAACGTGATAATGAACTGCTTTGAGCGTTGCGGCGTGAACATGAATATCGCGACGTAGTAATGAATGTCGTGACGTTGGTATGAATGCTGTGGCATTATGTTGAACATTTGAATGTCGCGATGCTGGTATTAAATGTCGCAGCGTTGTAACCTACATTTTCCAGAATTACTTTATTTTAAGTGCGTTTCATACTTCCAATCACCACATCTGACTTTTAGCAATTCTTTTTCAGGTTATTATGGCTCCAAAGAGGGGAAGGTTTATGCAACATGGTTCATCTAGTAGGCGTCACAGGGAGCCCTCTCCCTTCCTGCAAATTATGATAGGGGGAGGTTTATCTCAGCAGAAGCAGCTGAGAGATATACTGTTCTCATCACTAGACTGCTCATTCTCGAGTGCGACTTTGCATTTTCCAGAGCCATTCATGTAGAGTTAGAAGGGCTCATTAACCACCTTAATTGGAGTGCATTTGCTCAGCACCCAGAGTCCTCGTTATCCTCCCGTTAGTTCACGAATTCTATGCAAACCTAGCCTACTCGGGAGAAGGGGCTACTACAGTCAGAGTTAGAGAGCGCATAGTCTCATTCTCTACAGCTTCTATTCGTTCAGCTCTTAACCTGCCTACGGCTCCAGATATTTGTGAGTTTACTGAGCTTTGCCGCTGGGAGCCGGTGGAGGGCATCGATGTTGACGTGGTCACTACTCGGATATGCACTGTTGATTCTCAGCCTGCAGTTTGGACTATGAGTGTTCAGACAAACAGGTCGAGATACTTTCTACACACTTTCCTGACACCAGAGGCCCGAGCTTGGTAGCACTTCATTAGCACTCAGATTCTGCCATCTGCTAACCTTTCTGAGGTGACTCGCGACCGAGCTATATTGATTTATTGCATCTTGGAGTGTCAGTCTATCGATGTTGCTCAACTTATTTTTGAGCAAATCCAGAGATCAATGAGGGAGTTCAATAGCCTATTCTTCCTATTCCTCATACAGACTCTGTGCACCTACATAATGTTCACTAGGGTTCACATGAGGAGATCACAGATGCTCGACAGCCTCTTAATGATACTTTCATTGAAAGAGTGGGAGTAGCTTTAGCTTTAGCTCGACAGAGGCAGGCGCCTAGAGCAGCAGCACTTGATGGGGCAGTACCTGAGCCCCAAGCAGCACCTGTAAGTGGCTCAGATTGGCATACTCGTGTGGAGGCCAAGCTAGCTCATATGGAGGCCCAGAGTGCACAGATGATAGCTATGCTGTCTTATACTATCCAAGCATAGCGATGGATAGTAGCACGCCTCGACCTTCCCATTGCTGACTATCCTTCCTTCCCACCCACTACCTTGGCACAACCTTCCCAGGCTGGACCTTCTAGAGCCCCTGCTACAGAGGTCCCTGATAGTGATGATGATGATGGGGATGGTGGTGGTACTGATGTTGATGGCCCAGATAGCGATGATCCACTTATCTAGCTTCATGGCATTCAGGGCCCTTACTTTCTTTCATTGTATTTCTTTTTAGTATATATATATGTTTCTTTTGTACAGTGAGGACATTGTTTCCCTCAAGTTTGGGGAGGTGTCTTTAAACTTTTTGTTTTGACTTTATATGTAGTATATGTATGTTTAGATAATAACCATAGGAGCTGAAATCTTGATAAAACTTTGTTGAAAATCCCATTCAAGATACAATGGTCAGTCCCTTTCACATTACGAGTTGTAATGTTTAAAAAGCTAGTATGTATGATTGTCTAATGATAAATATGAATGCAAAATGACTTTCATTTTTCTGTGAATCCATATGTAATCTTTGGTGCATGTTGAAGCATTCTAGGTTTTTTTTTTATGTATGATGCATTTTCTATTATCATGCTTCTTGAAATTTGAAAAAGATAAGAATTTTTGCCTAGAAAAAGTTTATGGACAATACATGTGAAAAATTCAATTATCATAGAAATTGTTTTGCAACTCTTTTAAGGCTAAATCCTAGGTTATACATGATTGAGGAAATGATTAGGACATTGTTTGGACCGTTTGAGCCTTTCAAGCTTACCCTGAATGATTTTATCATAGGTCCCTTTTTCAAGCTTATATATGTTTGGCCTTATTTGTTTTTCTTGACCATTGTGATCGTTAACCTGTTAACTGTTCTAATGCATATGAAAGCATTGCATTTTCTTCCTACCATCATTGTTTGTTGAGTACATAATATGTTATTTCTTGAAGTGAGTCTTGTGATTAGGGGTATTAAGAATTCAATACAAAATGATCCTGAAGGAACCAGATACAGTCAAAGAAGAAAAATCATTGCTTTGTTTAAAAAAATGAATGAAAATCAAAAGAAAAGGAAAGAAAAAGAGAAAAAGCAAAGGCAAAGCATAAGAAAAGTAAAGTTCGAAAAACATCAAAATGGTTCTGGCGAGTTTTCTACATTCACTGTTAAATACCCTACTAATATCTGTTAGAGACTCAAGACTTGAAATAATATGTTTATGTTTCTCAATGTTTGTGTTAAATCCTATCCTTTATTCTATTACCCACTATCCATGGCCTTACATTACAAGCTAATAAAGTCCCTTTTGATCCTCAATCTTTTGTGATTTACATTAGTGGAGAGAGAGTTGTATTACAATCTTGTGGATTCTATGAATTATATTCATGTGTATGTTTATAACCTCATCTGGGTGAATTGAATTAAATGGAAGAGGTTTTCTTTGCATGATTTTGGGGAAAATATCTTGTATGAAAGGAAGTTATGAATGCTAGCATGATGAAGATTGTATATGTGTGAAACTGATTATGCGGTATGTGTGTTCTTTGAGATTTTATACAATCATCATACACTAACTTGGGTTTGGTGAAAGTGGAATGTTAATAATTGGCTGAATGCAGGTTAATAATGTTGATCTTTGTGAATGTACTTTGTTTTGCTCGAGGACTAGCAAAAATCTAGGTTTGGGGGTATGATAATTTCACAAAGTGTGGTTATTTGTGTCTTATATTTGTGCTATATTGGCTGCTTAGTCCTTGTCTTTATGCATGAATGGAATATTTTAGCATCACATTCTTCTAATTTCATTTTGATGGTTTCCATTGTGATTTTGAGCAAATACTTCTTAAGCTATGATGAATTGAGTACATTTGCTTGAGCTATTAAAGTGATACTTTCTCTGTGGTAGGTGGGGCTCAAATAAAGCATGAAAATGAAGACTCTAGAGTAGCTTTGGACCAGGAAGCCCAAGAGAAAACAAAAATTGAAGACTAGCAAGCAACGTTGAGCATCCCCTGTTCTAGTACAAGAGACTCGAGGAAAGCACCGCGATATTAAGATTCAACGCCTCAGGCATCTGTAACCTAATTGTATGCGCACCGTGACAAGGTGTGTATAACGTCACGGAGTGACTCTATTTTATTTAGCCTATAAATACTGTTGTATCCATTTACATGGGAGTTTTTGTGTTTTTTAGAGAGCAGCTACTAGGGTTTTAGAGGAGGATTGGAGCTTGAAGGATCATCACCCTTGAGCTTTCTCTTCTCTATCTTCTTCTTTCTCATTTTCCTTCCCATGAGCATGATATATTTTGCTATATTTTCGTGGTTCATGGCTGGCTAAGCTGTGTAGTAGGGTTTTCTTTAGATCCTCCTATGAATATTGAATAATATTGTAATCCTTTGAGTTTATATACATGGATTGGTTTTGTTTAATCATATAGTGCTTAATGCTTTTGAATGTTTGATCAATTTTTGATTGATTTGTTAAAATCTAATGAACCTTGACATAGGAATTTGGATTTTAGATTATATGTATGATTGATGCATGATCTATTTCATTCAATTAGTTTGGGTGAGATGATTCATTAATAAGATAGAAATATACCTATTGACCATGTATAGTAACTATTGGGAATAGATCTTAATGAGTGGATTTACTCTAGTTCTCATAGAAACATAGTGAATTAGGTAACTGAAGCATGGTTGATTGACCTAGACATAGGCTTTTAACTTATTTAGATTCTCAATCTAACTAAATCATTTCGTTTATATTGCTCATAAGGATTACTTGTTATCAATTGAAATAGGAGGTGAAAAAGGATTCCCTGCTCTTTAATTCTAAACTTTAATTCAATTCTAAAGATTTTAAGTTCTTTTAATTAGTTTAGAAACTTGTCTCTCAATTTATATGTTCTTGGATAGTAACTCTTAAACTTTTGGTTTATATTTGGCACTGATTTTAACATTAGTCTCTATGGGAATGATACTCTTAGCTATATTATAAGTGTGATCCATGCACTTGCGGTAAGCAAATGAGCAAACAGTTGTTAATGATCCAAATGAGTTTGCCAATGGAAGTTAAAAGCCCTAAATTTTCTAGTTTCTCTTTTATAAGTTAAGGTTGAGCTAGTTGCCCTTTTTGGGTAAAGTTGAGCTAAATTGTTCAAGAGAACCTTGTAATATGATAGTGAGGTGTACTAAATGTAGTATACTAAGTTGTTTAGGAACAATTGAGTGTCATAGTGCATTAAGTGCTCTCATAGAGTTGAGGTAGAGCTAGTAATGCAAGGATAAGGAGTATACTAAGTTTGTTTGGCAATAGTTTAATGCCATAGTGCATGAAATGCTCTCACAGAGTTGAGGTAGAGCTAGTAGTACAAGGTTAGACTTAGTATAGAGTTAATGTGGTGTTTATATAAGAGTTAGACATAACTCGACATTTTTACACACACACTTGCTATTCCTAAGTAGTGTGATGTAGTGGAATGTTCCACTCATTACAAGGTATATTAAAGAGGTAACATATTCCTTCTCTACTAAGTAGGTTAAAGGAGGTAACATATTCCCTCCCTGCTAAATAGGTTAAGGAGGTAAAGGATTCCCCCCAACCATAGAGAGGAATAGTTAAGTCTCATGACATTTCATGACACTGCATTTACACTATCCTACACCTTTCTTTGGGCATAATCATACATAACATTATCATTGCATTTATTTTTTGGTTTTCGTTCTTTTTCGTGATCTTTGTTTTTTTTGTGCATCTGTTGGCTTGTTCGATCATATTTTACAATTGCATGGGCGGTTGATCAATATCACTGATTATTATAGTTCTGAGTTGTTTAATTCTTTATGAATATTACAACTGCTGGTATTGGAATGCTTATACTGAGAATTGTAATTCTCACCCCGTGTGTTTTCATGTAAATCCAGGTAAAGGTTCCTCCAAAGGAAAGATGAAGTATGAAGACCAGAGTAGTTTTTATACTGTAGTGATCAAAGCTTATATAATTATTTATATTTACTTTGAGTTTTGTAAAAGTTGTATGTATATTACTTTGCCATTGATGCTTGATGTAAATGTATGTATAACCTTGTTAGTTTTGGCTCTCCATAATTATTTGTTTCAAATGTTATGAGTTAGTTTGATGTATAAGTTAGAAGTAGCATAACTAATACTGTTTATTCAGGTATATGTCAAGTATATTAAGGTTTCTGTATTAGGATGTTATATGTCTTGATTGTTGTATAAAGTAAAAGATAGGATTTTCTACATAAAACTAATTTGTTTACCCCTCGTAGATATTGATGTCATTCTTGGTATGGGTTGGTTGTCCTCCAATCGTGTAGTTTTGAATTGTTCAGATAAAACCCTTGTGTTCTTATCGAAAATACCTTCTAGAGTTATTCCTTCTGAGTCAGTGTATCTCAATATGAATCAGGTGAATCAATATTTAGTGGAGAGAGCTCTAGGATATGTTCTCCTTTTTCTCTATAAGTGTTAAAGTAGAGAAGAGCTTAGATGATATACATGTGGTGAGAGAATATAAAGGATTCTCGAGTGAGATAGTTAAGTTGCCATCCAAGCGAGACAAAGAGTTCATTATAGATTTAGTACCTAGGACAGGACCTATATCTATAACAGCCTATTAGATGGCACCATTAGAGCTAGCAAAACTCAAAAAGTAAATCGATGATTTGTTGGACAAACAATTCATTGGACCAAGTGTTTCTCCGTGGAGAGCACCTGTGTTATTAGTGAAAAAGAAGGATGGTACCATAGGCTTTGTGTTGATTACAGACAGTTGAATAAGGTAACCATAAAAAATAAGTATCTGTTGCCTAAGATAGATGATATAATGGATCAACTGAGAGGAGCTTTGGTTTTCTCAAAAATTGATCTTAGGTCATGGTATCATCATAGAAGGGTTAGTGTTGGTCCGGAAATCCGCAAGCGCATGGGTCGACAAGTAATATAAAGGAGAGTTAGAGTATCGTGTCCCAAGGGATTGAATAATTAGAAGAATGTTAAACTTAACCAAAATTCACAAATTTTTATCCAAGCAAATGAAGGAGAATGGATTGCAATTAAAATAACAATTTAAGAGAAATGAAATAAGAAAACACCAAACACCAATTCCACTAGAGAAGATGAGAATGATTAAAGCCTAGGGGTCCCTATTCACTTGCTACTTCAATGAATAATTGCAATTAACAAGCACCAATCAATGAAATGACATTTATTAGCTAGTAACCATCAATAAATAAGAGCCTATGTCTAGGATAATTACCCATGCAAAACTTAGCTAATTCACTATGTGTCCATGTGAGTTAGCATAAGAATCACTCATTGAGACCAATTATCAAACACTTGCCATGCATGACCAAGAGGTATATGTCCATCCCCTTAGTTAATCAACACACTCATACCAATAGAATGTAATTGAACATACATCAACCATACCATATCCATATTCACAACACCCTATTTCTAGTTCAATTGGAATATTAAAAACATACAATTGATGGCCAATCAACAACAAGCACTATGCATAGATATGGATGAACAAAACTAATTTCATTGAAAGGGTACCCAACTAATTACACATTAATCAAATCCATAGCAAGATCCTAGAGAGCCCTTAGATTAGAGTTTAGTTACACATCATGAAAAAGAAGAAAACAAATGAAATAAAATGATCCATTAAGTTACAAATCAAGAGGTAAAGGGAAAGAATAGACAAAAATGAAGAGATTCCAAGCTTGATCCTCTTCCTTGATCTTGATTCTCCCTTGGGTCACCTTCAATCCAAATGGGTTCCTCCTCTTCTCACTTGCTCTCTGGAATTCGTGGTTTGTTCCAAAAAAAACCAGAATATCTCCTCAATCCCCAAATCAGATATTAAAAGCAAATTTTCATGGATCAGGATTTTTCCCACGCCTAGGCTTGGCTTTTCCACGCCTAGGCGTGGTGAAGAAGCACGTGGTCTCAGGTGCAATCCACGCTTAGGCATGATTTTCCCACGCCTAGGCGTGGGTGTCTCTGTCTAAGCACCCTGAAAACCTGAGAGTTACACGCCTAGACGTGACTTTTCCACGCCTAAGCGTGGAGGTCTCTGCTTGAAAATTCCTGCAATGCTGCGAAGATCACGCCTAGGCGTGATTTTGCCATGCCTAGGTGTGAGTTAGCTGCCCTTGCTTCTCTTTTGCATCCTTCTCCATTTTGAACTCTTCTTTGCTTCCTTATCCTTTCCAAGGTCTTTCGTTCTTGAATTTCTGCAACAAAAATAATGCTTTAATTCATCAAGCCATAATCCACCTCAATTTCTTAAATATAAGCATCAAAAATTGAATTCTTAAACAATTGAGATACAAAGCTTAAATCATCAAGATCATGTTTGAATTGGACCATTGGGTCTTGAAAATTTAAGGAAAGCATGCTCATATACATTCAAATTCGTGTGAAATAACTTCATTTCCCGAAGTTATCACACGCCCAAGCCTAAAGTTTTGCTAGTCCTCGAGCAAACTAAACCAGGAAGGAAAGGAATCACAGTCCAATCCAAAGGTCAAGAAATATGAGACAAATTGAACTAGGGCAAATCCAGCTTCCAATTATCATTCATACCCTCATAAATCACATTTCAATCCTCACAACAAGGTCCACACATGCAAGAAATTCTTAACTACCATGCTCACCCTTTTATGCCATTTTTGTGCATGAAAGATTTCCCATGCTCATGAGTTTAAGACCCCTTCCTAATCATGAAGAGCAAGATGGATGAATTATAAAATGCACATGCACTCTCAAAAGAATGTCCTTCATCCCTTTCTCCACTAATGTAGGCAAGACAGAATCAAAGATCATGAGGGTCTTTTAAGCTTGTAATGTAAGGCTAAGGGTAGTGGCTAAGGAAGAAGGGAAAGGATTTTAATCCAAATATCAAACACATAATCAACCACTTCCATTGAATCAAGTCAAGCAAGTAGATGCATAAACACAAACCAACTTGAAGAATCAATCTTCTTTTTTCCATTTTCTCATCACATAATCAAAGGGCTTTAATTTAAAAACTTGTTGGTCCGTAAATTCACAAGCGCACAGGTCAACAAGTAATATAAAGGAGAGTTAGAGCATCGTGTCCTAAGGGATTGAATAATTAGAAGAATGTTAAACTTAACCAAAATTCACAAATTTTTATCCAAGCAAACGAAGGAGAATGGGTTGCAATTAAAATAAAAATTAAAGAGAAATAAAATAAGAAAACACCAAACACCAATTCCACTAGAGAAGATGAGAATAAGTAAAGCCTAGGAGTCCCTATTCACTTGCTACTTCAATGAATAATTGCAATTAACAAGCACCAATCAATGAAATGACATTTGTTAGCTAGTAACCATTAATAGATAAGAGCCTATGTCTAGGACAATTACCCATGCAAAACTTAGCTAATCCACTATGTGTCCATGTGAGTTAGCATAAGAATCACTCATTGAGACCAATTATCAAACACTTGCCATGCAAGACCAAGAGGTATGTGTCCATCCCCTTAGTTAATCAACACACTCATACCAATAGAATGTAATTGAACATACATCAACCATACCATATCCATATTCATAACACCCTATTTCTAGTTCAATTAGAATATTAAAAACATGCAATTGATGGCCAATCAATAACAAGCACTATGCATAGATATGGATGAACAAAACCAATTTCATTGAAAGGGTACCCAACTAATTACACATTAATCAAATCCATAGCAAGATCCTAGAGAGCCCCTAGATTAGAGTTTAGTTACACATCATAAAAGAGAAGAAAACAAATGAAATAAAATGATCCATCAAGTTACAAATCAAGAGGTAAAGGGAAAGAATAGACAAAAATGGAGAGATTCCAAGCTTGATCCTTTTCCTTGATCTTGATTCTCCCTTGAGTCACCTTCAATCCAATTGGGTTCCTCCTCTTCTCACTTGCTCTCTGGAATTCGTGGTTTGTTCCAAAAAAAACCAAAATATCTCCCCCACTCCCTAAATCAGATTTTAAAAGCTAATTTTCATGGATCAAGATTTTTCCCACGCCTAGGCTTGGCTTTGCCACGCCTAGGCGTGGTTAAGAAGCACGTGGTCTCAGGTGCAATCCACGCTTAGGACTGATTTTCCCACGCCTAGGCGTGGGTGTCTCTGTCTGAGCACCCTGAAAACCTGAGAGTTACACGCCTAGGCGTGACTTTTCCACACCTAAGCGTGGAGGTCTCTGCTTGAAAATTCCTGAAATGCTGCGAAGATCACGCCTAGGCGTGATTTTGCCATGCCTAGGCGTGAGTTATCTGCCCTTACTTCTCTTTTGCATCCTTCTCCATTTTGAACTCTTCTTTGCTTCCTTATCCTTTCCAAGGTCTTTCCTTCTTGAATTTCTGCAACAAAAACAATGCTTTAATTCATCAAGCCATAATCCACCTCAATTTCTTAAATATAAGCATCAAAAATTGAATTCTTAAACAATTGAGATACAAAACTTAAATCATTAAGATCATGTATGAATTGGACCATTGGGTCTTGAAAATTTAAGGAAAGCATGCTCATATACATTCAAATTCATGTGAAATAACTTCATTTCCTGAAGTTATCACACCCCCAAGCCTAAAGTTTTGCTAGTCCTCGAGCAAACTAAACCAGGCAGGAAAGGAATCACAGTCCAATCCAAAGGTCAAGAAATATGAGGCAAATTGAACTAGGGTATATCCAGCTTCCAATTATCATTCATACCCTCAGAAATCACATTTCAATCCTCACAACAAGGTTCACACATACAAGAAATTCTCAACTACCATGCTCACCCTTTTATGCCATTTTTGTGCATGAAAGATTTCCCAAGCTCATGAGTTTAAGACCCCTTTCTAATCATGAAGAGCAAGATGGATGAATTATAAAATGCATATGCACTCTCAAAAGAATGTCCTTCATCCCTTTCTCCACTAATGTAGGCAAGACAGAATCAAAGATCATGAGGGTCTTTTAAGCTTGTAATGTAAGGCTAAGGGTAGTGGCTAAGGAAGAAGGGAAATGATTTTAATCCAAATATCAAACACATAATCAACCACTTCCATTGAATCAAGTCAAGCATGTAGATGCATAAACACAAACCAACTTAAAGAATCAATCTTCTTTATTCCATTTTCTCATCACATAATCAAAAGGGCTTTAATTTACACAACAGCCCATTTATTTTCTTACTTTCTTTCTTCTTTTTTTTTTTTATATTTTTTATATTTATTTTTTTATTTATTATTATTATTATTATTATTATTTTGGATTCTTAGCATCATGCACAACACTATGGCTCAAAACAACAGAACTACTTAATCATGTGCTCAACAAGGGACCTGTAATGAGGGGAAGATATTTTTCTTTCACAAGCATGATTTAAGAGGGTGGAGAGATTAGGGTTAAAGAAATGAAAATTTGGCCACACACACGCACACTAGGCTTCAAAATGGGTACTAGGGATATCATTCAATCAAGGTTGGCTTGAAAAGCTCAATCGGTCCAAATAAGTGCCCTAGTCATTTCATTGAAAATGCATTGCCTAGGATTTTGCCTCAAAAGGGAATCAAACAAGCTTCTAAGATGCAAAATTGATTATACACATGCTAATCATAAATTTCTCCAATCATGCATTTCATTCATATTCCAGAATCCACCACAAATGTAATAGGGAATTTCTCTCATATGCAATTATGGCAATAAGTGTAAGCACAAAATTTTGAATTTTTACAATTGAGTTCCCAAGCAGTGAGGTGTATATTTGATCCATACATTCATCAGATATTCTAATCAGAAATCAGGCATGCACCAATTCAACTTGCCTCAACACACACTCATCAATTCAATTCCTAATTCACGCAACCCTCAAGGCTTAATCATGCTCACTCAAATTTGAAATTTTAGCAAAAGCAAAAGCAAAGAGAAGGGAATCAATATATATATATCCAAAACAATGATTCAATAAGCAATCACAAAAAGATCATAAAGTTTCCCCCCCAAACCTAAGTCATGCAGTGTCCCACTGTAACCAAAAGAAATCAAGTCTACAATAAAGTATGTACAGTGGACATAAAGTAAAGACAGAAAAATAAAATAGAAAGATCATGAAAATATGAGGCTGGTGCCTCAAATCAAATCATCCTCATCCAATAGGTCATCGCCCTCAGCGCCCAACTCCGTATCATCAACAGGTGGAGGAGGTGGAGGAGGAGGTGAAGCTGCAACTGGTGGAGCTGCAAAATGAGGAAATGCTGGAAAATCATCCATTGGGCGCCCCTGACCCAAGGCCATCCAATGAATGCCCTGGTAAAGCGAAGCCAGCATCTCCTACTGCGTAGTCAGCATCTCCTGTTGCCGATGCAGGCGCTGCTCAATGGAGTGTGCCTAGGCGGCATCAAAAATTGGAACAGGCTATGGGGCAGGTGCAAGAGCAGGCTCGAGATTTGGAATTGGGGGCTAGACCGGGGCTCGCTTGCGCTTCTCCTGAGCATTCATAATGGTTTGCACTGCCCATTCTATCATGGGAGTCTTCAGCTTCAAACGGACTTCAGTGTCATTCCAAGTCACTTTCGATTTCCGACACAGCGCACAAATAAGAGAGGGGAAGAACAACGATTTCAGCTTCGTTGTGATGCAAAGCCTGAGGTGATCATAAAGAATCTGCGCAGTGTCCACCCACTGAAGAGTATGGATGGCATATAGCATGTATGCGCGCTCAGGATAAATCTCTGATCTATGCTCCGTAGGTAGCAATGAGGAGCAAATGAAGTGGTTCCACGGGCACAGCTCTTTGCGCAGACTTTCCTGTTTAATGAAACGGATCGAATGATCTGTGTTGCATTGCACTTGAACAGGAAAGGTAGAATCACAGATGGCTGCCAGTACTGTTCCAAAAGGTGTACCACCATCTTCTTCCGACAGCTGCAGGGTTTGGTACGTACATACCAGTGGAGGAGGGCCAAGGTGCAAAACCTGGCTGATGCGCTCAATAGAGTAATGAACAGTCCTCCCTCTGACTTTAGCAGTGGTCTTAGAATGCTTTTCAGCAAAAGCGTTGCATAGAACTCCTTGACTATTGCAGCTACTGGTTCTTCTACAGGACGCTCCGCAAAATGTTGCCAGTGGAGCTCCTTAGTGGCACTAGTAATGGCGGGATATCGTACCACATTAAGGTCATGGAATCCCCGCTCAGCGATGATGTTAATCTTCCTCAAATGCTGCCAGAAGTAATCATATGCCTCTTGAGATACGAAAAACTGTGGGTCATAGATGAGAATTTCCTCAGCATCCTCTGTGTTACTTGGGTCACCTCAACAGTTTTGCTTGTGTCTCTTTGACATGTTTAGGAACAACCTGAAAAAGAAGATGGTGCTGGTTATTACCATTTGAACAAAGACTGAGAATAATTTTAATGAAATCAACCACTTCCAAGAAGACAGCATGCAATGCAATCAAGCAACCCAGTTCAATAACTAACCAAAAATGCAAGCAGATCAGAGTCATGTAGTATGTACAACACAAATATGCATTAAGTTAACCAATAATTCAACAATCCACAGCATGCAATAGGGTCCAACTTTGAAACAAGCATTGACATATCATAACCCAATTAGCAATAAGCAAGTTACAAAGCAAACAAGTCTCAGCTCAGCCAGTGCACAACCTAGAATCAAACCAAGTCAATCACCCAAAAAATGACAACAGATACTAAGAACAGCCACAGGGTGACTCAAACTTAAGGAACACCTCACGTATGTCAACAGGCAAAGGATTAACACAAATAGACATTAACATTGTCCTTGTTCAGCAGAAATGACCAAGCCACAAGCCCAATGGAAATCAAAAATATTTACAAACCAGAAATAAACAATAACCAACAATCAATTAGAAACAACTTGACAAGAGAGCAAATGATGAGCAATCAACAAATAAAATATTTACAAACTGCAAAATGTGCAAACAGAATACATGATAACCAAAGAAAATAGAAAGTGCAGGGAAATGGAAAAGCAAACCAACCTTGAAGGAGTAGGAAATGAACAAGGCACCTGAAACTAGCAAGAAACCCAAAACAAACACACAAACAAAAAGTAGTACGGTGTATTGGCCGTGTGGTGGGGAAAGAAGGTGAGAAGGGGGGTTAAGAGGGGAGGTGAATAAGAAAGTGGTTGGGTTTTTATGGTGGTGTTGGGTTCGTGGAGGATAAGGAAGAAAAGGTGGGTGAGGAGAATTGACGAAGATGAAGGAGAAGGAATTGGTTGGTTTGGATGGTGGTGTGGAGAAGAAAATGTGGAGAAGGAATCGGTTTTGAAGCTCGTGGAGAAGAAAATGTGGATAAGGGAGGTTAGAGAGGAGGATTGTGGGGAAGAAGGAGGAGAGGAGGGCTAAGGTGGGGAGGTGAGGCGAGTGAGAAGATTGGAGGGGCTACGGTGGTAGGGGTGGGGAAGAAATCAGAAAAGGGAATTAGGGATTTGAGAGGATAAAAAAAAAAAGAATAGAACGAAAGAGAGGGCTGCTGCGTTTTGTGCAGCAGCAAACACATCACACCTAGGCGTGACATTACCACGCCTAGGCTTGGGATTTAATTCAATTTTTTTATTTTTTTTGGATGAACAGGAAACTACGCCTAAGCGTGTAAAAATCACGCCTAGCCATGACTCTTGCAGGCCAAAATTACTGAAAATGCAGAGAGGACCACGCCTAGGCGTGAGTAACACACGCCTAGGTGTGGAGCTCTCTGGAAAATTCCTTACAGCAGTTGAGACAGCCACGCTTAGGCGTGTAAAAACCACGCCTAGGCGTGGGACTCTGGATCAAAATTCTAAACAGCAACACCAGAATACCCCACATCCATGCATCAAACGCACCCTCCTTATTCTCAAACATCTAAGAAATAGCATAGGAATGACAGGAACAATCAAAGCATTAAATTGAAAAACAAACACTATAAAACAATAAAACAAAATCAAACATAAATACAAAATAAAAGAAAAATCATGCATAAAATTGTCCTAAGCGAAGAGATAGGGTTAGGAAATTGGGTTGCCTCCCAACAAGCGCCTTATTTATAGTCCTGGCTGGACTTTGCAGATTGTCAAGATGGAGGAGCCAAGGTGAGTGAGGTTTTGTGCCTCTCCACCTCACCACCTAAGTAGAGCTTGAGCCGCTGGCCGTTGACCTTGAACATTGACTTTGAAACTGGATCCTCTAAGGTTACAGCACCATGGGGAAAAACTTCCACCACTAAAAATGGACCTGACCATCTGGATTTGAGCTTGCCAGGAAATAGTTTCAACCTTGAGTTGAATAAGAGGACCTTCTGGCCTGACTCAAAGCTTCTTGGGATAAAGTGCTTGTCATGCCACCACTTCACCTTCTCCTTGTATAATTTAGTATTCTCATATGCTTGTAAGCAGAATTCCTTTAATGCATTCAGTTGCAACAATCTCTTCTCCCCACAAGCGTTGGAATCCCAATTCAATTGTTTGATGGCCCAGTAAGCGTGGTGCTCAAGTTCAACAAGAAGATGGCAAGCCTTACCAAAGACTATTTGATATGGAGACATGCCAAGAGGGGTTTTGTAGGCAGTGCGATAAGCCCATAAAGCGTCATCCAACTTTTTAGACCAAGCCTTCCTAGAAGGACACACAGTTTTTTCAAGAATCCACTTCAACTCTTTATTAGAAACCTCAGCTTGACCACTAGATTGTGGATGGTAGGCTATGGCTACCCTATGTTTCACACCATATTTAGCAAGTAGAGTAGCAAAATGCCTATTACAGAAGTGTGATCCTCCATCACTGATAATGGCTCTAGGGGTCCCAAACCTTGTGAAAATGTTCTTTTTGAGGAAAACAAGAACCACCTTGGAATCACTAGTTGGTAAGGCACAAGCTTCCACCCACTTTGACACATAATCCACCGCCACAAGGATGTAGCAGTTACCAAAAGATGATATAAAGAGCCCCATAAAGTCAATGCCCCACACATCAAAGAGCTCCATTTCCAGAATGGAATTCAAAGGCATCTCATTCTTCATGGAGATATTTCCAATTCTCTGACATCTATCACACTTTGCTGCAAATGAGTGGGTATCACGAAACAGAGTTCACCAATAAAAACCAGATTGCAACACCTTAGCTGCTGTTCGTTCACCCCCATAGTGACCTCCATAAGGTGAAGCATGACAATGCTCAAGTACAGCACTAGTCTCTTCCATAGGAATGCACCTTCGAAGCACCTGATCAGCACCTTGTTTAAAGAGATATGGTTCATCCCAAACATAGTATCTGACATCACGGAGGAATTTTTTCTTCTGTTGATAAGACAATTCAGTTGGTACCAATCCACTCACAATGTAATTAGCAAAATCAGCATACCATGGATATGAACTAGCAAACACAGCAAATAGTTATTCATCCGGGAATTTCTCACAAATCAAAGTTGGGTTCTGTTGATATTTCTCATTTTCTAACCTGGAAAGATGGTCAGCCACCTGATTTTCAGTACCCTTTCGATCTCTAATCTCAAGGTCAAACTCTTACAGTAATAACACCCAACGAATCAATCTTGGCTTAGCATCCTTTTCGCTCACTAGATACTTGATGGCCGAGTGATCCATGAAGACAATGACTTTAGTACCAACCAAATAAGCCCAGAATTTGTCAAATGCAAAGACAACTGCAAGGAGCTCCTTCTCAGTGGTGGTGTAGTTCAACTAAGCATCAGTGAGTGTCCGGCTCGCATAATAGATGGAATGAAAGATTTTATTTTTTCTTTGGCCCAATACTGCTCCAATAGCATATTCACTAGCGTCACAAATGAGCTCAAATGGTAAAGACCAATCAGAAGTGGTAATAATGGGCGCTGAGACAAGTCTCTTCTTCAGCTCCATAAAGGCTTCCATACATGACTCATCAAACTTGAAAGGCACATCTTTTTCCAACAAATTACACAGTGGCTTGGCAAGCTTGGAAAAGTCTTTGATAAACCGTCGATAAAATCTGGCATGCCCTAGGAAACTCCAAACTCCTTTCACTGAAATTGGTGGTGGTAATTTCTCAATCACCTCAATCTTAGCTCTATCCACCTCCATTCCCTTATGTGACACTCTATGGCCAAGTACTATGCCTTCTTGGACCATAAAATGACATTTCTCCCAATTAAGCACCAAACTTGTTTCCTCACACCTTTGAAGTACAAGGGCCAAGTTATGGAGACACTCATCAAAGGAATCACCAAATACAGAGAAGTCATCCATAAATATCTCCAAACAGTTCTCCACCATGTCAGTGAAGATAGCCATCATACATCTCTAAAAGGTAGCTGGGGCATTGCATAACCCAAAGGGCATTCTTCTGAAGGCATAAGTGCCATATGGACAGGTGATGGTTATCTTCTCTTGATCATCCGGGGAAATGGCAATCTGGTTGTACCCCGAATACCCATCCAAGAAATAGTAGAAAGTACGTCCTGCCAACCTATCCAGCATCTGATCAATAAATGGTAATGGAAAATGATCCTTTCGGGTTGCAGTGTTAAGCTTCTTATAGTCCATGCAAATGCGCCATCCTATGACAGTCCTGGTGGGAATCAAATCATTATTCTCATTGGTGACCACAGTCATCCCACCCTTCTTAGGCACGCACTGAACTGGGCTCACCCATTTGCTGTCAGAGATAGGGTATATGATACCCGCATCCAGCCACTTAATGATCTCCTTCTTGACCACCTCCTTCATGATAGGATTAAGGCGCCTTTGATGTTCAATTGTTGGCTTATGATCTGCTTCCAGCAATATTTTGTGCATGCATATGGTGGGGCTAATGCCTCTAATATCTGCAATAGACCACCCCAAGGCCCTTTTGTATTCTCTGAGCACTCTGAGCAACTTGGATTCTTGCTCCTCTGACAAATATGAAGAGATAATGACTGGCAATGTGGATGAATCCCCCAAGTATGAATACCTCAAATGATCAGGCAATGGTTTGAGCTCTAATTTGGGAGGAGTGATTGTAGAAGGCTAGAGAATAGGCTTGTCAGAAGATATGTTCAACGGTTCAAAGCCTAGTTTCCTGAAAAACTTAGCAGACGAGTCAAGCAGTTTAATACATTCTGAAACATCTTCCCTATCTACATGCTCATATATGGATGTCAATGATAAAGCAAGAGAATCATTAGTGAAATTAGCATGGAATGCATTATTAACTACTTGATCAATCATACCTATGTAAGAACACTCTTCATGATTATTTGGAAATTTCATGGCTTTGTAAATATTAAATGTTACCTTCTCATCATTGACTTGCATAGTGAGCTCACATTTTTGAACATCAATCATAGTCTTACCGATGGCTAGGAAAGGCCTTCCAAGAATCAAAGGTACATTGCGATCTTCCTCCATGTCTAGGATGATGAAGTCCGCTGGAAAAATGAACTTGTCAACCTTGACCAAGACATCTTCTATGACCCCCTTAGGATAAGTGAGAGATCGGTCGGCTAGTGGCAAGGTAACCGAAGTTGGTTTCACCTCCCCCAAACCTAGCCATTGGAAGATGGATAGAGGCATCAAGTTTATGCTTGGCCCTAGGTCACACAAAGCTTTTCCAAAGAATTGGTTGCCAATGGTGCATGGAATGGTGAAGCTCCCTGGATCTTTCAACTTAGGAGGTAGCTTATTTTGCAAGATGGCACTGCATTCTTCAGTGAGTGCAATAGTTTCATAATCCCTAAACCTTCTCTTCTTAGACAAGATGTCCTTCATAAACTTCACATAACTAGGCATTTATTCCAAAGCCTCAGCAAACGGCATGTTTATGTGAAGTTTCTAGAAAATATCCAAAAACTTTTGGAATTGAGCATCCAGTTTTTGTTTAGCTAGCCGGTTGGGGAAAGGTGGAGGTAGTGTATAAGGCTTGTCCTCCTTCTTGTTGTCTTCAACCTTCCTCTATGCTAGCTCTTCATTTTTGTCAACCTCATTGTTCCCAACCAATTCATCTTTTGTAACTTCAACTTCTTTTTCAAGTAGCTTGGTCTTCACATTTCCTTCAATTTCTTTCCCACTCCTCAGTGTTATAGCCTTGCAATGCTCCTTGGAAGAACCTCCTAGATTGTTCATGATGTCACTTGGAAAACTCCCTTGAGGCCTATTACTTAAGGCTTGGGCAAGTTGGCCAACTTGAGTCTCAATATTTCTCAAGGAGGCCACTTGACTTTGCATCAAAGCATCATGGGAAGCAAGCCTGTCATGTACTCTTGCTGGCTAGTCATGAACTGAGCAAACAACTTCTCCAAATTGGAAGTTGAAGTTGATGTTGAAGTTTGGGCTTGAAGGGGACTCTACTGTTGAAAACCTGGAGGAGCACGGGGAGCTTCCCTAGTCTGATAAGAAGAGGAAGAAGGACCTTGAACTTGTCCACCCCATGAGAGATTAGGATGGTTCTTCCAACTAGGATTATAAGAATTGCCCAAAACATTGTTGTGAATTAGCTGACGGAATTGATTTGCATATTACACACTTTCCAGACTAGCTGTGCAATTAGCAGTTGAATGAAGGTCCCCATAATGATCACAAATATCAGCTAAATTATTGGCTCCACTTGCTACAGAATTGACTCCCATGGTGTCCAACTTCTTAGAAAGAACTGCCACTTGAGCTGTAAGTGATGTAAGAGCATCAACTTCATGAATACCTGTTGCTAATCTCTTGGGAGTAACTCTTTCAGCTGGCCACTGATAATTGTTATTAGCCATTTCCTCCAAAAGGTTGTAGGCCGCATCCATAGTTTTGCTCATGAGAGTTCCTCCGGCTGCTGCATCAATTATGGAACAAATGGAGGTTGTCAAGCTATTGTAGAAAGTATGAACCAACATCCATTTTGCTATGCCATGGTGGGGGCACTTCCTTAACAACTCTTTAAATCACTCCAATGCCTCATACAAGGTTTCTCCTTCGAATTGTCTGAAGGACAAGATGTCATTCCTATACTTCATTGCTTTCATGGGAGGAAAGAATCAATCCAAGAACTTCTGAGCCAGCTCTTCCCAAGTAGTGATGGAATGTTCAGGTAATGATTGAAGCCATGCATTGGCCCTATCTCTCAAGGAAAAAGAGAAAAGCCTCAAGCGAGCCGCATCATCAGCCATCCCTTGATGCTTAAAAGTATCACAGATCTCCAGAAAGTTAGCTAAATGAGCATTAGGATCTTCATGGGGAAGATCCGCAAATTACAAATTATTCTGCACCATCTGGATAATAGCAGGCTTGATCTTAAAAGTCTGTGCCTATACAACTGACCTTCTAATGCTAGATCGAATGTCCCTAGCATTTGGAGTGGCATACTCTCTTAAGAGTCTTTCAGCATTCGCTTCTTCCACTATCTCCGAGTCACTATCCAATTCAAGTGCCTTCCCTTGTACTAGTCGTTCTCTTAGCAATCTATGAAAAGTCCTTTCGATCTCAGGATCGTAAGGAAATCGAGATACACTTTGAGTCCTTCGCATACAAGAGCTAAGTACCTAAAAAACAAAACAAAACAACAAAGAAAACTTGAAATAAGAAATGTGAATACTTGTAAGAAATAACACAAAATCTAAACTCAATCCCCGGCAACGGCACCAAAAACTTGTTGGTCCGTAAATCCGCAAGCGCATGGGTCGACAAGTAATATAAAGGAGAGTTAGAGTATCGTGTTCCAAGGGATTGAATAATTAGAAGAATGTTAAACTTAACCAAAATTCATAAATTTTTTTCCAAGCAAATGAAGGAGAATGGGTTGCAATTAAAATAACAATTTAAGAGAAATAAAATAAGAAAACACCAAACACCAATTCCACTAGAGAAGATGAGAATGATTAAAGCTTACAGGTCCCTATTCACTTGCTACTTCAATGAATAATTGCAATTAACAAGCACTAATCAATGAAATGACATTTGTTAGCTAGTAACCATCAATAGATAAGAGCCTATGTCTAGACAATTACCCATGCAAAACTTAGCTAATCCACTATGTGTCCATGTGAGTTAGCATAAGAATCACTCATTGAGACCAATTATCAAATACTTGCCATGCATGACCAAGAGGTATGTGTCCATCCCCTTAGTTAATCAACACACTCATACCAATAGAATGTAATTAAACATACATCAACCATACCATATCCATATTCACAACACCCTATTTCTAGTTCAATTGGAATATTAAAAACATGCAATTGATGGCCAATCAATAACAAGCACTATGCATAGATATGGATGAACAAAACCAATTTCATTGAAATGGTACCCAACTAATTACACATTAATCAAATCCATAGCAAGATCCTAGAGAGCCCCTAGATTAGAGTTTAGTTACACATCATGAAAGAGAAGAAAACAAATGAAATAAAATGATCCATCAAGTTACAAATCAAGAGGTAAAGGGAAAGAATAGACAAAAATGGAGAGATTCCAAGCTTGATCCTCTTCCTTGATCTTGATTCTCCCTTGAGTCACCTTCAATCCAAATGGGTTCCTCCTCTTCTCACTTGCTCTCTAGAATTCATGGTTTGTTCCAAAAAAAACCAGAATATCTCCCCCAATCCCCAAATCAGATATTAAAAGCTAATTTTCATGGATCAAGATTTTTCCCACGCCTAGGCTTGGCTTTTTCACGCCTAGGCATGGTTAAGAAGCATGTGGTCTCAGGTGCAATCCACGCTTAGGCGTGATTTTCCCACGCCTAGGCGTGGGTGTCTTTGTCTGAGCACCCTAAAAACCTGAGAGTTACTTGCCTAGGAGTGACTTTTCCACGCTTAAGCATGGAGGTCTCTACTTGAAAATTCCTGAAATGCTGCGAAGATCACGCCTAGGTGTGATTTTGCCACACCTAGGCGTGAGTTGGCTGCCCTTGCTTCTCTTTTGCCTCCTTCTCCATTTTGAACTCTTCTTTGCTTCCTTATCCTTTCCAAGGTCTTTCCTTCTTGAATTTCTACAACAAAAATAATGCTTTAATTCATCAAGCCATAATCCATCTCAATTTCTTAAATATAAGCATCAAAAATTGAATTCTTAAACAATTGTGATACAAAGCTTAAATCATCAAGATCATGTATGAATTGGACCATTGGGTCTTGAAAATTTAAGGAAAGCATGCTCATATACATTCAAATTCATGTGAAATAACTTCATTTCCCGAAGTTATCAGTTAGGGAAGAGGATGTCCCTAAGACCGCTTTTAGAAATAGGTATGGACATTATGAGTATCTTGCGATGTCCTTCGCGTTGGCGAATACACCAGCGGTGTTCATGGATTACATGAACAGGATCTTTAGACCCTACCTAGATTTATTTGTAGTAGTATTTATAGATGATATCCTAATCTATTCTAAGTCAAGGGAGGAGCATGAGCAACACATGAGGATAGTTTTGGAAACCCTTAAGGAGAAGAGGTTATTTTCCAAGCTATCTAAGTGTAAGTTTTGGCTTAAGCAAGTGCAGTTTTTGGGCCATGTGATTTCTCAGGGTGGAATTTTAGTGGACCCAAGTAAATTTGAGGCAGTGTTATAGTGGGAGAGACCCACCACTATGACCGAGATTAGAAGCTTCATAGTCTTGGAGGGATACTATAGAAGGTTCATAAAGAGGTTTTCTCAGTTAGCGCTATCCTTGAATAGATTGACTAGGAAAGTAGTACTTTCAAATGGACTAAGAGTTGTAAAATAGTTTCCAAGAGTTGAAGTTGAGGTTGATCACTACACCGATTTTGGTAATTCTGGATCCTTTGGAGAACTATGAGGTGTAGTGTGATGCTTTAAAGATGGGTTTGGGGTGTGTTCTGATGCAACATAGGAGAGTAGTTGCCTATGCATCGAGGCAGTTGAGGCCACATGAGGAGAGCTGCCCTACTCATGATCTGGAGTTAGCAATGATTGTAACACCCCAACTTTTGGGATAAGTACAATATTGTCCTAAATGTATTGTTTTGTATTTTCTGTGAGTTATAAATTGAATTTGACTGTTTCATGAGTGTATTTGACTGTTGTGTGTGATTTGCTCCGAGTCAGGAACATAATAATTTTCTAGCCGGAAAAATCTTGTTTTAATTATTCGAAGCTGGGGGATCTTACTAAACCCAATTCCGAGTGATATGTATATTAATCTTTTAATTTTTAGGATTTAAATGTGTAATAAAATAATTTTATATTATTATAATATTATTTTATTTGACAGTACTCTACTATCTCAAAAATAGTAGAAATCTACTCCAAAATGATCATAGACCCTGAAAAGTCTGTGGGACCCACGTTTAGAGTAGCAGTCAACGATTCTGGCTAGACCAAATTCTAAGCCAATAGGAACAAGTCAATGAAAGTGGCTTGAAATTTCTAAACCAATAGGAATTGGTCAAATAAAGTGGCAAGGACTTTATTGTGGACCATTGAATGGAAAGCTTGATTAAGATGTCTTTTTTCATAACCGTTGATCAAATCAATGGTGTGAGAACAATCCTAATAAAATCACTAAGTGATATCCACCTTAGATTAAATCAGTGGATAGGAAACAAAGTTAAAATTTAATGGTTAGGATTGAGTCAAATATAGTGGCTTGACTAATTAACTAAGTAAACCTAATTAAGTTATTTTAATTGCCTAATTAGGAAACTAAGTGAACTAACCTAATTACTAATTAGTTCTAATCTAGTTACTAATTAGATATCCTAATTCTATCTAGAAGTCATGACAAAGCATGACATATGCAATGACCTAGTTAATTAATTAGTTATGTAATTAGGAAACCTAACCTAATTAATTACCTATCTAATTAGCATGTGATTAGCTTTTAATTGAAGTCAAATTAAGTCCCTAAACCCCTTAGTACCCCACGGCCAAGAGGGCCAATCTACCAAGTTCTCTTATGTTCTTGAACCATCTTGCATGACCATTAGGTGACCACTTGGTGACATAGGCCATGTGCCTTCCTAATGTGAACATGTTGTGATATTTACTATCCAAACTTATCTCCTAATTTCCCTATACACTCACTCACGATTGCACCTCCACTTTCACACTCATTATTCACTTTTTCACTCACCTAAAGCTTAGCCTAATATTCTCTCAAATTTTTCCAAGAACACTAAGCATCTTTTCTTTCCATTTTCTCTCTCAAGTTTCGGCCTCTCACCCCAAATCCACTACCTATCTTCTATAATTTTTCCTCTTAGCTTTTCCTAAGCCTAAACAACATCCTAAACACTTTTCATTTAGAAGGTTTTGTCAAAAACCTACTCATTCTACTTCAAAATCCAAGTTTTATCTTGCTTCCCTAAAGGTAAACTTTTGATTTTATGGTTTAAAATTTGATTTTTGATTTTCTAAACCATGACTGTTCCATGGTTCTTCAATATTAATCCTTGTTTGTGATTTTGCTAATTGTTTAAGAATTTTAGGGATTTTTTTTGGAATCCACACAAAAATCAAAGAGGGGGAGGAGACTAGGGGATCCTTGTCTTCAAGACGTAAGAGGGAGATTTAATCTCATCAACCTTGTGTGGTGATGAGAAGATGGATTGTTTGTGTGTGAAGAATCCATAAGGATTCATTTATGTGGTTGTTTAATGCTTTCCTATTTTATGATTGATTTTAATTGCATGCATGTTTATAGCTTTAAAATATATTGCATGTGTTTATAGATGTATGATTATTAATGTAGGATGTGAATAATATGCAAGGTTTGCATGAGTGTTCCAAAGAACACAAAAAAGCTCATAGCTTCTCCAAGAAAAAGAGAACCAAAATGTTTTCAACCATTTTCTAAAATAATGATTTAATGAATCTAGGTGACACAATGAATTTAAGAATAATTTAGAAGTTAGAAAATGATTTAATGATTAGTGATGAAGGATAGGTTAATTTTGGCCAACATGTCATTTAATATACATTTGAATTCCAAAGTTATTTTCTAAAGTAGGTTAAGTAGCTAATTAGAATTTTAAATTAGAAGAATTTGTAGTAAGTACGAAATAAAGCGAACACTTGAAAAATACTAACGTAGAGCTCACTCTCTGAGTTTTGAAGCGCGTTAGCAAGTTTCAAGGTGTAACTGTTGGGTAAGGATAAAATGAACAACATTTAGAGAAAAACATCAAAAATACCATTTAATAGATTTTCTAGGCAAAATGCTGTCAAATTTACTAAAATTGGACAAATAAAAGAAAAGGTTTCATAATATGTTTATAACGTATGGAAAATATTCTACGTAGTTTAAAAGTACTAGAAATAGCTTACACATATTTGAAATAATGATTTTTAAGCTATACGGTTAAGAAAATGATTTAAAAATCTTACGCGATTGTGAAAATGATTTAAAAACATTATGCGATGTTCAAAAACATCAAAATATATTTACGCAATTTAAGAACGTTTGTAAAAGTGATGCGATTGTAAAAATGCGATAAAATTTTTACGCGATGAAATGGAATAGTGAGTTTTACTGCCAGGCCAAAGTGGTGGACCCGGACATATTCAGAGATAGTACTGTCAAGTGGAGACATACTATATTTTGGAATATTGAGACGGAGGGTATTTTTGTAAATATGGTAATATATTGAGACTAAGGGTATTTTTATAATTATAGTTCTTAATCATGCATTGAGAGTTGTGTCAATTTGGTTGAAAATTAGTGATTGATTGACGAGATGAATTACACCGTGTTATGGGTGTGATAGGCGTAGTGTGGTTCATTAATTGAACTTGGAGGCGTTAGTGTGCGGAGAATTCCACATGCGGACAGTTGGTAGCTCCTCTAGGCCGTGGTAACGGGTAACACACTAATGATCTCGACAAGCACTATTCTTAATCGAGGTCTTGTGGAGACTATTTGGTACAATTCCTGCAGTGCACGATGTATTTGGACTGTGTACTATTACACGATGTTTTGGACTGTGGACTATAGACACGACGTTGGATAGTGTAATAGTTTGGTTGGGCAGCCTAAGGTACTGATGGTTCTTTTTAGATCATTCTCTTTGATGTCTGTGTTTAGCTCCATGGAGTAGGAACGAGTCAGTATGCATTAGCATCCATAATATGCATTTCAATGTTTATTATAACCTGTGATAGCATGTATGATATGTTAATTTGAGGTACTATATATGATGTGATGGTATGCATTAATTATGATATTTGTTTGTATTGTTGTTTTCTTTATTGCCATGCTGGTAATGATGTAGATCATCTCACCTCTCTATACGTATTTCTCTGCATTATTATTATATTCTGTAAAGAGTTTGAGGAAGAGGAAGAGGAATAGCCTCTTGATATTCAGTATCCTAAGGAGTGCCAGCCGAGTAAGGAGTGCGAGGATGGTGAGCCGTTAGATCACCCCTACCTTCTGGATTGATCTTGTGATCATGGCATTGCCTGGATTCTTTGGTTTCGTGAGACTTGATTTTCATCGAGGCTCGGAAGCCTGGCGATTGCGTGAGGATAGAGGATCGGTAGTCTATGTGGGACGTCTGACTGTGTCTCTGTGTAGAGAGTTTGATGGGGAGATTATATTTACTACTACTCTGTATTTACATCTTGAGTTGCCTTTGACTCTTAGACGTTATTGGGAAGGGATTTTCCATGGGCCTAATGAGCTTAGTAGTGAGTCAACAGCACGGACTCAGGTCCGTAGAGCTGCGAGACATCCGGGATTTCTGCTATCCGATGATCTCTCTGAGAGTGATCCTTCGGAGGGTTAGGAATCTTCGATGTGCACTTGGGCATGTTATGTTTTAGTATTATGTTGACTTTTTACTGCTTTATTAAATATTTGTAATTGTAAATTATTTGTATACTTAAGACAAAATCATATGTATATTATGGTGTGTGATTATGTTTTGTCTTATTTTATGTTCCGTGTTATTTTATTTAATATTATCAAGTATAAAAGGAAAAAAATTTACAACTAATATTATTTATGTACCAAATGTTTTATAACTTGGGTAAGATTTTATTTTATTGCATAAAAATGTGACATCCCCACAAGGGTGTTACAGTGATGGTGTTTTCCGTAAATGTTTGGAGACATTACTTGTACCGAGTCCAATTTGAGGTGTTCAGTGATCATAAGAGTTTAAAGTACTTATTTGATCAGAAAGAGTTGAACGTGAGGCAAAGAAGATAGATGGGGTTCTTAAAGGACTGTGACTTTGAGTTGAAGTACCATTTAGGTAAGGCCAATGTACTAGTTGATACACTAAGTAGGAAATCCATACATGTATCTCGGATGATGATCCAAGAGAGTGAACTTCTTGAGAGTTTTAGAGATTTAAGTCTTGCAGTGATTGTGTTACCATATAGTCTCTGTGTGAGTAAAGTGCACATAGTTAATGACTTGAGGACTCAGATCTTAGAAGCTCAAAAAGAAGATGAGACTCTACGGGATGTACTTGAGCAAATCTTCTTAGGAAACTCGAAAGAGTTTGATGTGGTGGATGATGGAATGATTAAGTTTATTTTAGAGGTAGACTTTGCATTCCAAGTGAATCCGAAATCAAGGAACGAATCCTTGAAGAGGCTCACTGGTATGGTACGAATTGTGATTAATATTTAGATTAAAATCAATTGCCAATTTCCACCAAAAATATAAAAATCTTACAACTAGTTGTAGTTAGTAAGGGTTAAGCCACTGAGAACTAATTCAATTAACACTATAATTCAATTCCTAATTTAAACCCTGAAGAATAATGAACAGTAAAAAGGGGGTTTTGAAGTTTTGATGAATAATGAACAGTTTCAAAAATAACAACAATAAATAAACTAGAATTAACAATTTAAAGGAATTGGTTAAGAGATGGAATTCACCACTAGATTTATATGATAATGCTAACCCACATATCTTTTTATCACAACATGATCAATTATGTTTCTATGCAATTGTGAGATTAAATCTCTGTTTTCCTTAGGTTTTGGTCAATTTAGCAACTGCTCAAATCAACTCCTAATCACTGATTAGTTATAAAGCAACTGCTCTTACAACTATCCAATAATTGCATTAAGATTTAGAAAACCAATTACACTAAGATCTAATTACACACCGGGATTAAATTGCTTGGATCATATATTCCTCTAGATCTACTACCACAACTGCGCATAATAAATCAAAATCTACCACTTTGAAATTAGTAAAGAGCATAGAAACCTTCATACCATAATAATGTTCAGGAATATATGAATAAAAACATAACTGTGTTGAAATAAACGAATATGCAAGATTTAGAAGATCAAAACTAGGGTTTCATCTTCCCTTAACCAAATGAGAAACTTAGCCACACATGGCAAATTCAAAATCAAAAGAATAACCGAAGAAAAACATCATCTAGAATGAAAGTGCAGAAGAAAACTAAAGATCAAACTAATTTCCAAGGATTTAGGAAGATAAATCTCCGATTGCTCGAACCCGAGACTCCAATCTTTAATCTAATCTCCCCCTTTCTCATTTTCCTCTTCTCTTTAGTTTCTCTGCAGCCTCCAGGCCGGAGCTCTCTCTCTTTTGAGCCTAAGCACTCTTATTTATAGGCATTTTGACCTAACTCCTCAATAAAATGCCCATTTAGCTTTCTGTTTCGCAGACACGGGCCGTGTCATTTGACACGACCTACCCTGTGTCTGTCTCTGTCACCAAATTCCAAGTGAAATAAAAGTCAGAGAAGTACACGGCCTACCCTGTGTCTCAAGACATGGGCCATGTCTTCGAGTAACTCAGATCTGGATTCCTTTTTGTTTTGCTAGAGAAGGACACGGCCTCCTTTGTGTCTGGTGACACAGGTCGTGTCATTTGGTTCCATCATTTTCAGCCCATATTCTTCACAAAAACTTTTCTTTCTTTGTTTCTAGGGGTGATATTGACCTTCTTGAATCTTTAGCTCTCTCTTCACGTGGATAGCAAGCCAGGTTTGAGGCTAATGAACTCCATCATTCATAGATTTCTTGAAAAACACAATTCAATTATGAGCTCTTATGAACACACTTAAGAAAAGTTTCACAATAAGGTGCCAATTAAGCTTAATATCTAAAACTAAACTAAATGATAGCAATTAAGTACAAATGGAGTCCAATTGAATTAACCATAAGGCACTTAAGATATAGGAATAATCGACAGATCAAATGCCCCCACACTTAACCTTTTGCACTCCTGGACAAAAATATAAAAATGAAGCATATGTACCCAACAAGCAATGAAAGCGCAAAACAATGAGCAAAGACCTATGTATTATAGGCTTTTCAAGAAATCTAAGCAATCAAGAATTTCCTCCCTTGACAATCTAAATCAACAAGTAGAGTCAATCAAATCCTAGGTTTAAATCAACATGATAAATCCTCACTGAAATGCTCTTTCACTCAAGTGTTTTGAGTTTGTGTTTACTCTCAATCTACTCATGAAAACATGCCCTACCATAAGCTTGTCAAGCCTCTACTTCTCTACCACTTAAGCCACATGCACATAAGATTAAAAGGTCTTTATTTAGGTTGTAATTGGGTCAAGGTTAAGGTAGGATACATCAAGAATGAGCAAAGTTAGACCATAGGAATTAGAAGAGCAAAGAAGAATATATTCAATCATTACAATAAAAATCACCCAAGCACTCTTCAACATCAATTTTTTTTTTTTGCATCTTTTCCTTTTCCTTGCCCTTTCTCCATACAACAATCAAAATTTTCCTTTATTTATTATTATTATTATTATTATTATTATTATTATTATTATTATTTATTATTATTATTATTATTATTATTATTATTATTATATATATAACATCCAAGCATCTTTTCATTTTGCCCATATATATTTCTGATATGCATACATATCTAGGCAAACATATTGTTAAATCCACCACACTTATTCAAGACCAATTCCTAACACAAATACTAAGCTCTTCTACTCCCTAAGGTAGGGTAGCGTAATGGTTTTTTGCTTTTAGGCTTGTATTGAGCTGTAAATGAAGAAAAAGTCAATTAGGCTCAAAGGGGGTAAACAATGGATGAAATGTAAGGATAGCTATTTGGCCAGTAGCTAATTGAAAGAAATGCCTTTTTCATTTCAAATGTGTGCAGTGGTCTTTTGCAGCTTAAAAAAAAGTCAAAACAAGTTCTAAAGAACACATAATCATGAGTGGAATCACACAATCAAAGAACCAAAATGGCCTAAAATTAGCCATACACATCAAGGCCCAAAATCTCACTAGGTCTCAATTTATCACTTTTGAATTAACCCCTCAATTTTTTAGAATTCTACTCGACAAAATTGAAATCAAGAAATTCCATTCCATCAAGCTTAACATTTTACTAAGTTTTTCACAAAAAATTGGGTCATTTGCTCACCATTCAGATCACTTGAAAAGCTCATTGGAAAGACATGCACCATAAATTCAACATGATCATCATCCCCCCCACACTTAAAGCAGACATTGTCTCTAATGTCAAGAAATACACCCATCAGAAAAAATAACGCAAGTGAATCAGCAGTGTATAGTCAAAGACATTAAGAAGAACATTGAATCCAAAACTATTAATTATCATTCATGTCCAAAATACCATCTAGTACAATGCCAAAATAGCAATGAAAATACAAATCTAAAGCCTAATACAAAGGTAGTACATCAAGATGGGGGTAGGGGAAAATAGTGCTCTCGCCTGAGCAAATCATCAAGTTTGCTGTAGAAGGAAGCCATGTTCTGAGCGTTGAAGTCCTCCCATGCCTGTAAGCGATCATCGATGCGCTGAAAATGAGCAGAATGATCCATCTCTAAGTAATCAATACATGCTAGCACGTCATCATAAGTAGTAGGCTGCACTCGAGAGGAAGGACCTGCACCATCAGCAAAGTGAGGAGCAAACTCTGGAGGTACTGAGTCCTCATCCTGCTCTTGTGGCTCTAGTGGCAGAGCTTTCCTGGGAATGGTATGTCTTTCTACTCCCAACAAAAACAAGGCACCATTCTGGCTCTTACATAATCCCATAGATACCAGAATGGACCCATCAATAGCAGTAGAGCCCTTCACAGGACTCTCTTCAAGCAAATCTAAATCTAAGCCACAACACTCAACAATCATAGTGACAAACCCTCCCACAAGAATGCGACCAGCCCTAGTGGATCCTATATGTTTAAAATGGTTGCACAACCAATACCCCCATTTACAGGCTCCTCATGAATCATATAGTGCAAGAAAATAGTTCAGGCTGACTCATAGTTCCTTAACTCTCCCTCTACCACAAATGGTGTTAGCTAACCATTTCTAGATGTACCTATGTGCAGGTGACCTTAGTTTGGAGGCCCTAGAGGATTTAGGCTCATAGCTACCAGAACCAGCAATAGTCAATTCAGTCCAAACACGGTCAGGGTTAAAATCATGGGGCAGCTGATTATGGCCTACGAGGAAACCAAAAATGGCACTAAACTAGTGAATATTGAGTCTATGAGGTGTGCCTAACAATTTGAAGGTGATCTCACTAGGTCATTCATCTTGATTACTCAAAGGATAAATCTTGCTATCAAAAGTGAAGATAAATTCCCTAGTTAACTCAGCAAAAGTAGGTTCATGCAAATTGACAAATGCTTCCCAACCTATTCTACGCAATAAAGTAAAGACTTAATCATACAACCCAATTTGTCTTAGAGTGTTCTAATCTAAGAACCTAGTAGGCACTACTTCTTTTCTCATTAGAGGGTTAACATGTACTTGAGGTGGAGATGGTGCACGCGGAGGTGGTGGGGGTGGAACCGCCTTCTTAGTAGTATGCTTAAGGCGTTTCTTAGGAGGCACTATAGAAGGTGAGCAAAATGTGTTGAGTGAGGTTAGTGTTCACAGTTGGAAGGGGAAATAGTGGTTATGGTGGTGGTGAGGATTTGGGGGGTTTTGAGTGGTGGAAATGGAGCAATATAGGAAGAAAAATGGAAGAAAGGTTGAAATGTTGCTTGAATGGAGTTAGAAGTTAGTGGAAATGGAAGAATTTGGTGAAGGAGAAGGAAGGAATGGTGGCTACGCAAGTGAGGGAGAAATAGGGGAAGAGAGGAATGGTGCAAGAGAGGAAGAATTTGGGGAAATAAAACCCTAAGGGAAGGTTTTAACCCTTCTGTCTCGATGACGACACGGCCCCACCCGTGTATAGCTCTGTCAAGGGCTGGGGGCTTCTGCGCACGAAGACACAAGCCGTGTCACTTGACACAGTCCACCCTGTGTTTGGCTCTGGAAGAACCAGTTCATTCCCTGCTCACGTAGACACTGGTCGTGTCACTTGACACGACCTACCCCGTGTTCTCTTCTTCCAAACACTTAGGAAAGCTTGTTTTTAACAACATGGACTATGTCATTTAACACAGGGTCTTTTAGAGTCAGATTCCTAAGACTGTAATGCATTATCATCCTTGAAGAGACTCCACAAATTAAGAAGTTCATGATGCATAAATCTATAAGAATGCATCTCAAGAGTTAATAAGATATCATCTGATAACTCCTTACTCTGCCCATTCTTCATAAAGTTAATTTTATCTTCTCAGATTATGGAAATCATCCCCAAAGAGTTGACTTGGTAACTCAAAACATCAATATAATACCCCACAAAAGAGTTAATTCTCAAAGCTTCTCTTCTATTATAACTCTTATAAAGATTCCAAACACTCATCAAACAATCAAACAATGCATTTAAGCATAAACCAAGTAATCCAAAACATAAAGATATTTAGGAATTCCTAGTTAATCATTCAAGAGACATACCAAGAACTACTTTACTTAAGAACTAATCAAGAAAATAATAAAGAAAGCAATTCTGATTTTCTTGATGATGGCTTGCCTCCCATTAAGCGCTTGGTTTATTGTCCTCAGCCCGACGTTGTGACACTCCTCAGTGTTCTTCATAATGTGGATGGAGGAGAGTCATCTCTTCCACCTTTTCCTTTTCTGGAAACTCATGGTAAGGCTTGAGACGGTGTCCATTGACTTTGAATGTTTTTCCAGATGCCTCAATCATGATTTTCACTGCACCAAAAGGAAAAACCTTAGTCACCACAAATAGTCCAATCCATTTAGAGTGAAGTTTACCAGGAAACATCTTAAGTCTGAATTGGTATAGCAGCATTCTTTGTCCTTTGTCGAAGCTTTTCCTGGAGATCATTTGGTCATGGAATGCCTTGGTTTTTGCCTTATAAGTAAGTGCATTCTCAAAGGCCTTATTCCTCAAATCTTCTAACTCCTGTAGTTGAAGCTTCCTCTGCTTTCCAACATCCTCCAAATCCATGTTGACTTGCTTAATAGCCTAATAAGATAAATGCTCTAACTCCATGGGTAAATTACAGGGCTTCCCATACACTAACCAAAATGGTGACATGCCAATGGGAGTCTTATATGCAATCTTATAAGCCTACATCGCATCATCAAGTCTAGCACTCCAATCCTTACGCGTTGGATTCACTATTTTTTCAAGGATAGACTTGATTTCCCAATTAGATACTTCGATCTGTTGATTTGTCCGTGGATAGTAGGGAATGGAAGTCCGGTGCACCACACCATATTTCTTCAAGAGAACCTCAAATGTTCTACTACAAGAATGTGTCCCATGATCACTGATAATGGCTTTTGGAGTTCCAAACCTGAAAAAATGTTAGACTTCACAAAATCCACAACAATTTTAGAGTCATCAGTTTTGGTAGCCTTAGCTTCCACCCATTTGGAGACATAGTCAACAGCTAGAAGAATATAGGAGAAACCAAATGAGGGAGGGAATGGTCCCATAAAGTCAATGCCCCAAACATCAAAGATTTCCATAAAAATTATCGGAGTTTGAGGCATTTGATTTCTAGGACTAATGTTACCTATTCTTTGACAGTGGTCACAAGACTTATAGAAGTTATAACCATCCTTAAAAATTGTAGGCCAATAGAAACCACTGTCGGACACTTTGTGGGCTGTCCTCTTTATGCCAAAATGTCCTCCACATGCATAAGTGTGACAAAAAGAGAGTATGAAATAAGTTTCTGAATCCGAAATATATCTCCTAATCACTTGATTTGCACAATGCTTCTAGAGGTAAGGATCATCCCAGATATTGTATTTGCAATCACCCTTGAGTTTATCTCGTTGTGCCTTGGTCAAGCCCTCCGAAAAGTTCTTGGTGGCCAAGTAGTTGGCAATGTCAGTATACCAAGGGATTGTAGTCTCGATGACCATTATTTGCTCATCCAGGAAACTCTCTTTAATAGGCATCTCCTCCTCCTTAGTCACCAATCTACTCAAATGGTTTTCCACCAAGTTTTCACTTCCTTTTTTGTCTTTAATCTTCAAATCAAACTCTTGGAGCAGTAAAATCTAACGGAGCAATCTAGGCTTCGCTTCCTTCTTCGTCACTAAATACTTCAAAGCTGTATGATAAGAAAAAATAATTACTTTAGAACTAATAACACATGATCTAAATTTTTCTAAAGCAAACACCACAGCTAGAAGCTCTTTTTCAATTGTAGAGTAATTAAGTTGAGTATCACTTAGGGTCCTTAATGCATAGTGGATAGTATAAGGCACTTTATCAGCTCGCTGTCCTAGGACAGCCCCTACCGCAAAGTCACTGACATCACACATCAATTCAAATGGTAGTTCCCAATTTGGTGGCCTAATGATAGGTGCCATAGTCATCAATTCTTTTAGCTTAGTGAAAGCTCCCATACACTTCTCATCAAAATCGAATGAAACATCCTTTTGAAGCAATTTACAAAGGGGTAATGATATTTTGGAGAAATCTTTTATGAATCTTTGGTAGAAACCTGCATGACCAATAAAAGAACGAATTTCCCTCACACTAGTGGGCAGGGGTAAAGAATGTATAAGTTCTACTTTAGCCTTATCTACCTCAATTCCCCTAGCAGAAATTACATGACCTAACACTATACCCTCCTCTACCATAAAGTGGCATTTTTCCCAATTCAATACAAGGTTAGTGTCAATGCATCTTTTTAACACCAATGTTAAATATTCCAAACAATTTTCAAAGTTATTTCCAAATACACTAAAATCATCCATGAAGACCTCTATAATGTTCTCTATATAATCAGAAAATATGCTCATCATACATCTTTGAAAGGTCCCTGGTGTAATGCAAAGTCAAAAAGGCATTCGCCTATATGCAAAGGTACCAATTAGACAAGTGAAAGTGGTCTTGTCCTGGTCTTCTGGGGCAATAGCAATCTAATTACAACCTAAAAATCCATCCAGAAAATATTAGTGAGAATGACCAGCTAATCTTTCCAACATTTGATCAACAAAAGGCAAAGGAAAGTGGTATTTTCTAGTGGTAGCATTTAGCTTTCTATAGTCAATGCAAACATGCCACCTTATTTATAACTGAGTGGGAATAAGCTCATTTTCAACATTTATTACCACAAAGATTCCAGATTTCTTTGGTACTACCTAGACCGGGCTTACCCACTTGCTATCAGAAATGGGGTAAATCACCCCCACAATTAGGAGCTTCAGTATCTCCTTCTTCATAACCTCCATCATAGGAAGATTCAACCTCCTCTGGGGGTCTCTAACTGGTTTAGCACCCTCCTCCATTAAAATTCTATACATGTAAATGGAAGGGCTAATACCCTTTATGTCTGCTATAGACTAACCAATGACTGTCTTGTGCTCTTATAAAATAGCCACCAAATTCTCTTCTTGTTCTTAGGTAAGTAACGTAGCAATTATCACTGGAAGTGTGTCATTCTCTCCCAAGAATATGTATTTGAGATAATCAGGTAATGCTTTTAGTTCTAATTTTGGTGCTTGCACAACAGAAGGTTGAGGTACATTAGTAGTAATTAGTAACTTAACAAAAGAAACCTTATGTTCTTCTAAAGTGGAAGAGAGCTCCTGCAATGCTGCTATGACATCATAAATATCTTCGCTCCATGGCTCTCTTTCATCATCTCTCTATTCTTCTTATACATCTAAGATGTGGGTTAGTATTGTATCAAGAGTATTAGAATTGTTAGACTCAAAGGCTGTAGAAATTTAAGAATCAAAGGCATCAAAAGAATTAATTAAACAAGCAGAGTGCACATCACTTGAGTATCTCATAACCTAAAAAATATTGAACATGATCAATTCCCCATCAAATTCCAGTGTCAATGTCCCTGAGTGCACATCAATTTTAGTCCTCCCAGTCTTCAACAATAGTCTTCCTGACAAGATAGGAGCAGAGTTGAGAGATTTGTCCTCTTCCATGTCCAGCACAGAAGTCCGCTGGAAATACTAGCTCATTCACTTGCACTAAAACATCTTCAACAACACCCTTTGGGTATGCATTAGATATATCAGCTAATTGAATAATAACACCAGTAGGTTCCAAAGGACCCAAGTATAAAGATGCATAAATGGAATAAGGCATGACATTTATGGATGCACCTAAATCTAGAATTGCCCTCTCAAACCTTGTGTTACCTATAGTGCATGGTATGGTGAATGTGCCAGGGTCCTTACACTTAGTTGGGAGTTTCTTTTTAATTACAGCTGAAACATTTGCTCCCACTTGGACCTTCTCGTTTCCTTTTAACTTCCTCTTATTAGTGCATAATTCCTTTAAGAACTTAGCATACCTAGGTACTTGTTTAATGGCATCTAGCAAAGGAATGTTAACTTTGACCTTCCTATCTCTAGGATCTATTTGTTTGCTTCTTATTTCCTAGTCTTAACCAATCTACTAGGAAAAAGAGCCTTGGTGACATAATTAGGAAGTGGTTCAAGAATACTTACCTTAGGGGCCTTAGAGCTTTGCCCATCCTTATCTACCTCCTTGGGTGTTTCATATTTCTCTTTGGTAACTTGAGGAGAAGAAGTGGATTCATTTAACGTCTTCCCACTTCGTAGTGTGATAGCACTTGCATTCTCCCTCGGATTCACTTCCGGTTATGAGGGAAGTTTCCCAAAAGGTTGGCTCTGAACTTTGTTTATCTCAGTGGCTAACTATCCCACTTGGTTCTGCAGGTTATTAATTATGGCCCTTATTTCTTGTTGAAACTGAATATTATTATTGGCCATTTGTCTCATTAGCTTTTCCAGTGAGGGCTCAGGTTGCCTAGGAGCTTGAGCTTGTTGTTGTCACTGAGGGAAAGGTGCTTGCCTTTGTTAATCCTAGAGGTCCATAAGCTGGAGGTTGATTCTGGGGTTGCTTTGCATAGCTAAAATTAGGATGATCCCTCCACCCTGGATTATATGTGTTAGAGTAGGGATTATAATTTTTGGAAGGTCCAGAATATCCCTTTACTACTTTTACCTCCTTATTTATGTCATCTTGGAGAGTGGGACACATATTAGTGGGATGTCCAAATGAGCAACAAATCCTACAAGCATGTACCGACGCTTTCCCATTATCCATTAACCTCTAAACCATGGCAGTTAATTGAGTCAGTTGCTACTGTAAACTGGTTGTTTCTACCTCTTTAACTACTCTCACTCCAGTGTCATTCCTAGTGTAGAATTATTGAGTGTTTGCAACTATCCTTCATATCAAGTTTCTAACCTCTTGAGGAGATTTATCAACCAATGCTCCTCCACTAGCAGCATCAATCATGTTGTGATCCATCACTTGTAAACCCTCAAAGAAATACTGAATCAAGAGTTACTCACTGATTTGATATTGAGGGCAGCTAGCACATAGCCTCTTAGACCTCTCCCAATAGTCATGAAGTGATTCCCCATGCCTTTGTTGGATGCCACAGATTTCTTTTCTGATGGTTGCGGCCTTTGAAGCATAGAAGTATCTATCTAGGAAAGCCTGAGCCATGTCCTACCATGATTAGAAGGATCCGTGTGGCAAACAGTATAGCCACTCCTTAGCAGAATCCTTCAATGAGAACAGAAAAGCTCTGAGCTTGACTTGTTCTACTTTAATTCCTGTAGGCTTCATGCTGGAACAAACCACATGAATCTCCTTTAAATGCTTGTTGGGGTCCTCCTCGGCTAATCCATTAAAAGATGGCAAGAGATGGATTAGGCTGAATTTCAATTCGAATATCTCTTCATTTTCTAGAATCTCTATGCATAGAGGTTGTTGATCTAAGTTTGGAGCACCCAACACCCTTAAAGTATTTTTTGCCATCACCACTTTTTCAAATGTCTCTTCAGATGTCTTAGAACTTGATAAATCAATATGGAGGTTAGCTTCTTTGTAAGCAGGTGTGAATTAGAAGGGAAACTGAGGATGTAAGCTGACTTGTTCAAAGTAATGCCTTAAATTTCTCAAATGTTCGTTCACTTCTTCACTGGACATAAACACCTGCAAAATAATCAGAAAAGAGGAATTAAGGTATTAAAAACTGAAACAAAAACAGAGTGAAAATAGGAAACAAATGAATAGCGCAATTGGAAAATTAAGTCCTCGGCAACGGCGCTAAAATTTTGGTGTGGTATGAATTGTGATTAATATTAAGATTAAAATCAATTGTCAAGTTCCACCAAAAATATAAAAACCTTACAACCAATTGTAATTAGTAAGGGTCGATCCACAGAGAACCAATTCAATTGACACTATAATTTAATTCCTAATTTAAACTCTGAAGAATAATGAATAGTAAAAAGGGGTTTTTGGAGTTTTGATGAACAATGAACGGTTTCAAAAATAATAACAATAAATAAACTAGAATTAACAATTTAATGGAATTAGTTAAGAGATGGAATCCACCACTAGATTTATATGATAATGCTAACCCACATATCCTTTTATCCCAACATGATCAATTATGTTTCTGTGCAATTGTGAGATTAAATATCTGTTTTCCTTAGGTTTTGGTCAATTTAGCAACCGGTCAAATCAACTCCCAAACACTGATTAGCTATAAAGCAACTGCTCTTATAACTATCCAATAATTGCATTAAGATTTAGAAAACCAATCACACTAAGATCTAATCACACCAGAATTAAATTGCTTAATCATATATTCCTCTAGATCTATTATTAAAACTGCGCATAATAAATTAAAATCTACCACTTTGAAATTGGCAAAAAGCATAGAAACCTTTATACCACAATAATGTTCAGGAATATATGAATAAAAACATAACTGTGTTGAAATAAATGAATATGTAGGATTTACATGATCAAAACTAGGGTTTCATCTTCCTTTAACCAAATGAGAAACTTAGCCACACATAGCAAATTCGAAATCAAAAGAAAAATCGAAGAAAAACATCATCTAGAATGAAAGTGCAGAAGAAAACTAAAGATCAAACTAGTTTCCAAGGATTTAGGAAGACAGATCTCCAATTGCTCGAACTCGAGACTCCAATCTTTAATCTAATCTCCCCTTTTCTCGTTCTTCCTCTTCTTGTAACACCCTTGTGGGGATGTCACATTTTAAAATGCATAAAATAAAATAAAATAAAATTCTTACCCAAGTTGTAAAACGTTTAGTACACAAATAATATTATTGGTAAAATTTTTCCTTTTTATATTTATAACGTTAAATATAACGTTAAATAAAATAACACAGAACACAAAATGAGATGAAACATAATCACACCACAATATACATATGATTTTTGTCTTAAGTATACAAATAATTTACAACTACAAATATTTAGCAAAGCAGTAAAGTGTCAGCATAAAACTAAAACATAACATTGCCCAAGTGTACCTCAAAGATTACTAACCCTCCAATGGATCATCTTCAGAGAGATCATCGAATGACAGAAATCCTGGAGCTCCCACAGCTCTACGGACACAAGTCCGTGCTGTCAACTCACTACTAAGCTCACTAGGCGCATGGAAAATCCCTCCCCAATAACACCTAAGAGTCAACGGCAACTCAAGATGTAAATACAAAGTAGTAGTAAATATAATCTCCCCATCAAACTCTCTACTCAGGGACACAGTTAGACGTCCCACGTAGACTACTGATCCTCTATCCTCAGGCATTCGCCAGGCTTCCGAGCCTCCATGAAAATCAAGTCTCAAAAAATCGAAGAATCCCGACAATGCCATGATCACAGGATCAATCTAGATGGTAGGGGTGATCTATCGGCTCGCCGTCCTCGCACTGCTCACTCGGCTGACGCTCGTCCGGATACTGAATCTCAAGAGGCTGTTCCTCTTCCTCTTCCTCAAACTCTTTACGGAAATATAATAATAATATAGATAAATGCATATAGAAAGGTGAGACAATCTACATCATTACCAGCATGGCAATAAAGAAAATGACAATACAAATAAATATCAGAGTAATACATACCATCATATCATATACAATATATCAAGTTAATACATCATACATTCTATCACAGATTGTAGTAAACATTAAAATGCAGATAATGAATGATAACACACACTGACTCGTTCCTACTCCATGGAGCTAAACACAGATATCTAAGAGAATGATCCAAAAAGAACTAATAGTACCTCAGGCTGCCCAACCAAACTATTACACTGTACAATGTCGTGTCTATAGTCCACAGTCCAAAACATCATGCAACAGTACACAGTCCAATACATCGTGCACTACAGGCATTGTACTAAATAGTCTCCACAAGATCTCGATTAAGAGTAGTGCTTGTCGAGATCATTAGTGTGTTGCCCGTTACCACGGCCTAAAGGAGCAACCCACCGTCCATATATGGAATTCTCTGCACACTAATGCCTCCAAGTTTATATAATGAACCATACTACGCCTATCACACCCACAACACGGTGTAATTCGTCTCGTCAACCAATCGCCAATTATCAACCAAATTGACACAACTCTCATTGCATGATTAAGAATAATTACAAAAATACCCTTAGTCTCAATATATTACCATATTTATGAAAATACCCTCAGTCTCAATATACCAAAATATAGTATGTCTCCACTTGACAGTACTATCTCACAACATGTCCAGGTCCACCACTTTGGCCTGACAGTAAAACTCACTGTTCCATTTAGTCGCATAAAAATTTTATCGCATTTTCACATTCGCATCACTTTTACAAACGTTTTTAAATCACGTAAATATATTTTGATGTTTTTGAACATTGCGCAATGTTTTTAAATCATTTTCTTAATCACGCAAGTTTTTTAAATCATTTTCTTAAACATATAGCTTAAAGTCTTTATTTTAACAATGCATAGACTTTATCTAGTACTTTTAAACTATGTAGAATATTTTCCTTACGTTATAAATATATTATGGAATCTTTTCATTTTATTTGTCTGATTTTAGTAAATTTCGGCAGCTTTTTGCTTAGAAAATCAGTATATGGTATTTTTGATATTTTTCTCTAAATACTGTTCATTTTAACCTTACCCAACAGTTACACCTTAAAACTTGCTAACGCGCTTCAAAACTCATAGAGTGAGCTCTACGTTAGTATTTTTCAAGTGTTCTTTTATTTCTTAGTTATCACAAATCCTTCCAACCTAAAATTCTAAAACTAACTTTATTCATTTTATTTCTCAAAGATTCATTGGAATCAAATTCTTTTGTAGATTAGTTACTTAACCTACCTTAGAAAATAACTTTGTAATTCAAATGTACATTAAATGGCATGTTGGCCAATTCTCATTGTTTTACCTAGATTCATTAATCATTGTTTTAGAAAATGGTTGAGAACATTTTGGTTCTCTTTTTCTTGGAGAAGCCGTGAGCCTCTATTGTGTTCTTTGGAATACTCATACAAACCTTACATGTTATTCACATCCTACATTAATAATCATACAATTATAACAATTGCAATATATTTTTAAAGCTATAGACATGTTTGCAAATAAAATCAACCACAAATAGGAAAGTAATTAACAAACACATAAATGAATCCTTATAGATTCTTCACACACATACAATCCATTTTCTCATCACCACACAAGGTTGATGAGATTAAATCTCCCTCTTGCCTCTTGAAGACAAGGATCTCCTAGTCTCCTCCTCTCCTTTGATTTTCATGTAGCCCTCAAAATAAATCCCTAAAATTCTTAAAAAATAAGCAAAATCACATACAAGGCTTCATAATGGAAAACAATAGAACCAACATGGTTTAGAAAATCACAAACTAAATTTTAAACCATAAAAACCAAAGTTTACCTTTAGGGAAGTAAACAAAAGCTTATATTTTGAACTAGAAGAAGTAGGTTTTAGACAAAACCTTCTAAAGGAAAAGTGTTTAGGAGATAGTTTAGGTTTAGAAAAGCTAAGAGATAAAATTATAGAAGATAGGTGGTGGATTTAGGGTGAGAGGCCGAATTTGAGAGAGAAAATGGAAAGAAAAGTGTGCTTGGGTTCTTGGAATTTTTGAGAGAAAATGAAGTAAAGTCTTTAGGTAAATGAAAAGTGAATATTGAGAGTGAAATATGGAGGGTGTTGCCATAAGTGGCTTGTAGGAGAGATTAAGAGATTTACTTGAACCAAAATATCACAATTTTGAGTGCACATAGCCTATGTCACACTTGGTCATGCAATGGTCACTTGGATGGTTCAAGAATAATGGAGAACATGGTGAATTGGCCCTCTTGGCTATGTGGCTCCTAGGGATTTAAGGACTTTGTTTGACTTCCATTAAAGATTAATCACATGCTAATTAATTAGCTAATGAATTAGGTTAAGTTTCCTAATTACACTTATCTAACATTCTAATTTCATAACTAATTAATTAAATATATAATTGCATATATCATAGCCTCTAAATAAAATTACGATATCTAATTAGAAATTAGATTATAACTAATTAATAACTAGGTTAGCTTACTTAGTTCCTTAATTAGGTAATTACATTAACCAAATTAGGTTTAGTTAGCTACTAAGTGAAAGTCAAGCCACTATATTTGACTCAATCCTAACTATTGAATTTAACTTTATTTCTTATCCATTGATTTAATCTAAGGTGGATATTACTTAGTGAATTTAATTTGGATTATTCTCACACCATTGATTTGATCAACGGTTATAATCAAAGCTTCTAAATCAAGCTTTTCATCTAATGGTCCACAAAGAAGTCTTTGCCTCTTTATTTGACCAATTCTTATTGGTTTAGAATCTTCAAGCCACTTTCGTTGACTGATTCCTATTGGTTCAAAATTTACTCCTGTCAGAATCGTTGACTGCTTTTCAAAACGTGGGTCCCACAGACTTTTCAGGGTCCATGGTTATTTTGGAGTAGATTTCTACTATTTTTGAAACAGTAGGTACTGTCAAATAAAATAATATTGTAATAATATAAAATTATTTTATTACATAATTAAATCCTAAAAATTAAAAGATTAATATATATATCAATCGAAATTGGGTTTAGTAAGATCCCCCAGCTCCGAAAAATTAAAATAAGATTTTTTCGACTAGAAAATTATTATTTTCTTGGCTCGGAGCAAATCACACACAATAATCAAATACATCAATGAAACAGTCAAAATGAATTTATAACTTATAGAAAATACAAAACAGTACATTTGGGACTATATTGTAATTAACCCAAAAGTTGGGGTGTTACAACTCTCCCCTACTAATAAGAATTTTGTCCCCAAAATTCGTCACACCTCAGAATAGTTGAGGGTATTGCTTCCTCATCTTATCTTCTAGCTCCCAAGTAGCATCTCCCGTTACATCATTCCATACTACCTTTACCAGCTCAATCATCTTCCCTCGAAGCTGCTTCACTCTCCTGTCCTTAATCTTAACAGGAAGTGTTTCATACGTCAAATTATCCTTCAGTTGCACTTCATCAGGCTGTATAACATGCGTTGGATCTGGAATGTATTTCCTCAACTGAGACACATGGAATACATTATATAGATTGGATAGAAAAGGTGTTAAAGCTATCTGGTAAGCTACAGGACCTATCTGGCGAATAATTTGATAAGGCCCTATGAATTTAGGACTAAGTTTCCTAGATTTGATAACTCTCCCGACACCAGTCGTAGGCGTTACTCTTAAGAATACATACTCACCTTCTTCAAATTCCAGAGGTCATCTTCGCTTATCAGCATAGCTCTTCTGTTGGCTTTGAGTCGTTCGCATCTTCTCCTGAATCATTTTCACATTTTTCGTAGTCTGCTGCACAAGATCAGGCCCAATAGTCATACTTTCCCTATCCTGATACCAACACAAAGGTGTTCGGCATCGTCGTCCATAAAGGTCTTCATAGGGTGCCAACCTTATGCTCGAGTGAAAACTATTATTGTAGGTGAATTCTATCAAAGACAGGAATTCATCCCAACTCCCTTATTGTTCTAACACACAAGCACGCAACAAATCTTCCAACAACTGAATTGTTCTCTCCGTTTGGCCATCAGTCTGCGGATGATAAGCAAAACTCAATCACAGTTTAGTTCCCATGACTTCTTGCAAATTTTGCTAGAACCTTGACATAAACCTCGGATCTCTATCATAAACTATACTTGCGGGTACACCATGAAGTCTAACAATTTCGCTGATGTACATCTGGGTTAATTGTTCCAACGAATACTTAATGTTGATCGGTAAAAAGTGCGCTGACTTTGTAAGCCTATCAACTATAACCCATATAGAATCATGACCCTTCCTCGTCCTTGGCAATCTGGTAACAAAATCCATCGAGATACTATCCCATTTCCACTCTGGAATAGTTAAAGGTTGTAATATACTAGCAGGTCGTTGATGTTCCACTTTTGCCTTCTGATAGACAAGACAAGACGTTACACGTTCCGCTGCATCTTTCTTCATTCTTGGCCACCAAAACATCCGTTTTAAGTCTTGATACATCTTAGTCATCCCCGGAAGCATACTCAAATTACTAGTATGAGCTTCATTCAAAATTGCTTTCTTAAGATCGGGGTCATCAGGTACATAAATTCTTCCTTCAAATCTTAAGATTCCATCAGATCCTTCCTCCACCGTCGCCTTATGACCTTACTTCAAAAATTCCTTTTCATTCTGTAAAAACGAATCCTCACCCTATTTTTCTCGGATTACTTCCAGCAAGTCATTCAAAACCACAACGTTACTAGGACGAATCTTTCCAGGTACTAATTCCATTGACAACCATAGATCTCTGAATTGATTGATTAGCTCCTCCTCCTTTATCATCATGGTAGAAACACTAACCACCTTTCTGCTCAAGGCATCCACCACCACATTCGCCTTTCCTGGATGGTATTGAAGCTGAAAATCATAGTCCTTCAAAAATTCCAACCATCACCTCTGCCTCATGTTCAATTCCTTTTGATCAAACAAGTATTTCAAACTCTTGTGATCGCTAAAGACATTGAACATAGCTCCATACAGAAAATGCCTCCACACTTTCAATGCAAAGACTACTGTAGCTAGTTCCAAATCGTGCGTTGGGTAGTTCATCTCATAGACCTTCAACTGTCTTGGAGTATAAGCTACTACATTTCGGTTCTGCATCAACACATATCCTAACCCTTGATAAGAAGCGTCATAATACACCTCAAAAGATTTGTTAGGATTCGGTAAAATTAGCATTGGTGCAGTCGTCAATCTCTTCTTCAACTCTTAGAAACTTGCTTCACGTTCCTCCGTCCAATCAAAAGCTTGACTCTTCCTTGTGAGTTGTGTAAGTGGTCCAGCTATCTTAGAAAAACCTTCAATAAACCTTCGGTAATATCCGGCCAATCCAACAAAACTCTGAACATCAGTCACTGTCTTAGGTCTTTCTTATTGTAAAATGGTCTCCACCTTCGATGGGTCTACTGCAATACCTTCCTTGGAAATTACGTGACCTAGAAATTGAACCTCTTCCAACCAAAACTCGTATTTTTCCAATTTTGTATACAGCTTCTTCTCTTTCAAAATCTGGAGAACTATATTGAGATGTTCAGCATGCTCTTCTTGACTTTGAGAGTAGATCAGAATGTCATCGATAAAGACAACGACAAATCTATCTAGGTACGGATGAAAAATCCTATTCATATAATCCATGAATATTACAGGAGCATTCGTCACTCCAAACGGCATCACTTGATACTCATAATGCCCATAACGAGTTCGGAAAGCTATCTTAGGTACATCATCAGCCTTGACACGAATCTGATGATAACCTGATCGCAGATCTATTTTGGAGAAAACGACGGCTCCCTTTAACTGGTCCATCAAATCATCAATTCTTGGAAGTGGATACTTATGCTTTATCGTAACCTTATTCAGCTGACGATAATCTACACAAAGTCGAGAGGTTCCATCCTTCTTCTTGACTAGTAGTACTGGTGCTCCCCATGGCGAAACACTAGGTCGCACAAACTATTTCTCCAACAATTCCTCCAATTGCTTCTTCAGTTCTACCGATTCTGCGAGCTACATTCGATATGGTGCAATCAAAATAGGACCAGCTCCCGACATCAAATCGATAGAGAACTCGATCTCCCTTTCCGGTGGCAAACTGGGTACATCATCAGGAAAAATCTCTGAAAACTCATTGACGACAGGAATAGCGCTCACATCTTTCTCACTCTTGACTTTTATAGAAAATAGCAACATAAATCCCTGAGCTCCATCTCGCAACAATGACTTGACTTTAACAGCAGTCAAGAATCTAGAACTTTCCTCCTCAGGAAAAACTATGGTTTTGCTTGCACAATCTATCAGGATATGGTTAGAAGATAACTAATTCATTCCTAATATTACGTCTATCTCAACAAGAGGTAATCAAATTAAATTGACCGAAAACACACGATCATTTATAACAATAGGACAGTTCATACATATTTTGGATGTAACAACAGGCTTGGCAGTTGGCGTAGAAACAATAAATTGAAAACTCAGAGAAGACACAGGAAGTTTCAATCGTTCTACACAATCATATGCAATAAATGAGTGTGTTGCACCCGAATCATATAGCAAATTCAAGTGATTACCTTGAATAACACCTTCCCCTTGAATAAGATCTTCAGATTGAGAAGCTTCAGTTCCAGTCATTGTATATACTCGCCCTCCAGATCGCGGTTGAGTAGCACGAACATTACTCACAGCAGGCTTCCTTTTCGGCTGAGTGCACTCCCTAGAAACATGTCCAGGTTTTCTGCAATTGAAGCAGATCGTTCCTCTAATCGAACAATCCGTAGATATATGGCCACTCTTCCCACACTTAAAACATCTCGGCGTAAACGCCACATTTTGACCAGTTCTGTTACCACTAGAACTTCCTCCAGCAGGCGGACGTTGAGGCTGACTTCCCAATGGTCTCGAATAAGGCTTGCGCTAAAGTCGGTTATTGTTATTGTTGCCTCCTCTTTGGAACCTAGTCGGTCCAAAGTTACGATTTCTGGGATCTCGTGACGACTCCAACTCCTTGAGTCATCGACAAGTATCCATCAAAACAGGAAATTCCCTCATTCTCATAGGTAGCATTGCTCGCCTTAGTTCTACCCTCAGTCCATCCTCAAACTTACGACATTTCCATATCTCATCAGGTTGAATTTGAAAATACCTTGAGAACCGTGACAAGCTCTCAAACTTAGCAGCATACTCCCCAACAGTCATGTTACCTTAATGCAAACCAAGAAATTCCATCTTCTTGGCATGTCGGGCACTACCAGGAAAGTACTTCTCCAGAAATACTTCACTAAATACCTCCCAAGTGATCTCAGTCCCTTCAGCTCACAATAATTGGCGGGTTCCTCTCCACCAATTTTCAGCATCTCCCCTCAACATGAAAGTAGCATACGTCACCTTCCTATTCTCTGCGCATCCCATTCCTTCAAATACCCTTTCCAAGTCTTGAATCTAAAGACTCGCCTTCTGTAACAGCCCAATATTTGCTACCCAAATATATCATCATATAAGTGAATAACCTAATATTGACCCTGCTACTACTAACATAAAACAACATCTAATCCATATCGTTCATACATAATGAATAAATATGGAAAGCCACGATAGCAAAAGTTATATATATACATCACAGCCTCAAGGCATGCTGTTATACATAACTTTTGACAACTAAGCAAATATAAAACATATATAAGCTCACCAAAACAAAGATCTATACTATGCTAGTCTTCATACATCTTCTTCTTCCCTTTAGAAGAGCTCGCACCTGGATTTATATGGCAATACAATCGGGTAAGAAAACATATCTTAGTAGAAGTATTCCAATACCAGTATATAAATATATTAATATATAAATATATACAAACAGATAATATTTACAATTATCTCATTGATACTTCAATAATAAAAGTAACAACCCCTCATTTCAACAACAAGCAATCGCCTATACAATTGCAATGCATGAAAATGTCATGATAGTAACCGCCCATACAATCGTCATGTTATGCTTAATTATGATTAATGATTATGTCTATGCAGATCCCTAAGTATAAAAATGCATAATGCATAATACCACATCCAAGACTCCAATCCCATGGCAATGTCATGAATGCATGATACTTGAACAAAGTAATGGAAGTCCATAGTTTCATCCATTACCCTTGAACAAGTACTGGGAGTCTCATCCAGTATATATCATTATCACAGAGGAAGTCACATTCCCCCCTGTAGTGAAGTCTCATTAACTACACGGTTATCGATAATGAACAAGGAATTTATCCTTTTCATACTTCACTATATTAGGAAGGGTACTAAGCGCCTTACCTGATATAGAAGACCCACTTTCACAGGGCCAAACAAAGCAAAGAGGATATTACTCACCTCCTTACTTCACAATGTAATAAGGATATTGCTCACCTTACTACTCACAATATAGAGAGGATATTACTTACCAATCTATGCTTCCAACAACACAAAAAGGATATTACTCACCCCAATGCGTTTCAACAAATACATAGAGAGGATATTACTCACCAATCTATGATTCTCAATAATACTAAGAGGATAGTATAAACCTCAAGGTATTTCACATACAATAGAGTTAGATATTACTCACCAATCTATTGTACAAACACATAGAAAGAATATTACTCACCAATCTATGCTTCTCAAACATCTCATGCAAAACAATTTCTAATTACTTTCCATAACTAGTTTTCACAATTGATTTATATGCATTTCAGGTTCAATTCACAACACTTTATCAAATACTTATAGAAGTACTTTAACACTCTTAAAAGAGCATACATGAGCGATCCTAATACTTAGGAGAAACTTATTTCCTCAATTCATCATAACACACCATATATATATATATTCATGTCTAATTATCTCACATAATTAGCGTCACAAATCAATATGATTTATCACGTTCTCACTTCATTAAATACTCCTACTAGTGTCTCAACACTCATTAAGAAGTATAAAAAAAGAAAACTATGCTACTAGAATGATCCAGAGCATCAAACACAACTCATAGTTGTTTTCTGGCACCAACGTTGCGGCGTCCCCTATTCCACGTCGCGGTGCCCAAGTCTCGGGTTCAAGTACTGGCAGGAAAAACTACCAACGTTGCGATGTAAACATTCAACGTTGCGGCACAAACATTCAACGTTGCGGCGCAAACATTCAATGTTGCAGCGCACGTCCCTTTTTCTACCCAACGTTGCGGCATTCAAAGTCCAACGTTGTGGCATTCATCATGTTCTTCCCAATGTTGCGGCGTTAAAGTCCAACGTTGCGGCGTGAATAGCAAAACTCAAAATCTGCATAATTCTGCAGCTACAGGCTACTGTTCCATTGGAACTAAAACCACTTCCAATCACTAAAAATCCATTTTCAAGTGATTTCCAACCTCTAATAAGGTCCAACTACAGATTTTAACTCTCAAACAACATCAATTTCATTTGAATCAACACTTATGAATCAAAATCTCCAACTTGACCAAAATCCCCAAAAATGACCTAGAATTGGAATTAAGGCTCCAAATGATGAAAAATTCATCTAAACACATTCATAATTCAGTTTCTAACTCAACCATACTAACCACATCAAGATTCAACTTATAAATCATCAAATCACCCATTAACCTCATTTCCTCTTCAAGCTTTTCTTAAACCAAAAGAAAAGAATGAAAACAAACATCACAAAATAGATTTCCCCCTACCTCAAGATCAAGATGATGAAGATGAAGCAGGGCCTTCACTTGGATCCTCTCCTTGGATGGTTGATCCTTCTCTTCCTTCTCCTTTTCTTCTCTTTCTCTCCTCTCTTTTCTTTCTCACGTTTTTGCTCTTTTGTTTCTGCCCATAAAATATCCCCACCGTGGGATATTTTCACAAGAAGGGAAGTCTATTTAGACTTCTCTTATTTGGGTACCAAAACCCAAACTGTTAAGAACACCCAAATTCCACCAAATCTAGTTTCTTAGCTTCCAACAGATTCAAAATAAATCTTAAGATTCATTAAAAATTCTGTTTCACCAAAAACTGATATTTCCATATCAGCTGTGGGTCAAACCAATACTAAAACACACAACCAGTATGCTTAAAAATGCCGAACTAACTCCGAAAATTTTTAAACTTTAACTGTAGCTTAGTTCTCACATTTATGACTTGAAAATAAACTTTTGACATTTATCTCCACTAACTAAGCAGTTTAAGCCACTTCCAGAGCAAATAACAGTTATATTTCTTATATAGTGTTACAGCAAAGTGTCTAAACATACTCAGAAAGCCACAAAACTTCCCAGACATGTTAAGTAAGTATTAGGCTACCTCTGTAACCATATACAAGCCTAACATGACTTTCTAGGGTATTACACCTTCTCGGGGTCAAACTCACCTCTAAACTGCGGCAGGTTATTGCACCTAAATTTAGATAAATTTAGGGCATCAGCGGTTGCATCTTGCTGTTGAGCTGCTCGTTGATTTTGCTGGGTAATCACCTCCGCCATTCACTGCATAGCCTCAATAGCTGCAGTCATTGGGTCCACATTACGCCCCGCGTTTGCACGCATTCCTCTTCTGCCAGACATTTCTTTCTTCAATTATAACAACACAAAGTTAGATGTAACCTTTCGGAAACAAATCAAAGAGAATCACACAACACAAGCAAAAACAATCCCAACCATAACCCCAAAAGACTTTAACTTGGGCTCTGATACCAACTAATGTAACACCCTTGTGGGGATGTCACATTTTAAAATGCATAAAATAAAATAAAATAAAATTCTTACCCAAGTTGTAAAACGTTTAGTACACAAATAATATTAGTGGTAAAATTTTTCCTTTTTATATTTATAACGTTAAATAAAATAACACAGAACACAAAATAAGACAAAACATAATCACACCATAATATACATATGATTTTTGTCTTAAGTATACAAATAATTTACAACTACAAATATTTAACAAAACAGTAAAGTGTCAGCATAAAACTAAAACATAACATTGCCCAAGTGCACCTCAAAGATTACTAACCCTCCGATGGATCATCTTCAGACAGATCATCGAATGATAGAAATCCTAGAGGTCCCACAACTCTATGGACACGAGTCCGTGCCGTCGACTCACTACTAAGCTCACTAGGCGAATGGAAAATCCCTATCCAATAATGCCTAAGAGTCAAAGGCAACTCAAGATGTAAATACAAAGTAGTAGTAAATATAATCTCCCCATCAAACTATCTACTCAGGGACACAGTCAAACGTCACACATAGACTATTGATCCACTATAGAAAGGTGAGACAATCTACATCATTACCAGCATGACAATAAAGAAAATGACAATACAAACAAATATTACAGTAATACATACCATCATATCATATACAGTATATCAAGTTAATACATCATACATTCTATCACAGATTGTAGTAAACATTAAAGTGCAGATAATGAATGATAACACACACTGACTCATTCCTACTACATGGAGCTAAACACAGATATTTGAGAGAATGATCCGAAAAGAACTAATAGTACCTCAGGCTGCCCAACCAAACTATTACACTGTCCAACGTCATGTCTATAGTCCACAGTCCAAAACATCGTGTAGCAGTACACAGTCCAATACATCGTGCACTACAGGCATTGTACTAAATAGTCTCTACGAGATCTCAATTAAGAATAGTGTTTGTCGAGATCATTAGTGTGTTGCCCGTTACCACGGCCTAGAGGAGCAACCCACTGTCCATATATGGAAATCTCCGCACACTAATGCCTCCAAGTTCATATAATGAACCACACTATACCTATCACACCCACAACACGGTGTAATTCGTTTCGTCAACCAATCGCCAATTATCAACCAAATTGACACAACTCTTAATGCATGATTAAGAATAATTACAAAAGTACCCTTAGTCTCAATATATTATCATATTTATGAAAATACCCTCAATCTCAATATACCAAAATATAGTATGTCTTCACTTGACAGTACTATCTCACAACATGTTCGGGTCCACCACTTTGGCCCGACAGTAAATCTCACTATTTCATTTAGTCGCGTAGAAATTTTATCGCATTTTCACATTCGTATCGCTTTTACAAACGTTTTTAAATCGCATAAATATATTTTGATTTTTTGAACATTGCGTAAAAGATATATTGCATGTGTTTATAAATGTATGAATATTATTGTAGGATGTGAATAACATGTAAGGATTGCATGAGTGTTCCAAAGAAAACCAAAGAAGCTCACGGCTTCTCCAAGAAAAAGAGAACCAAAATGTTCTCAACCATTTTCTAAAACAATGATTTAAGGAATTTAGGTAAAATAATGAATCTGAAAGTGATTTAGAAGATAGAAAATGATTTACTGATTATTTGTGAGGGGTATGTTGAATTCGGCCAACATGCCATTCAATGTATATTTGATTCCCAAAATTATTTTCTAAGGTAGGTTAAATAGCTAATCTACAAAAGAATTTAATTTCAATGAATCTTTGGGAAAAAAAATGAAGGAACATAGTTTTAGAATTCTAAATTAGAAGAATTCATTATAAGTAAGAAATAAAGAAAACACTTGAAAAATACTAACGTAGTGCTCCCTCTTTGAGTTTTGAAGCGCGTTAGCAAGTTTCAAGGTGTAAATAATGGTTAAGGTTAAAATATGTAGTATTTGAAGAAAAACATAGAAAACACCATTTAATGGATTTTCTCGACAAAATGCTATCAAAATTTACTAAAATCAGACAAATAAAAAGAGAAGGTTCCATAATAAGTTTATAACGTAAGGAAAATATTCTATGTAGTTTAAAAATATTAGAAATAGCTTACACATATTTAAAATAATGATTTTTAAGCTATATGGTTAAGAAAACGATTTAAAAATCTTACGCAATTGAGAAAATGATTTAAAAACATTACGCGATATTCAAAAATGTCAAAATATGTTTACACGATTTTAGAACGTTTGTAAAAATAACATAATTGTGAAAATACGATAAAATTTTTGTGCAACTAAATGGAACAATGAGTTTTACTGTCAGGCCAAAATGATGGACCCGAACATGTTGAGATATAGTACTATCAAGTGGAGACATACAATATTTGGAATAGTAAGACTGAGGGTATTTTTGTAATTATGGTTCTTAATCATGCATTGAGAGTTATGTCAATTTGGTTGAAAAATTGGCGATTGATTGACGAGATGAATTACACCGTGTTGAGGGTGTGATAGGCGTAGTGTGGTTCATTAATTGAACTTGGAGGCGTTAGTGTGCGGAGAATTCCACATGCGGATAGTTGGTAGCTCCTCTGGGCCGTGGTAACGGGCAACGCACTAATGATCTCAACAAGCACTATTCTTAATCAAGATCTTATGGAAACTATTTGGTACAATGCCTGTAGTGCACGAAGTATTTGGACTGTGTACTACTACATGATGTTTTGGACTGTGGGCTATAGACACGACATTGGACAATGTAATAGTTTGGTTGGGCAGCCAGAGGTACTGATAGTTCTTTTCGGATCATTCTCTCTAATGTCTGTGTTTAGCTCCATGGAGTAGGAACGAGTCGGTATGCATTAGCATCCATGATTTGCATTTCAACTTTTACTATAACCTGTGATAGCCTGTATGATGTGTTAATTTGAGGTACTGTATATGATGTGATGGTGTGCATTATTATGTTAAACTGTGATATTTGTTTGTATTGTCGTTTTCTTTATTGCCATGTTGGTAATGATGTAGACTGTCACGCCTCTTTGTATGCGTTTTTGTATTATTGTCATTATATTCTGTAAAGAGTTTGAGGAAGAGGATCAGCCTCTAGCGATTTAGTACACTGACGAGGAATAACCGAGCGATCAGTTCGAGGAAGGCGAGCCGCTAGATCACCTATACCATTTGGATTGATCTTGTGATCATGGCATTGCTTGGATTCTTTGGTTTTGTGAGACTTGATTTTCACGGAGGCTCTGAGGCCTGGCGACTGCGTGAGAATAGAGGTTCGGTAGTCTACGTGGGACGTTTGACTGTGTCTTTGCGTAGAGAGTTTAACGAGGAGCTTATTTTTACTACTACTTTGTATTTACATCTTGAGTTGCCTTTGACTCTTAGGCGTTATTGGGGAGAAATTTTCCTTGCGCCTAGCGAGCTTAGTAGTGTGTCGACAGCACGGACTCACGTCCATAGAGCTGCGAGGCATCCAGGATTTCTGCTATTCGATGATTTATCTGAGAGTGATCCTTCGAAGGGTTAGAAATCTTTGATGTGCACTTAGGCATGTTATGTTTTAGTATTATGCTGACTCTTTACCATTTTTGTTAAATATTTGTAGTTGTAAATTATTTGTATACTTAAGACAAAATCATATGTATATTATGGTGTATGATTATGTTTTGCTTTATTTTGTGTTCTGAGTTATTTTGTTTAACGTTATTATACATAAAAGGGAAAAAATTGTTCAACTCATATTATTTATGTACCAAATGTTTTATAACTTGGGTAAGATTTTATTTTATTGCATTAAAAATGTGACATCCCAGTAAGGGTGTTACATTAGTTGGTATCAGAGCCTAAGTTAGAGTCTTTTGGGGTTGTGGTTGGGTTTTGTTTTTGCTTGTGTTGTGTGATTCTCTATAATTTGTTTCCGAAAGGTTACATCTGACCTTGTTTTGTCTTGTTGAAGAAAGAAGATGTCTGGAAGAAGAAGAACGCGTGCGAATGTGGATCGTGATGTGGACCCAATGACTGCAGTTACTGAGGCTATGCAACGAATGTCAAAAGTAATTACTCAGCAAAATCAATGAGCAGCTCAACAGCAAGATATAACTGCTCATGCTCTAAATTTGTCTAAGTTTAGACGTAATAACCCGCCGCAGTTTAGAGGCGAGTTTGACCCCGAGAAGGCGAGTCTCTAGATCCAAGACTTGGAAAGGGTGTTTGAAGGAATGGGGTGCACAGATAATAGAAAGGTGACGTATGCTACTTTTATGTTGAGAGGAGATGGTGAAAATTGGTGGAGAAGAACCCACCGATTGTTACAAGCTGAAGGGACTGAAATTACTTGGGAGGTGTTTAGTGAAGTATTTCTAGAGAAGTACTTTCCTGCTAGTGCCCGACATGCCAAGGAAATGAAATTTCTTGGGTTGCGTCAAGGTAACATGACTGTTGGGGAGTATGCTGCTAAGTTTGAGAGTTTGTCACAGTTCTCAATGTACATTCAAATTCAATACATTCAAATTCAACCTGATGAGGCATGGAAATGTCGTAAGTTTGAGAATGGGCTGAGGGTAGAACTGAAGCGAGGAGTGCTACCTATGAGGATGAATGAATTTCCTGCTTTGATGGATACCTGTCAACGACTCGAGGAGCTAGAGCCGTCACGAGATCCCTTAAATCATAGCTTTGGATCGACTAGGTTCCAAAGAAGGGGCAACAACAGTAATAACCGGTTTCAGCGCAAGCCTTACTCGAGACCATCTAGAAGTCAGGCTCAACGTCTATCTGCTGGGGGAAGTTCTAGTGGTAACAGAGCTGGTCAAAATGTGGCATTTACGCCAAGATGTTTTAAGTGTGGAAAGAGTGGCCATATATCAATGGATTGTTCGATCAGAGGAACGATTTGTTTCAATTACAAAAAACCTAGACATGTTTCTAGGGATTGCACTCAGCCGGAAAGGAAGCCTGCTGTGAGTAATGTTCGTGCTACTCAGTTGCGATCTGGAGGGCAAGTATATACGATGACTGGAATTGAAGCTTCTCAGTCTGAAGATCTTGTTCAAGGGGAAGGTGTCATTGGAGGTAATCTCTTGACTGTGGTATATGATTTAGGTGCAACACACTCATTTATTGCATATGATTGTGTGGAATAGTTGAAACTGCCTGTGTCTTCTCTGAGTTTTCAATTGATTATTTCTAAGCCAACTGCCAAGCCTGTTGTTACATCCAAAATATGTCTGAATTGTCCTGTCATTATAAAGGATCGTGTATTTTCAGTTAATTTAATTTGTTTACCTCTTGTTGAGATAGACGTAATATTAGGAATAGATTGGTTATCTTCTAACCATATCCTAATAAACTGTACAAATAAAATAATATTTTTCCTAAGGAAGAAAGTTCTGGATTTTTTACTGCCGTTAAAGTCAAATCATTGTTGAGAGATGGAGCTCAAGGATGTATGTTACTATCTTCTTTAGAAGTTAAGAGTGAGAAAGATGTGAACGTTATTCCTGTCGTTAATAAGTTTCTAGAGATTTTCCCTGATGATATACCCGGTTTGCCACTAGAAAGGGAGATCGAGTTCTCTATCGATTTGGTGCTAGGAGCAGGTCCTATTTCGATTGCACCATATCAAATGTCACCGGCATAATTGGTAGAATTGAAGAAGCAATTGGAGGAACTGTTGGAGAAATAGTTTGTGCGACCTAGTGTTTCACCGTGGGGAGCACCAATACTACTAGTCAAGAATAAGGATAGAACTTCTCATCTTTGTGTAGATTATCGTCAGTTGAACAAGGTTACGATAAAGAATAAGTATCCACTTCCGAGAATTGATGATTTGATGGATCAGTTGAAGGGAGCAGCTATTTTCTCTAAGATAGATTTGCGATCAGGTTATCATCAGATTCTTGTCAAGGTAGATAATGTACCTCAGACAGCTTTCCGAACCCGTTATGGGCATTATGAGTATCAAGTGATGCCGTTCGAAGTGACAAATGCTCCTGCAATATTCATGGATTATATGAATAGGATTTTTCATCCGTACCTAGACAGATTTGTCGTTATTTTTATCGATGACATTCTGATCTACTCTCAAAGTCAAGAAGAGCATGCTGAACATCTCAGTATAGTTCTCCAGATTTTGAAAGAGAAAAAGCTGTATGCAAAGTTATCCAAATATGAATTTTAGTTAGAAGAGGTTCAATTTCTAGGCCATGTGATTTCCAAGGAAGGTATTGCAGTAGACTCATCGAAGGTGGATACCATTTTACAGTGGGAAAGGCCTAAGACAGTGACAGAGGTCCGGAGTTTTGTTGGATTGGCCGGATACTACTGAAGGTTTATTGAAGGTTTTTCTAAAATAGCTGGACCACTTACACAACTCACAAGGAAGAGTCAAGCTTTTGATTAGACAGAAGAACGTGAAGCAAGTTTCCAAGAGTTAAAGAAGAGATTAACGACTACACCAGTGCTAATTTTATCGAATCCTAACAAATCTTTTGAAGTGTATTATGACGCTTCTTACCAGGGGTTAGGATGTGTGTTGATGCAGAGCCGGAATATAGTAGCTTATGCTTCAAGACAATTGAAGGTCCATAAGAGAACTACCCAACGCATGATTTGGAACTAGCCGCAGTAGTATTTGTGTTGAAAGTGTGGAGGCATTTTCTGTATGGAGCTATGTTCAATGTCTTTAGCGATCATAAAAGCTTGAAATACTTGTTTGATTAAAAGGAATTGAACATGAGGCAGAGGCAATGGTTAGAATTCTTGAAGGACTATGATTTTCAGCTTCAATACCATCCAGGAAAGGCGAATGTGGTGGCGGACGCCTTGAGTAGAAAAGTGGTTAGTGTTTCTACCATGATGATAAAGGAGGAGGAGCTGATTAATCAATTTAGAGATCTATGGTTGTCAGTGGAATTGGTACCAGGAAAGATTCGTCTAAGTAAGGTTGTGATTTTGAACGACTTACTAGACGTAATCTGAGAAAAACAAGATGAGGATTTGTTTTTACAAAATGAAAATGAATTTTTGAAGCAAGGTCATAAGGCGATGATGGAGGAAGGATCTAATGGACTCTTAAGATTTGAAGGAAGAATTTATATACCCGACGATCCCAATCTTAAGAAAGTAATTTTGAATGAAGCTCATACTAGTAATTTCAGTATGCATCTGGGAATGACAAAAATGTATCAAGACTTAAAGCAGATGTTTTGTTGGCCAAGAATGAAGAGAGATGTGGTGGAATGTGTAGCGTCTTGCCTTGTTTGTCAGAAGGCAAAGGTGGAACATCAATGACCAGTCGGTATATTATAACCTTTAACTATTCCAGAGTGGAAATGGGATAGTATCTCGATGGATTTTGTTACCGGATTGCCAAGGACGAGGAAGGGTCATGATTCTATATGGGTTATAGTTGATAGGCTTACTAAGTCAGTGCATTTCCTGTCGATCAATATTAAGTATTCATTGGAACGATTAACCCAGATGTACATCAGCAAAATTGTTAGACTTCATGGTATACCCATAAGTATAGTTTCTGATAGAGATCCGAGGTTTACGTTAAGGTTCTGAATAAGTTTATAAGAAGCCATGCGAACTAAACTGTGATTGAGTTCTGCTTATCATCCGCAGACTTATGGTCAAATGGAGAGAACATTTCAATCGTTGGAAGACTTGTTACGTGCTTGTGTGTTGGAACAACAAGGGAGTTAGGATGAATTCCTATCTTTGATAGAATTCACCTACAATAATAGCTTTCACTCAAGTATAGGGATAGCGCCCTATGAAGCCCTATATGGACAACGATGCCGAACACCTTTGTGTTGGTATCAGGATGGGGAAAGTATGACTATTGTGCCCGATCTTGTGCAACAAACTAAGAAAAAAGTGAATATGATACAAGAGAAGATGAGGACGACTCAAAGCAGACAGAAGAGCTATGCTGATAAGCGAAAACGACCTCTTGAGTTTGAGGAAGGTGAGCATGTGTTCTTGCGAGTAACACCTATGACTGGTGTCGAGAGAGTTATCAAATCCAGGAAGCTTACTCCTAAATTCATAGGGCCTTATCAAATTATTCGTCGGATAGGTCCTGTAGCCTACCAAATAGCTTTACCACCTTTTTTATCCAATCTACATAATGTATATCATGTGTCTCAGCTGAGGAAATATATTCCCGATCCAACGCATGTTATACAGCCAGATGAAGTGCAACTGAAGGATAATTTGACATATGAAACACTTCCTGTTAAGATTGAGGACAAGAGAGTGAAGCAGCTTCAAGGAAAGATGATTGAACTGGTAAAGGTAATATGGAATAATGTAACGGGAGATGCTACTTGGGAACTAGAAGATAAGATGAGGGAGCAATACCCTCAACTATTCTAAGGAATGACAAATTTCAGGGATGAAATTTTATTAGTGGGGGAGAATTGTAACACCCCAACTTTTGGGTTAAGTACGATATTGTCCTAAATGTATTGTTTTATATTTTTTTGGGAGTTATAAATTGAATTTGACTGTTTCGTGATAATATTTGACTGTTGTGTGTGATTTCCTCTGAGTCAAGAAAATAATAATTTTTTGGCTGAAAAAATCCTATTTTAATTATTCGGAGTCGAGGGATCTTACTAAACCCAATTCCGAGTGATATGTATATTAATCTTTTAATTATTTGGATTTAACTGTATAATAAAATAAATTTATATTATAATAATATTATTTTATTTGACAGTACCTACTATCTCAAAAATAGTAGAAATCTGGTCCAAAATGACCATGGACCCAGAAAAGTCTATGGGACCCGCATTTAGAGAAGCAGTCAACGTTTCTGGCTAGACTAAATCCTAAGCCAATGGGAACTAGTCAAAAATAGTAGCTTGAAAATTTTAGACCAATAAGAAGCTAGTCCACAAAAGTGGTTAGACTTGTTAGTTTATGACTAGAAAACCTAACCAAGTTAGCTTAAGCCTAACTAAGTTAGTATAGGAAGCTTATGTAGTAACTAAATGAAGTAAACCTAGTTAGCTACCTATTTAAATTCTAGTTAGAGAAGGTTCTAAAAATGTCAAGACAAAGCTTAGTTATCCTAAGGTAACTAGATAGTTAGGCAAGTAACTAAGTAAACTAATCAAATGCACTTAAGTGTAACTCAATTTCATAAATGAACACAAACTTAGTTACTCTCTCTTGGAGCAATTCGGTTAGAGCTCTTCAAGAAGGATCAAGAAGGTTTTTCTACACCAATTAGAAACAAGCTTGGAGCCAAAGCCTTTGATATCATCCATTGATCTAATCTAAGGTTGTTAGGAGTTAGGAGAAGTCAACAAAGGAGGCCACCTCCTTTGGAGCTCCATGGCCAAGTGCTTAGAGTTAGGAGGTGATTTTCATTTCATCTTCATCTTACTATCTCTAAAAACCTTTTTTCACTCTTTACCAAAAAAACCAAAAATCATCATTGTTGCTCTTTGAGAGCCACACGACCAACACCCTCATCTAACACCTCCACTCTTCTAAATTTTCATCTAACCCAACTTTTCAAATCCAAACAACATCCTAAGAACATCTCTAGTTGAGAGTTCTTCCAAAATCTTTCATCTTGAGCTTGGAAAATCACTTTGAAGATTTTTCCTACATGGTGAAAATTCTTGTTTCTTATTTCTAACTTGATTTCTTAGGTTCTAAACCATGATTGATCCATGGTTTATGTTTTTCTACTATAGTTATGACTCTTTAAAGTTTGTTTGAGCATGTTAGGTTTTCTTGGGTGGCCACATGAAAATCATAGGAGGAGAGTAGAAGGAGTTGTCTTCCTTTAAGGTAAGAGGGATATTTAATCTCATCAACTTTGTGTGGTGATGAGAAAATGGATTGTATGTGTAGTGAAGAATCCATAAGGATTCACTTATTTGGTTGATTAATGCTTTCTTATTTGTGGTTGATTTTATTTGTGAGCATGCCTATAGCTTTAAAAATATATTGCATGTGTTTATAAATATATGAATATTATTGTAGGATGTGAATAACATGTAAGGATTGCATGAGTGTTCTAAAGAACACCAAAGAAGCTCACGACTTCCCCAAGAAAAAGAGAACCAAAATGTTCTCAACCATTTTCTAAAACAATGATTTAAGGAATTTAGGTAAAACAATGAATCTGAAAGTGATTTAGAAGATAGAAAATGATTTACTGATTATTTGTGAGGGGTGTGTTGAATTCGGCCAACATGCCATTCAATGTATATTTGATTCCCAAAATTATTTTCTAGAGTAGGTTAAATAGCTAATCTACAAAAGAATTTAATTTCAATGAATCTTTTGGAAATAAAATGAAGGAACTTGGTTTTAGAATTCTAAATTAGAAGAATTCGTTATAAGTAAGAAATAAAGAAAACACTTGAAAATTACTAACGTAGTGCTCACTCTTTGAGTTTTGAAGCGTGTTAGCAAGTTTCAAGGTGTAAATAATGGTTAAGGTTAAAATATGTAGTATTTGAAGAAAAATATAGAAAACACCATTTAATGGATTTTCTCAACAAAATGCTGTCAAAATTTATTAAAATCAGACAAATAAAAAGAGAAGGTTCCATAATATGTTTATAACATAAGGAAAATATTCTACGTAGTTTAAAAATATTAGAAATAGCTTACGCATATTTAAAATAATGATTTTTAAGCTATATGGTTAAGAAAATGATTTAAAAATCTTACCTGAATGAGAAAATAATTTAAAAACATTACGCGATATTCAAAAATGTCAAAATATGTTTACACGATTTGAGAACGCTTGTAAAAATAACATAATTGTGAAAATACGATAAAATTTCTTCGAAACTAAATGGAACAATGAGTATTACTGTCGGGCCAAAATGGTGGACCCGGACATATTAAGATATAGTACTATCAAGTGGAGACATACAATATTTGGAATAGTAAGACTGAGGGTATTTTTGTAATTATGGTTCTTAATCATGCATTGAGAGTTGTGTCAATTTGGTTGAAAAATTGGCGATTGATTGATGAGATGAATTACACCGTGTTGTGGGTGTGATAGGAGTAGTGTGGTTCATTAATTGAACTTGGAGGCGTTAGTGTGCAGAGAATTCCACATGCAGACAGTTGGTAGCTCCTCTGGGCCGTGATAACGGGCAACGCACTAATGATCTCAACAAGCACTATTCTTAATCAAGATCTTGTGGAGACTATTTGGTGCAATGCCTGTAGTGCATGAAGTATTTGGACTGTGTACTACTACACGATGTTTTGGACTGTGGGCTATAGACACGACGTTGGACAGTGTAATAGTTTGGTTGGGCAGCCAGAGGTACTGATAGTTCTTTTCGGATCATTCTCTCTAATGTCTGTGTTTAGCTCCATGGAGTAGGAACGAGTCGGTATGCATTAGCATCCATGATTTATATTTCAATGTTTACTATAACCTGTGATAGCCTGTATGATGTGTTAATTTGAGGTACTATATATGATGTGATGGTGTGCATTATTATGTTAAACTGTGATATTTGTTTGTATTGTCGTTTTCTTTATTGCCATGCTGGTAATGATGTAGACTGTCTCACCTCTTTGTATGCGTTTTTGTATTATTATCATTATATTGTGTAAAGAGTTTGAGGAAGAGGATCAGCCTCTAGCGATTTAGTACCCTGACGAGCAACAGCCGAGCGATCAGTTAGAGGAAGGCGAGCCGCTAGATCACCCATACCATTTGGATTGATCTTGTGATCATGGCATTGCCTGGATTCTTTAGTTTTGTGAGACTTGATTTTCACGGAGGCTCTGAGGCCTGGCGACTGCGTGAGAATAGAGGTTCGGTAGTCTACGTAGGACGTTTGACTGTGTCTTTGCGTAGAGAGTTTGATGGGGAGCTTATTTTCCCTACTACTCTGTATTTACATCTTGAGTTGCCTTTAACTCTTAGGCGTTATTGGGGAGAAATTTTCCATGCACCTAGCGAGCTTAGTTGTGTGTCGACAGCACGGACTCACGTCCATAGAGCTGCGAGGCATCCAGGATTTCTGCTATCCGATGATCTATCTGAGAGTGATCCTTCGGAGGGTTAGAAATCTTTGATGTGCACTTGGGCATGTTATGTTTTAGTATTATGCTGACTCTTTACCATTTTTGTTAAATATTTGTAGTTGTAAATTATTTGTATACTTAAGACAAAATCATATGTATATTATGGTGTGTGATTATGTTTTGCTTTATTTTGTGTTCTGAGTTATTTTGTTTAACGTTATTATACATAAAAGGGAAAAAATTGTACAACTCATATTATTTATGTACCAAATGTTTTATAACTTGGGTAAGATTTTATTTTATTGCATTAAAAATGTGACATCCACATAAGGGTGTTACAAAGATGGTTAGTATACACATTGTGCATGTGCATAGTCAGTGTACATATTGTTGTGGCATAGTCAATATATTTATTTTGTGGTATGTTTAGTATTCGTGTTATTGTGATATATATATATATATTATTGAATTATTTATTAATTGATAACATGATTATACTTGTTTGTTCTGTGATATTGCTGTATATGAATGGCATTATTGTCATTATTGTTCTTTGCTGCCATGATGGTATTGATGTAGGGGATCTCACCTCTTTATTGTATTATTCTGTTTATTCTGTTCTATATTTATGTTTTAAGAAGTTTGCGATGGAGGCAAGGCAAGATCCACGAGGTTTCATTAGCATACAATTTCGTGGAGACATCGAAGCATGGAATGTCCATTGGGACACAAGATGCATTCAGTATGCTGGAGATGTTACTTTGCTTTGGAATAGGACCCAGCGTGGGGTTGCTATTGTAACACCCCAACTTTTGGGATAATTACAATATTGTCCTAAAATGTACTGTTTTGTGAATTCTGTGAGTAATAAATTAAATTTGACTGTTTCGTGAGTGTATTTGATTGTTGTGTGTGATTTGCTCCGAACCAGGGAAATAATAATTTTCTGGCCGAAAAAATCTTATTTTAATTAATTGGAGCTGGGGGATCTTACTAAACCCAATTCTGATTGATATATATATTAATCTCGTAATTTTTAGGATTTAAGCTCATGCAATAAAATAATTTTATATTATTATAATATTATTTTATATTACAGTACCTACTGTCTCAAAAATAGTAGAAATCTGCTTCAAAATGACCACGGATCTTTAAAAGTCTGTGGGACATGCGTTTAGGAAAAGCAGTCAACGATTCTGATTGGACAAATTCTAAACCAATGGGAGGGAGTCAACGAAAGTGGCTTGACTATTTTGAACCAATAGGAATAGGTCAACAAAAGGAGCATGGACTTTAATATGGACCGTTGGATGAAGACTTAGTTAGGAAGCCTTTGATTTTAACCGTTGATCAAACCAATGGTGAGATTAGAATTCAAGTTTTATGACTAATCAATATCTACCTTAGATTACATCTAGGGCTAGGAATTAAAGTTGAAACCAATGGTTAGAATTAAGTCAAACATAGTGGCTTGAATTTGATTAGTAGTTAATTAAACCTAATTTGGTTAATCTAGTTACCTAATTAGCAAACTAAGTAAACTAACTTAGTTATTAATTAGTTATAATCTAAATACTAATTAGATATCTTAATATTGTTTAGAGGTTGTAATATATGCTAATATATATTAAACTAATTGGTTATATAGTTAGAATGTTAATTAAGATTGATTAGGAAATTTAATCTAACTAATTACCTAATTAATTAGCATGCAATTAGGTGTAAATTGAAAACAATTAAGTCCCTAAAATCCTAAAGAGCCACACAATTTTTGCAGCAGCCTTAGGAGGCTAGATGGCTAAGTTCTACATGGTTCTTGAACCCTCCAAAATGACATAAGCCATGTGTATCAAAGTGTGAACACTATTAGATATTTACTATCCAATTTAGACACTCAACCTCACCCACACTCACCTCACGGCAGCCCCCTCAATTTTTACACTTAATATTCACTTTTCACACTTATCACAATCAAGCTTTCTATTTTCTCTCAAAACACCAAGAACACCAAGTGAACTTTTCTTCTATTTTATCTCCCTAAAATTCGGCCAAGCACACAAATACCACCACCAATCCTCTATAATTTTACCTCTTCACTTTTCTTAAACCAAAATCATATTCTAAACACTTTTCCTTCACAAGGTTTTGCCAAAAACCTACTCTATCTAGTTCAAAATCCAACCTTTTGTTCACTTTCCAAAGGGTAAGTTTTGATTCTTTGGTTCAAAGTTTGATTTTTAATTTTCCTAACCATGATTGTTCCATGGTTTTTCAATATTGATCATTATATGTGTTTTTACTAATTGTTTAAGAATTTTAGGGATTTTTTAGAGGATATACGAAATTTTAAAGAGAAAGATGAGACTAACTGATTATTGTCTTCAAGAGGTAAGAGGAAGATTTAATCTCATCAACCCTAAGTGGTGATGGGAAAATGGATTTGTTTGTGTGTACCGAATCCATAAGGATTCATTTGTGTGGTTGTTTATTGTTTTTATTATTTGTGTGATTGTTTAAATGCTTTCCTATTTGTGATTTATTTTTACTATGCATGCCTATAGCTTTAAAATATATTGTATGAATATTGTATGTGTTTATAGTTGTATGTGTTTATAATTGTATAATTATTAAAGTAGGATGTGAATAACATGTAACGATTTGCATGAGTGTTCCAAAGAACACTATGAGGCTCACGGCCTTATCATCAAACAGAGAACCAAAATGTTCTCAACCATTTTCTAAATCAATGATTTAAAGGATCTAGGTAAAATAATGGATTTAAGAATGATTTTGATTAATTATGGCCAACATGCCATTTAATGTATAATTGAATGCCATTTTATTTTCTAAGATAGGTTAGGTAATGGATTTACAAAATAAACTGATTCTAATGAATCTTTGTTAAAACAAAAAGAACAAACTTAGTTTAGAATTCTAAGTTTAGCAGAATTTATTCTAAGTAAGAAATAAATCAAACACTTGAAAAATACTAACGTAGGGCTCACTCTCTAAGTTTTGAAGCGCGTTAGCTAATTTCAAAGTGTAACTGATGGGTAAGATTAAAATAAAATAGAATTTAGAGAAAAAAGTTAAAAATACCTTATACTGATTTTATAGGCAAAATGCTGTCAAAATTTACTAAAATCAGATGAATAAAATGAAATGATTCTATAATATATTTATAACATGAGGAAATTACTTTACATAGTTTAAAAGTACTAGATATAGTCTACACATATTTAAAATGATGATTTTAAGCTATTCGGTTAAGAAAATGAATTAAAAATCTTACGCGATTGAGAAAATAATTTAAAAACATTACGCGATGTTTAAAAATGCCAAAATATATTTTTGCGATCTTAAAACGTTTGTGAAAACGATGAGATTGTGAAAATGCAATAAAATTTCTACGCGATTAAACGATACAGTGAGTTTTACTGTCAGGCCAAAGTGGTGGACCCGGACATGTTGTGAGATAGTACTGTCAGGTGGGACAGGCTATATTTTGGAGTATTGTTACTAAGGGTATTTTCATAATTATGGTAAAATATGGATATTAAGGGTATTTTTGTAATTTTAGATCATGCTTAGAGTGTTGTGCCAATTTGGTTGATAATTGGTGATTGATTGACGAGATGAATTACACCGTGTTTTGGTGTGATAGGCGTAGTGTGGTTCATTATATGAACTTGGAGGCATCAGTGTGCGGAGAATTCCACATGGGGACAGTGGGTTGCTCCTCTAGGCCATGGTCACACTAATGATCTTGACAAACACTATTCTTAATCGAGATCTTGAGGAGACTATTAAGTACTATGCCTGTAGTGCACGATGTATTGACTGTGTACTACTACACGATGTTTGGACTGTGGGCTATAGACACAACGTTAGATAGTGCAATAGTTTGGTTGGGCAGCCATAAAGTATTATTAGTTTCTATTCGGATCATTCTCTCAGATATCCGTGTTTAGCTCCATGGAGTAGGAACGAGTCAGTGTGTGTTCATGCATTATCTGTATTTTACTGTTTACCATAATCTGTGATAAAATGTATAATCTATTGCTTTAATATATTATGCATGATAATTGTTGGTATGTACTATTATGATATATGTTTGTATTGTCGTTTTCTTTATTGCCATGCGAGTAATGATGTAGATTGTCTCACCTCTCTATATGTTTTTCTCTATATTATTATATTATTTTCGTAAAGAGTTTGAGGAAGAAGAGGAACAGCCTCTCGAGATACAGTATCCGGACGAGCAACAGCCGAGCGAGCTGTACGAGGACGGTGAACCGATAGATCATCCTTATCATCAAGATTGATCTTGAGATCATGGCATTACGGGGATTCTTCAGTTTTGTGAGACTTGAGTTTCACGGAGGCTCGGAAGCCTGGCGTATGCGAGTGGATAGAGGGATAGTTGTGTACGTGGGACGTCTGACTGTGTCCCTATGTAGAGAGTATGATGGAGACGTTATACTTACTACTATGTTGTATTTACATCTAGAGTTGCCGCTGACTCTTAGGCGTTACTGGCAAGGAATCTTCCATGTGCCTAGCGAGCTCAGTAGTGAGTCAACAGCCCAGACTCGTGTCCGTAGAGCTGTAGGACCTCCTGGAGCTCTGACTTTCGATGATCTTTCTGAGGATGATCCATCGGAGGGTTAGAAATCTCTTGAGGTGCACTTGGACAATACTGTGTTTCAGTTTTATGTCAACTTTTTACTGCTTTGTTAAATACTTGTAGTTGTAAATTATGTGTGTACTAAAGAAAAATCACATGTATATTATGGTGTGACTATGTTTTGTTATATTTCGTGTTTCATGTTATTTTATTTAATGTTATAAGTATAATACAAAGGAAAAAAATTTACCACAAATATTATTTAAGTAACAAATGTTTTACAACTTGTGTAAGAGTTTTATTTTATTTTATTTTATTGCATCATAAATGTGACATCCCCACAAGGGTGTTACAGCTATGTTTTCTTCGGATGTTGCTATTTGTTTGAAGTTTTATATGCCTATTGGGGAGTTATGGGGTAATCGTAGAACTACCCCTAGTAAGGATTCTGTGGAGTCGACTGCTCAGATTCCCATCCGTAGTGATATGCCCCGACGGGGGAATTTGTCCGTTAGGAATCCCAAAGAGGATTTGGATAAAGATCGGGTTCAGGACCCTACTCTTCAAGTTTTTGGACTTGGGCTAGGTTCAGTTTTTATATCGTAGTTATGTGTTGTTTGGAATACGTAAGTTTTATGTAATTAAAATGTCACTAATCTATGTTATGTACTATAGGTGTATATTATTAAGTTTTTGTGTACTATGCTTCTAAAATTCGGTAAGTTTATATTATCTGCTAAGAAGAAATTTTGAAATTTTATAATATTAAATATTTTATAACTTGGGTAAAGAATTAAAAGAAGTTAGTCTGAAATGTAATGCCCTAACGGGGGTGTTACATTAGTTGGTATCAGAGCCCAAGTTAGAGTCTTTTGAGTTTGTGGGTAGGTTTGTCTTATTTGTGCTGTGTGTTTCTCTGACACTGAACATAGAGATGTATTGTTTGGTTTCTGAAAGGAGACAACCTTGTTTGAAATGGTTATATTTAGTTTTCATTGTATTGTGTTAGTTCGACGTTGAAGAAAGGAGATGGTTCGTGGTAGACATACGCATATGGCTTGTGGTAAACGAATGAAAGTGGATGCAAGATGTGACAATGATGGTATGGCTGCTGCTGTGATAGCATTGCAAAAGATGGTTGACGTGATTGTACAACAAAATCAAAGGGGTGCTCAGCAGTAGGAAGCGATAGCCGAGGCTCAAAATCTGTTATATTGAATCAATCTCAAAGTACAAGACCCCATAACTTTGGACCAACTAGGTTCCAAAAAGGGAGGAAATGTACAGTCAATCGATTCCAGCAGAAATTGTATTTACAACCATCGGGGAATCAACAACAACAATGAACAAATGGAGGAAGTACTAGTGGCGGCAGTTTCGATCAGGCCGTAAAGTTTTTACCATATTGCAAGAAGTGTGGAAACAGTCATTTGACGAAGGAGTGTAGGAGCAAGGAAAGGATTTGTTTCAGGTGCGGGAAACCTAGACATTTTCTTAGAGACTGTACTAAATCAAAGATGGAACCTCTCATGAGTAATGAACATATGACAAGATCTCTAGCAGGAGGAAGAGTCTATACGTTGAGTGGAGTAGAAGCCTCCCAATCTGAAGATCTTATCGAGGGAGATTGTGATATAGTGAGAAATCCTTTAACTGTACAGTATAACTCGGGAGGCAACCCATTCATTTATTGCCTGTGACTGTGTGAACCATTTGGGTTTAGTTATGTTTTCATTTTATTTTGACTAGAATATTGCTACTTCTACTGCTAAACTTGCTATTACTATTCAAGCCTGTTTAAAACTATCTTATTATTATTCGAGATTGAAACTTTTCTGTTGATTTGATTTGTCTACTTCTTTTACGAATAGACAAAATCTTAGGGATGGATTGGTTACTTTCTAACCATATCCTATTATATTATTTCAATAAAACTTTAGTGTTTCCTAAGACTGAAATTTTTGGATTTGAATCCAGAAAGTTCACTCCTAAATTTATTGGACTATATCAAATTCTTTATTGGATAAGTCTGGTAATCTACCGAATAGCCTTATCTCTTTTCTTTCTAACCTTCCTAGTGTCTTCCATATATTTTAATTGAGAAAACATATTCCTGATTCAACCCACCTCATAGCACTAAATACAGTAAGATTAAAAGAAAGAACCTGATCTATAAGACATTTCCTATTAAGATTAAGGATAGGCGAGTGAAACAACTTAGAGAAATTGCCTTGGTGAAGGTAAGCTGGAACGATGTGACGGGAGATACAACATGGGAACTAGAAGACTAAATGAACGGACCGCTGTTTTCTCCTAGATCGATTTGCATTCTAGTTATCATCAAATTCACGTGAAAGTAAAAGAGATTCCAAGATAGTTCTTTGAACGCGTTATGGGCACTACGAGTATTTAGTAATGCCATTCGGGGTAACGAATGTTCCTACAATATTCATGAATTACATGAATAGGATTTTTCATTCTTATTTAGACAGATTTGTCGTTGTTCTCATTGACGACATTCTGATCTATTCTCGAAGTCCGGAGGAACATGCTGAACATCTCAGTGTGGTTCTTCATATTTGAAGGAGAAGAAGTTATACGTTAAGCTATCCAAATGTGAATTCTGGTTAAAGGAAGTTCAACTTTTGGGTTTAGGATGTGTGTTGATGCATATTAGAAAGGTTGTGGCATATGTTTAAAGGCAGTCAAAGGTGCATGAGAAGAATTATCCTACTCATGATTTGAAATTTGCAGTAGTTGTTTTTGCATTGAAAATCTGGAGACATTTTTTTTATGGAGCAACCTATAATGTCTACAGTGATCACATGGGCTTGAAGTACCTGTTCGATCAGAAGGAATTGAATATGAGGAAGAGATAATAGTTAGAATTCTTGAAAGACTATGATTTTTAACTTCAGTATCATTCTGAAAAGGCAAATATCGTAGCGGATGCCTTGAGTAGAAAAGTACTTAGTGTATCTGCTATGATGATCAAGGAGAGTGAATTGATAAAACAATTCAGGGGTATGCAGTTATCTGTGGATTGACATCGGGGAAAATTTTCTTTGAATACAATTACTATTTCGAATAGTTTGATGGAAGAAATTCGAGCTTGTAATTCTAAGAAGTGGAGATGGGATACAATTGAAATACAATCTGAGCTTGTAAAGCAAGGTGCTGAGACATCGTTTAGGGAAGGACTTGATGAAATTCTAAGAAGTGGAGATGGGATAGCATTGCTATGGACTTTGTCGTTGGATTGCCGAAGACTCGGAAGAGTTATGAATCTATATGGGCAGTTGTTGATTGGCTTATGAAGTCATCACACCTCTTGCCTATTAACATAAGGTACTAAATGGAAAGGTTGACTCAAGTGTACATCAGCAAGATTGTTAGACTGCATGGCGTACCCTCTAGTTTTTCTAATAGAGATCCAAGGTTATGTCAAGGTTTTGGCAAATTTTGCAAGAGGCGATGGGAACAAAACTTCTTCTAAGTTTTGCTTATCGTCCATAAGCGGATGGCCAGTCGGAGAGGACAATTCAGTCGCTGGAAGATTTGTTAAGGGTTTGTGTGTTAGAACAATTAGAAGGTTGGGATGAATTCTTATTTCTGATAAAGTTCACCTACAATAACAGTTACTACTCAAGCATAGGGATGGTACCCTATGAGGCGTTATATGGACAACAATGCAAAACACTTTTGTGTTGTCATCAAGATGGGGAAAAATTTTGTGTTAGGACTTGAGCTTATACAACAAATGACGGAGAAAGTAAAGATGATTCAGGAAAGATGTGAATAAGTCAGACTTCACAGAAGAGCTATTCTGACAAATGAAGGAGTAACATCCACATTTGTTTTAAAAATGTAAGAGAAATTTCGAGGACAAAATTTTTATTAGAAGGGGAGAGTTGTAACACCCCGATTTTTTGTTTTTCTTGATACTTATGAGTTTTATAATATTTAGAAATTATTGTGAATTTTTGGAAATTTTTAAATTATTTAGATTATTTTAATATTATTTTAGACTATATGTGTTAAGGTGGGCCCAGAAAAACAAAAATTTTTCCTAGACCAAAAAGTTTTGAACTATTAATGCGGGGCTGGGGAAACTTACTAAACCCAAAACTGGAAACAGTTGATGAAAATTTTCTGTATCTGAGTTTTCTATTATCCATTGGATAATGTTATTATCCATTGCGTAATACTTTTATTCATTGTGTAATGTTATTATCTATTGGACAATAACTAGCAGTAGCTATTATCCATTGGGTAATAGTTTCTGAAAATATCTAAATTTTTGAAAAATATCTATGCTTTTGAAAAATATCTAAGCTTTTGGAAAATATCTAGAAAATATCTAGCTTGAAGTCAAAGAAAGGGGCTATGACACCTTTATGATGGACCAATAGAAAACAAGCTTGGAGGAGAAGCTTTGCATATCCACCCTTGATCTAATCAATGGTGGTGAGAGCAAGCTTAGTGAAGAAGCTTAGGATATCCACCCTTGATTGAATCAATGGTTATCATAGCTTGTAGCAAATCAAAATATCTCTCTCACTCTCTCCATGAAGCCTCACGGCCACTTAGTCTCTAAAGTGGCTAAGTTTATTTTTTCTATCACATTCAAAAAGCTATCATCTTTTCTCTTAAAGCTAAATACCATTTTCTCTCACTTTCTCTCATTTTCTCTCCTCTAGCTCATGGCCTCCTCACCCAAAAACACTATCTAATCACTTATAATTCAAATAAACCTTACCACTTAGTCCTACACACCATTCCAAGCAACTTTGAAATTGTGATCAAGGCTTGATTCTATCATCTTCAAGCTTGATTTTTGGATTCAAGTTCTAGAATTTCAAGGTAAAGATCTTGAAACTTGATTTCTTATTTGATTCTTGAAATTCTAAGACTATATTTGATCTATTGTTACCTTAATCAAGTTTTAAATGTTAATTTTTATGTGTTTATTTGGATCTCAAGAATTACTTGGTGGAGGAAATTGATACAAAGGATCATACAATGAGCTTAGGAAGCTACATCTAAGGTAAAAGGGAGATTAACCTCATCAACTAATTATGGTGGTGAGGAATGAAATTTGTATGAAGGTGACGAATCCATGTGAGGATTATTCACCTTGTTTGTATGATTTTGTGATTTGTGTTTAATTGCCTTATATGATTTTATTGCTTTGATATTTTGCATGAAATTGATATAGTAGGATTATGATATTTTATGTATGTTGTATGATATAAATTGTGATTGAGAGGAAAGGAATTTTGGCTCCAACGGCCATAAAGGCTCATGGCCTCCAAGCCCTCCAAAGAGGAAATCCAATATAAAAATATTTTATTAAATGTTAACTTAGAGGATTAGTGGTAATAAATTTAATTAAGGAATTACAAAACAAAAAAATAGAAATTGATATATTTTTATCACTAATTAAAATGTGATTTTCAACCAATATAGTGGAAAATAAGATTGGGAATTAAGTTTGAAACTTAAAGTATTTTATCTAAGAAGATTTTTAATATGGAAGATGAAAAATGTTCTATTTAATTAAAATAAACGTAAATTTTGGAAAGGATATTAGAAAATATTATTTAGAGGAGTTTTAGTAAGAAAATAATTTTTAATGATAGTTTGGAGTTTAAAATATTTTGTTTAAGAAAGTTTTATTAAGAGTAAAGAACAAAGATTTTGAGATATCTTGAATTAATTTAGATAATATAAGTTTTTGTGAAAAACATTAGAAAATATTATTTGGAGGAGGTTTAGTATAAAGATGTTAGAAATATTATTGAAAGGTGATTTATTAAGGAAATATTGGAATTAAAGTCTAATTTTGATATTAAATGAGAAAAGTTTTAATTTGAGCTTAGAATATTGAGAAAATGTTTTACGCGATTGAAAATACATAGAAAAACTCTTACGCAATTTAAAAATGATGATTTTTAGCTACGCGATTGAGAAAATGTTTTAAAACCTTTACGCAATTGAGAAAATGTTGAAAAATTGTTACGTGATTTGAAAACGTAACAGAAGTGTTATGCGATTGTGAAAATGCGATAAAAATGCTACGCAATTGAGAAATACATTAATTTACTGTCGGGCTAATGTATTGAACCTTGATATATCAACGTATGGTTATAGCCGGTAAAGGCTTATAATATGCATAGAGCCATTGATCATGCATTATTTGTCAATTAGTGTCTGTTAACGCTATTGTTGCCTAGGAGTTGAATTACACCTAAGTGCGTGTGTGAATTGCGTAATGGAGGTCTATAATGGATCTTGGAGGCATCGGGATACAGGATTCCACAAAAGGCCAGTTGAATAGCACTACTGTGCCGTGGCAGCCGATGCAAACGTACTGACGATCTCGATGATAATATTATTCCTATTCCCAATCTAGCATAGAATGTCTAGTATAATGCCTGATGTACACATTGAAAAATTATAGCACTTGGTCTGAGGCGGCCGACATACAGACATATCTTTTGGATCATTCTCTCAGAAATTGTGTTTAGCTCCATGGAGTAAGAAATGAGTGCATTGTGCATAAGGATGATTAGTATACACATTGTGCATGTGCATAGTCAGTGTACATATTGTTGTGGCATAGTCAGTATATTTATTTTGTGGTATGATTAGTATTCATGTTATTGTGATATATATATATATTGTTGAATTATTTATTAATTGATAACATGATTATACTTGTTATTTCTATGATATTACTGTATATGAATGACATTATTGTCATTATTGTTCTTTGTTGCCATTATGGTATTGATGTAAGGGATCTCACCTCTTTATTGTATTATTCTGTTTGTTCTATTGTATATTTATGTTTTAAGAAGTTTGCGATGGCGGCGAGGCAAAATCCACAAGGTTTCATTAGCGTACAATTTCATGGAGACATTGAAGCATGGAATGTCTATTGGGACATGGGACGCATTCAGTATGCTGGAGATGTTACTTTGCTTTGGAGTAGGACCTAGCATGGGGTTGCTATGTTTTCTTTGGACGTTGCTGTTTGTTTGGAGTTTTATATGCCTATTAGGGAGTTATGGGGTAATCGTAGAACTACCCCTAGTGAGGATTCTGTGGAATCAACTGCTCGGACTTCCATCCATAGTGACATGCTCCGACCGGGGAATTTGTCCATTAGGGATCCCGAAGAGGATTTGGATGAAGATTAGGTTTAGGACCCTACTCTTCAAGGTTTTGGACTTGGGCTAGGTTCAGTTTTTATATGGTAGCTATGTGTTGTTTGGAATACGTAAGTTTTATGTAATTAAAATGTCACTAATCTATGTTAAGTACTATAGGTGTATATTATTAAGTTCTTGTATACTATGCTTCTAAAATTCGGTAAGTTTATATTATTCGCTAAGAAGAAATTTTGAAACTCATATTTTATAATATTAAATATTTTATAACTCGGGTAAAGAATTAAAGAAGTTAGTCTGAAATGTAATGCCCTAAAGGGGGTGTTACACTTGTTATTCCTACGTATTGTGACCTTACGTGGTGTGCACAACCATTTGGCCAGAATATAAGGACTATTCCTAAACTCTTATAGATGGAGAGCTATTATGGTTAGGGTTACCAGTACATAGGGTGGTAGTAATGCTCTTACTATTGTGAGGGGAAGGAATTCACCGATGACCAGGCAGTGTAAGGGCTCTATTGCCTATCTTACTCAAACAAATACAAAGGAACGCGATTCCTGGGATTGAGCAAGTATCATGTGTTTTCTAAAACAAAAATCTGCACAAGCATTGCTTAAGCATACTTTTAGGACATTTTCTTAGGCATAATTATATGACATATTATACATTGCATTATTGGACAATTGTATGGGCTGTTGTCTCTCTTGTGGGTATCGAAGTGTGATAGGGTTATGGTTTGCTTTATGAGTATTACATGATGAGTATGTATATATTCTTATAATGATGAGTAGAGTCTTATTTATCTATTGCAAACATAATCTGTGGTTGTTGATAGTTCTATTCATAGAATTTGGTTAATTTTGTGATGATTAAACCTTATTTTGTAAATAAATGAACTTAATGCCTCGGGAAGAGAAAGGACTATTTTTGGCTTATGCCACCTTTCTAGTTATTTGTGTATAACTTGTTTTTCCTCGAACCAACTAGACTTATTATGATGTCATGTTTTAAATTGATTACTGAGAATTATGAATTCTCACCCCCATTTACTTACTTCTATGATAAATCCAGGTCAAAAATGTGGAAATAGGTTTGCCCCAATGATTTAATCTGTTAAGTTTTGATGATGACAAATACAAGACAAAAAGAATGATGCTTATGCTTTATAGTTGTGCTTAATAAATGACAAATGCATCACAAAAGAATGTTGACCATGTTACATAAATGTGTTTAATGAGATATATGTAACATTCATCATATAATATATCTAATAATATTTTATATGAGTTATAAATGAATTAATGTTGGATATGTCTATGAAAGTCTTGTATGCATGTTAGACTAACTAGAGTTATACATTTATGAATCATGCATATGAAGATATTGAGTTATGAATTTGGACTAACTATGTTTGGTTAAGTGAGCAATACTTTGTAGGATAGTCCAAGTACCAAGAGTAAGCATTGCAACAAGAAAGCAAAAGATCACAACTATGCTCAACTCAAGGAGAATGAAAATGAAAAGATGTTCCAAGCATTTGTAAGTTTTAAAGAGAAGATTTTCTTTGGAAGCTTGGATTACATCAACAAGTGATGGTGGTAAAAGATCTAGTCCAACATCTTCAAGCTTAGCTTATAGGACTTAGATCTTGTGTAAAGGTAAAAAGGAATCACACTAAGCTCAAACAAGTTTTAAACATATTTATAAGTGTTTCTAAAATGTTTAAATGCCCAACAAACTATTTTTGGAAAGTTAGTCTTGGTGGTATTTCAAATCTATGAAAAATAGTCAAGTTTGTGTTTTGTAAAACTGACATATACTTACTCTTTTGATCATAACTTTTAAAATACTTTGAGTTTTACTTTGAAACTTATCTCATTTGAAAATAGACTCAAATATCTTTCCAATGACTGGTCATTTGCTTTAAACGGATAAGAAACGAAAAAGTTATGACCAATTAAAGTTTGAGTTTTGAAAATCTGACCTTTGGTTACTATTTTGATCATATCTTTCAAAATACTTTGAGTTTTGTTCTGAAACTTGTTTCATATGAAAGTAGACTCAAAGATCTTTCCAATGAATGGTCATTTGCTTTAATTGGATAAGAAATGAAGAAGTTATGACCTTTTAAAGTCGGTTTTGAAAACCAGAAAAAGTGTAATCGATTACACAAGTCATGTAATCGATTACAACGTTGACAGAAGCCGTGTAATCGATTACACAGAGTATGTAATCGATTACAAAGTGCCAGAAAGCTTGTAATCGATTACATGAAGCTTGTAATCGATTACAAAGTGCCCAGAAAGCTTGTAATCGATTACATGAAGCTTGTAATCGATTACAAAGTGCCCAGGAACGTTTCTAACGGCTATAAACGGCTAGTTTTCATAGAAAATCATTTCTAAACACCTCCAACGGCTCTAAAACTCATTGGGCTATAAATAAAAGTGTTTGGGCATCAAAAACAAGTTGGAGAACATTCTGAAAATTACCCTTGAACATTGAAAACGAAATTCATCATCTTTTTCTCCAAATTCTTTGTTTTGAGCTAAGTGTGTAAATCCTTTATACCCATTGAGCTTCAACTTGTATTATCTACTCTTGAGAGAGTTTTCTATCATCTACTTTGTTCTTCAAGTTGTATATCCACTCTTGTGAGAGTTTCTATTCTTTCTTCATCTTGAAATCATTGTAAGAGGGTAAGGTATCCCTCAAGAGAGAAAAGGGTGAGGTATCCCTTATAGTGAGACTCAAACACAAAGGGTGAGGTATCCCAAAGGTGTTGTGAGTGCTCTTCATTGTAAAGGTCATCAAGCACCTGTGAAGCTTGAAGAATTGGAGGCTCTAGCACAAGGGTGAGGTATCCCAAGGTGTGAGGAGTGCTCTTGTATGTACAAAGGTTTTTCTAGCACCCGTAAAGTCTAGAAGATAGTGAAGAAAATCTCAAGTTAAGCTTGGGAATGGATGTAGGCCACAAGTGGTTGGTGGCTGAACCAGGATAAATTATTGAGTTTGATTCTCTCTTCCCTACACTCTTTGAATTCAACATTTAGTGAAATATATTTATCTATTGCATATCTTGATATTTTGATTGTTACAACTTGATATCTAGTTTATTCACTTAGTTCATCATATATCCCAAGTTGTATTTGAGTAATCCTCAATAGTTGTACATTTATTAGACTTATTCCGCTGCATTTATTAATTGAGTTATTCAAAATGCATAATTTGTCAAAGTTACATTAAAACTAGGCATCACCCAATTCACCCCCCCCCTCTTGGGTAATGGTTGCCATGGCTAACAAAAAATCTTCCAAGAGGAAGAAGAAGAAGCAAAAAACTTAGAGTGGTTTATTTTGTTTCTTTTGGCACAAAGCATGTATTTATTTGTATTACTTTGAGTTTGTGTAAGGTTTGTATATAACAATGAGCCCTTTGGTGGCCAATGATGCATATGTCTAACTTTTCTTCCCTCTTGGCTCTCTATAATAGTATGTGTAGTTATTATGGATTACTTTATCATATTGTTAAAGTGGAAGTGACAAGTTTAACTCTCTTTACTCTAGTATATTTCCAATATACTACTATATTGGGGTTAGGGTGTTACAGACTAAGTGAGCTATTTGAATGACATGGTTTTGAGGCTAATCGAATAGACTAGGAGAGTTATTCGATAGGTATAATTTAGAAGGGCATATTATTAGTGCTAATCAAGTAGACTAAGTGTGCTATTCGATTGGTATGATTTTAATGTTAATCAAAATATTATAATAGTTATTTGGACAGTAGTTCAGAATGACATATTTTCGATGTTGATCGAATAGACTAAGAGAGCTATTCGAATAGGCCATTTTAGAATGGTATGATTTTTAGCCTAACCGAATAGACTGAGAGGCTATTCGATTTGCATGATTTCGAGGCTAATCGAATAGACCATGAGAGTTATTCGATTAGCATGTTTTTTATTCTAATTGAAAAGGTAATGAGCTATTTGAAAAGCATAATCCAAAGTGATATGTTTTTTATGTTGTTCAAAAAGGATAAGAGTGTAACATCCTTAATATTAATACTAATAACGTATCCAAAATTATGTATTAGCAATTAAAATTAAGCACGTCACGTAATACTAATAAAACAATTTGAAATTTTGTTTATACAACATATGCAAAATATGAGCCTGTTTAGGGTTGAGATTACGTACATATATTATGAAGTACAGTATACAAAGTATATTATAATACACATTAATTCATAATTTCTTACAAACTATTAAATATACATAAGAAAATAGAAAGGATATCAAAAAATGTCCTACATCTTCTTTTGCCTGCTTACTGAAGTGTTTGCCCCTGGAAATATAATGGAATACAAATAAAAAGGGTTGAGAATTCTAAGAATTCTTAGTAATACTATTAAAAATATATGTCATCATAATACTTCCAGCTATTTAGTGGAAAAACACATTTCAAAAATTTAAACTTTAGTCATAAAGTATAAATGTGACAAAAAGCCAAATCTGGTCATTTCTCTTCCTAAAACAGAATTCCAATTTTTAATAATTACTGAAAACATTTTTTAATAAACATCACAATTTATATCCATAAATACTTTTAGAAACAACTACCAAATAGGAACCATAATTTCAGATTCATTCGGTGGTCCTTATAACATAAATAAGTCAAAATATGACATACAAATTCAAATCCATCTTAGTGCTCATTCAAAGACTTACTTATTTCCATAGAACCTATATCACATGTACCATAATAGGTAAGAGTCACCTCATTTGACTTGGGTTCTATATACTCATAATATTCACTTATTCCCATAGAACTCATATCATATGCACCATAATAGGTGAAAGTCACCTCATATAGCTCGGGTTCTATATACTCATGGTAAGGAGTGAATTAGGGCCTCACACTACCACTAGTATCCTATGAGGGAAACATAGTAAGGAAACATAATGAGAAATTTTCAAGAATATAGGATCTCTTTCCTCACAGAGGATCATCTCCATGATTCCAATGGAATTTTGGATATCCTTCCCTCATACAGGATCAACTCCAAAATCCACTATACCAAATGAAACAATAATTCACATAAAAAGGATACTCTGAGTGGGAAAAGCATATCAAGACCATTTTCCTTTTCATTCAAAGATAAATGTCCCAAAACTCTCATATACATTTCTAATTCATATACCATGAGCACTGCTTTATCAAATACAAGTACAAATCATATTCTAACTCAACCTTAAAGAATTAAGAGAGCAAATTCTCATATTCATATCAAATAGATCAACTTTGCATTCAAAGGATCAAAAGAATTCAAATTCAAGCTCAACATAACTAAATAAGGAGTAATATATTCTCTAATACATGTCAAATACACAACTCCATTTCATTCGTTATATTTCACAAATTATCAACAAGTGAACCATACCAAAGGCATCTAAACATCAATTGAACATCAAAGCAAACATAAACAAGTTCACTTAACTACACGGTCAACTTTTAAAGAAATTCATGTAATCGGCATTGACAATATCATTGGTTTTGATAATGACAAACAAGAAAGAAATGGTTGCGCAAAGATCAGGTCCCAAAGTTCTTCAAGTTTAGTGTATAGGACTTAGATCTTGTGTAAAGGTAAATAGGAATCACATTAAGCTCATTTCTTGGTTTTTATTCAATTGAAACCTTTTTGAAAAATCATGTTTTATACTTATGAAAATTTTGGTCAAGTTTCAGCAAAATGGTTTTAGAAAGGTTGAAAAGGTTTTGGAAATCTTTGATTACAAAATCCTTTTGAAATCTTGTTTTCTTGAAAACCAATAACTGATTATCATTGACTCAATAACAGATTATCTGAAACTCAATAGTTGATTATCACTATTCAATAACTAGTTATTTACCAAAGTCAGAAACGCGCTATAATATTTTTTAAAAAGGAATAACCGATTATGGAATTCCCATAACCGATTATTCACTTAGTCTGGAGTGTATCTTCATGTTTCTAGAGGCTCTTAACTGATTAAGGCATTCTAATAACCAGTTATTTGTGTGCTACAATAATTCTTGTTAAAAGCTATAATCAGTTATTGGAAATCAATAACTGGTTATCTGGGTAACCAGAAAACGTAATTCAACGGCTCTCTTTTAGCATTTAATGCACCCATCCACCTCCAACAGCTCTTAAATGCTTTGAGCTATAAATGAAAGTGTTTAGGCATTAAAATCTGAAAATCATTCTTAGCATTAAATTCAAGTTTTACTATCATTACTCATAAACCCCTGTTTTGAGCTTTAAGTGTGTGATTCCTTGATATCCATTAGGCTTCAACTTGTAATATGTACTCTTTGAGAGTTTATCATTCAATCTTTCTTTGATTTCCTGTAAAAGAGGGTGGGGTATCCCTCAAGAGATAAAAGGGTAAGGTATCCCTCAATAGATAAAAGGGTGAGGTATCCTTTGAAAGAGTAAAAGGTGAGGTATCCCTTGTTTGTAAAAAGGATGAGGTATCCCTTAAAAGTTGTAAAGGGTAAGGTATCCCTATTTTGAGACTCAAGCACAAAGAATGAGGCATCCCAGAAGTGTGTTGAGTGCTCTCAATTGTAAAGGTTATCAAGCACCTATTCAAGTTTGAAGGTTTTCTAGAAAATCTTGGGTGGTTCACTTAAAGACTGGACGTAGGTCACTTGGGGTGGCTAAACTAGGATAAATCCTTGTATTTGCTCTTCTCACCTCTATCTTTTTACATCTGTGCTTTAATCTTATATTCTTGCTTGAATACTTTCTATCTTGACTTATTTATTTGTGAGTGAAGTGATCAATCTCATCTATTTATTCACTTCAATTAATCAATAGCTTAACAAAAATTAATATATAAGTGTTTTGTGAAAGATTTATGAAAAGTTTTTTATAAACTCAATTCACCCCCTCTTGAGTTTGAAGCCACTTGGTAATAAGTGGTATCAGAACTAGACTCTTGTGTAAATAGTTTAGCACCTTCAAGAGAAAGTGATGGCTTCTCCAAATTATTTTTTAGAAGGTTCTTCTCTCTATAGACCTCCCTTTTTCAATGAGGATGGTTATGCCTATTGGAAAAAACGAATAAATTTTTTTATTGAAGCTATTGACTTAGATGTGTAGGATGCTGTTAAAAATGGTCCCTTTGTCCCTACACAAGTTATTAATGGTGTAAGAGTTAACACATCAATAAGTGAATGAATCGATGATGATAAGAAAAAGGTTCAATACAATTTGAGAGCCCAAAACATCATTACCACAACTTTAGGGTATGATGAGTTCTTTAGAGTCTCAAATTGTAAATCTGCCCAAAAAATGTGGGACACTTTACAAGTAACCAATGAAGGTACTAGTGAAGTGAAAAGATTAAGGATAAATACTCTCACTCATAAGTATGAGCATTTTAGAATGAACTAAGGTGAAAGCATTCAAGAAATACAAAACGATTCACAAATATTACAAATCATCTTGCTTTATTGGGAAAGACTTTTTCTAATGAAGATCTTATTAACAAAGTGTTGATATGTTTGAGCAGACATTAGCAACCTAAAGTGACGACTATTGTGGAGTCCAAAAATCTTTCAACCATGACCCTAGCTAGACTTTTTGGCAAGATCCAAGAACATGAATTGGAGTTGAATAGACTCAACCAAAGTGAGGAGCTTGACAAGGAAAAGAAGGGAATATCTCTCAAGGCCACTTCCTCCATGGTTGATGATGATGATGATGATGATGATGATGGAGATGGCTTGGAAATAAATGAGAAGAATCTTGGCCTTCTAGTAAAGAAATTTGGAAGATTCATTAAGAAGAATAGAGTTCAAAGAAGACCTCATTTTCCCCAAAAGAATGCCTATCACAAAGAGGAAGGAACTTCATCCATTCCTAAATTCTATGAATGTGGAGAACCGGGGCACATGAAGATGGAGTGTCCAATCTATCAAAGGAAAGTGGAAAAATATGAGAAGAGATCCTCAAAGGATAAGAAAGAAATATGGAGTGTCTAATCTTTCAATAACGCTTGAAAGAAGCGTTCCCAAAATTTTGATGTTTTATGTGTTATTCGAATAACAACATTGTTATTCGAATAAAGCTTGGCAGAAAGCCAAGTTTGGGTGTGCTATTATTCAAATAACATATATGTTATTCGAATAACGCTTAGCAGAGAGCCAAGACCTTTGAGCTACGACATTGTTATTCGAATAATAGCAATGTTATTTGAATAACGCTTGACAGTGAGCCAAGACGTTTTAGTTAACACGTTGCTATTCGAATAAAACACGAGCTATATATGGGATCTGAGCATTTTCACCCCTCAATTCTCATTTTCTCTCAATGTTTCCCTCTTCCTCTATTTTTCCTCTTTGTGTCTCCACGACCCAACAGCCACCCCTCACCCAAAAGTCTCCATTTTTGCTTCTTCCATTCTTACTCATCTCTCTCTACATCTCTCTCTCTCTCTCTCCAAACCACCATCCTCACGCCCTAAACCCCATACCCAAAACCTTCTAAGGTTCGCACATGACTTTTTCCTCCAAATGCCCACGCACCAAAACTGCTCCCTGCAATAACCCACTAGATCTTCGAAGACTCTTCAAATGATGATGATTTGAGACGCTTCCACGAAAATTTCTAGAATAGAGATCTTGTGCAACCAAAGCACATTGATCCGGAGTTCATCGTAAATGATGAAGGATTTGAGTTTCTGGATTACTTGGACCACCAAGGCATACTCAAGTTATACTGCTACAAGGATACCATCTTCCCAGACGTCGTGAAGATGTTCTATTGTAATCTGAAGATGAATGGTATTAACATCATCTCTGAAGTTAAAGACCAGCAAATTGTGATCACTCCGAAAGATTAGACGGAGTTCTTTGACTTAAGAGCAACTGGAACTGCCATTGAGGAAGATAGCAGGCCATATGTGAAGGACTATAAGAAGGAGGATGCTATGCCACTAATTGTGAAACCTGGTACGTAGTGGCCTAAGGTTAGATTGAAGAGTGGCACACTTAAAAGTCAAGATAGGCTGCTACATTATGCGTATACACACATTCTTACCCCTCGCTGTGGATACTAAGCTTATTTGACAGAGGATGATATTTTCATGGTTTGGGTGTTGTGGAAGAAGTCGAAGATCAACTGGCCCAACTTTATTAGGAAGCATATGATGAAGGCAAAAAGCAAGGAAAATTTTGACTTACCTTATGCTCTGCTAATTTCTGTCTCTCTCAAGAAGTACTCGCTGGTCAAGGAAACTGAGTGACCAGTAAAGTTCAATCACTTCAACATCTTTGGATCCTAAACTCTGAAGAAACTGAAGATGGTCCCAGATGATGAAGGTGGCTGGGTGTACCCAGATAAGCTCAAAGAGGCTGGAGTTGATGAACCAATTAAAGGTGCTCCTACCAAAGGTGCTTCTGTTGAATATGCTCCTGCTGCTCTTAGTGCTAGTCGAGTCACTTTGGAGCAAATAATGGCAACTCTACTTAACAATCGTGCTTACATAGAGAACACGTATTTTGTCATTCTTGATAGAATAGAAGCTGTTGAACAAGAGCTAGAAGCATTGCATGCCTTGCAACCAGATCAAGCACCTAACTCCCCTCCTCCGCCATCGAATGCTTACTTTTAGATTCATAGTTTATAGGATCCTTCTCTTTGTTTCTTTGCTTGTATTGGCTATTTTTTTTAATGCAAATGTAAATGTAGTTGGCCAAATTATGAATGACTGAAAAATTAAACTTTGCTTGCATTACTATGTTCAAATTAATCTTATTTCTATTTAGGCTTGTCTTTGTGTGATAAATTTACTATCTTCAATAAAAATAGCATGCTGAACTTAATTGGATATCATTTGCTTATGCTTTGACTTTCTCTTGCCCCATCTTTTTTATCATGACAAAAAGGGAGAGAAGAAGCTAAAGATCTCATATTTTTAGAATACTTTTTAGAAAAGACAGGAAAATATAAACTGGATCTTGGGATTCCAAAAGTAAGGAGGAGCTATGCATAACTCTAAATTAAATTCACCTCTTAAAAAAAAGAGGGGGAGGAAGCCTTGTGAATTCTAATTCAAAAAACTAACTATTTTCTCAATGATTGTTTGACATCATCAAAAAAGGGGAGAATGTAATTGGCATTGGAAATATCAATGATTTTGATGATAACAAACAAAAAAGAAATGGTTGTGCAAAGATCAAGTCCCAAAGTTCTTCAAGTTTAGTTTATAGGATTTAGATTTTGTGTAAAGGTAAATAGGAATCACACTAAGCTAATTTCTTGGTTTTGTTTCAACTGAAACCTTTTTGAAAAATCATGTTTTATACTTATGAAAATTTTGTTTAAGTTTGAGCAAAATGGTTTTAGAAATGTTGAAAAGGTTTTGAGAATCTTTGGTTGCAAAATCCTTTAGAAATCTTGTTTTCTTGAAAACCAATAACTGATTATTTAAAACCTAATAACTAATTATCACTGTTTAATAACTGGTTATTTGCCAAAGTAAGAAACGCGTCATAATGTTTTTTAAAAGGGAATAACTGATTATGAAATTCCCATAACCGGTTATTCACTTAGTCAAGAGCGTATCGTCATGTTTCTAAAGGATCCTAACCGATTATGGCATTCCAATAACCAGTTATTTGTGCGCTATAGTAATTCCTATTGAATGCTACAATCAGTTATTCAAAACCAACAATTAATTATTGAAAACCAATAATTAGTTATTGAAAACCAATAACCAATTATTGGAAACTAATAACCAGTTATTAGAAATTAATAACTGGTTATTTGGGCAACCAAAAAACGTGGTTCAATGACTCTTTTTGAGCATTTAATGCACCCAACCACCTCTTATGGCTCTTAAATGCTCTGGGCTATAATTAAAAGTGTTTGGACATTAAAGATAAATTGGAAATCATTCTAAAAATCATTCTTGAGCATTAAATTCAAGTTTTACTATCATTACTCATAAACCCTTATTTTGAACTTTTAGTGTGTGATTCTTTGATACCCATTGAGCTTCAACTTGTAATATCTACTCTTTTGAGAGTTTATCATTTAATCTTTCTTTAATTTCCTATAAAAGAGGATGAGGTGTCCCTCAAGAGATAAAATGGTGAGGTATCCCTTGTTTGTAAAAATGGTGAGGTATCCCTTGTTTGTAAAAAGGGTGAGGTATCCCTCAAAAGATAAAAGGGTGGGATATCCTTTAAAAGTTGTAAAGGGTTAGGTATCCCTATTTTGAGACTCAAGCACAAAGGGTGAGACATCCCACAGGTGTGTTGAGTGCTCTTAGTTATAAAAGTTGTCAAGCACTTGTTCAAACTTGAAGGTTTAGTGGAAAATCTTGGGTGTTTCACTTGAGGACTAGACGTAGGTCACAAGGGGTGGCTGAACTAGGATAAATCCTTGTGTTTGCTCTTATCAACTCTATCACTTTACATTTGTTCTTTAATCTTATATGCTTGCTTGAATACTTTCTATCTTGACTTATTTATTTGTGAGTGAGGTGATCAATCTCATCTATTTATTCACTTCAATTAATCAATAGTTTCAAAGAAAATTAATATACAAGTATTTTGTGAAAGATTTGCGAAAAGTTTTTATAAACTTAATTCATCCCTCCTCTTGAGTTTAAAGCCACTTGGTAACAATTCTCATTCAATAATGATTCAAGTGTCACAATTCAAACACACAAGCATTAGATACTATACAAAGATTAACATATCTACTTGAGTAACAATTCGGCCTACATGGCCAAAATGACATATCGAATATAAATTCAAGAATTCAAATGCTAGGATTTCTCCATAAACTTTTAGCACCTCAATTAAATCAATATCAAGCACAAGTGATCAAGAACATATTACATTACCAAGCACAAGAAATCAAGGATGTGTCATGGCCATAGTTCCACTTAGTGACCAATGTGATAAATTTATCAATCAATCTTACATAAAACTTATTTCAAGCTTGAATTAATCTCTTCAACTAGAATAAAAAGCAAAAGTATAAAGTCCACAAAGAATCCCCTTTTATCCATGAGTTAGTCATGAGTTACATGACCCCATAATACAATCCATAACTCAATTTCTTAATTTAATCAACAAGCAAACAAAGAAAACTATGTGTAACTCATCTTTAACATTTTCAATCAAAACCTAGTATCTTTGCATAACAAAAATGCATCTAAATTATGGTCATAACAGGGCATCAAGCTGCCATAATAGTTCAGCTCAAGAATCGCAATGAAGTCTCTTCTTTCTTATCATTTTCAACATCACAACTTCAACTCAAGCATCAATAATAAAGGAAGAATGTAACGCCCTTACTACTATCACTAATAGTGTATCTAGAATTATACCAAAGTAATTAGTAGTAAGCTCATCACTTAAAATTATCAATAAATATTTCAAAAATACATTACTGCGATATTTAAAAATATGAGTCTAGAAAGATGAATGTAATAATATACATATATCGAAAGGATCTTTATACAAATGTATTCATCAAGATACCGATAATACATTATATGCCTCCGTGGCAATACTTATACAAATTGTACACAATACTTTTTGCTCATATTTACAACTAAACTATTCTCCCATAACTCTGATCTTCTCTTCTATTTGTTGGTGTCTTCATCGTCCTTGGAAATATTACTAAAAATACAAATAGGCAGGTGAGAATTCAAAGAATTCTCAGTAGTTTTATTAAAAACATGTCATCATAATACTTCCAGCTGTTTTGGGAAAAAACACATTTTTAAAACCCAAGTTATATATATATATATATTCTAAAAAGGTGGCAAAATGTCAAATCTAGTCCTTTCTTTTCCCAAAACAGAGGTTCAATTATTATTCTTTATAAAAATCATTTTTCACAATCAAATAATTCTCATTATTCATTAAATATCACAAATTTCATTCATAATAAATTCTTGAGATAGTTACCAAACAAAATCATAATATCAAATTCATACAATAATTCATATTCATTACAAAGCCATAACATGACATAAAAATTCAATTCCATCATTCATATACATATTTAGGTCATATTATGACATACAAATTCAATTCCATCTCAGTGCTCATTCAAATACTTATTTAAATACTTGCTTATCCCACAGAACTCATATCTCAAGCACCACAAAGAGTGGGAGCCACCTCATATAGCTCGGGTTCTATATACTCATGGTACTCATGGTAGGGAGTGAATCAGGGTCTCACACTACTACTAGTATCCTATGAGAAAATTAATACGTGAGGATTATACTTATACAATGAGGAATTTATTCAAGAATATAGGATCCCCCTTCCCACAAGAGGTCATCTCCATGATTCTAATGAAATTTCGAATACCTTGCCTTCATATAGGATCATCTCCAAAATTCACTATACTAAATGAAATACAATTCACATAAAAAGAAGGATACTAAGTGGGAAAACATAGACTAATTACCTTCTCATTCAAGGATAATTGTCCAAATTCTCATTCTCAATTCAAATTAAAATTCTGAGAGCACTGATTATTCAAACATATATTCAATACAAATTCTAATTCTAATTCCAAATTCTCATTCCAGCTCTACTTTATTAGTATAAAGGAGCAATACTAATTCATATTTAGCTCAACCTTAAGAAATAAGGGACCAAATTTGCATATTCATAACAATCAACATAATTTTGCATTCAAAGGATCAATACCAATCCAAATTCAAGCTCAACTTGAGTATTCAAGGAGCAACATCAGTAAATTTCATCATTACATTCCATAAATTCTCAATAAGTTCATAATTCTCAACAAATGTACAATTTAATTTCAACTTTTAATAGCACTGTCTAACAAATAGTGTGTACAACATCAATTGATAATATCCTAAACAACATCAACTCACTATCATGTCATTTTCACATGACTAATTGATAATTACACTAATCAACCACATCACTTTCTAACAAAAACAAGTCTGAATAATAAGTCACAATGAAAATTTAATTTAACGTCAATAAAGGTGGCATAGATGCAACATCCTAACACTAAAATCCCAAGAGATGTAACATTTATAATGATAAATAGCATTACAACGTCACTACATACATAATAACCTAATAATATATCCATAATGTACACTAAAGTCATTATAGAGAGTCTTATGAAATGTGAAAAACATAAAACTCATAACAAAATGCATATATACAACATTAGCCTCCCAAGGGGTATGAAGTAATACATAACTCTTTACATTACAAAAGAAGTATAAAAAGATACAAAGATTGTAATATAAGCAATAAAACTAGAACTAGTCCAATCCTTAACTTCCTTTTTCTTCGTTTTCTTTGAAGAACTTTCAGCTAGAATTCCATGGCAACACAGCGAGGTGAGAATCAAGTTAACATACATAGTCCAACTTAGAACCAAGATGTTTAACTAAGATTTCCAATTTAGTGTATTACCTTATGGTAAATAGAGAAAAAGCTCATCCTCACATTACACGTACCCTAGCATTATCGAGAAGTTCGGGCTGAATCCTTGCTCAAAAGAATCTTTTGGACTCCCCCCTTATCTCCCTTGACTTAAATGATTAAGCACATCATCAGAGGAATCTCATAAAGACTAATACTACCATAACATCCTACATATATACATCTAAACACCACATCATCACTCATTACATCTTAAATGATACAAATACCACAAAAGTGGCCTAAGGTGCTAGATGTTTACCTAAGGCAAACCATCACTCTTGCATTCTCAAAGGCTTAAGCTTTCTCATACTTAGTAGGTGATAATTTCCCTCTTGAATATCCCTATTTGTGTCTTAACACACATTAGAAAACATATATAAAGGATCCCAACTAGCAAGAAACATCAATACATCAAGAATCCCATTTTTGAGAAATTTTAGAGCTCACACCTCAGCACAGCCCTTGTCATGCCGCAACGCACATGATAGCAAATTCTTGGTCCTTTCAATAGATAAAAACTTATTTTCTTGACCAAAAACTTGTTAGACCATTTGTACTGCAAGTGCACAGGTCATTCAAGTAATACAGATATAAAGTAAGAGATCGTTCCCACGAGCACATTAGCTTCCAAAGCTAAGTATCAACCAAAAAATTAACTAATTCCAGACAAGAATATAAAAATAGAGAAATGACAAATAAACTAAATATAACCTACAAAGCAATAAAGATAATGGTTTAAAGATCTAGAGAATCCTTCTTCACCTCATACTTCATACTAATGACATGCAATCCTTACAAGCAACATCAATGAATTGTTAACTTAGCTTGAGAATCTAATTTAATTAAAAGCCTATGTCTAGGTCAATCAACCTTAGTTTCATTTACCTAATTCACTAAGTTTCCTTGAGAACTAGTGCAAACTTTACTCATGAATGATTTATTCTCAATCACACACTATACATGGCTAAAAGGTATATTTCTTTCCTATTAATAAATCATCTCACCCAAACCAATTGAATGAAATAGAATGCATTAATCATACATATGTTCTCAAATCCAAATTCCTATGTTTGGGTTCATCAGATTTCATCAAATCATCCAAAAGCCGATCAAACAATCAAGAGCATTAAGAACCATATGATTGAACATAACCAAACATCAATATATACTCACAATACTACACAAACATCAATAATCATAGAAATGATCCAAAGTATCCCTGAATACAGCTCAGCTAATCCATGAACACGAAAATACTACACAAAAACCATGTTCAAGAGATAAGGAAGAGAAGAGAAAAAGAAAGAAGAAGGAGAAAACTCATTAGATGTCATCCTTGAAGCTCAAATCATTTTCCATAAGGAAGATGACCTCCGTCCTTCACTCCTCTAGGCTCCTTAACCTCCAAAACCTAAGTTCCAGTCGCAGCTTCTCTAAAACCTAAAAAACTATTTACCTAAAATCTAATAAAACTTATTTATAGGTGCAAAAAAAAGGGGACGTCGCTGCACAAACATGAAAACACCACAGCGTGTGCATATTTAGGTCACCAATGGCCAAGGCGTTCACTCCCAACTTTGTGGCGCCTTGGCCTCGGGTATTTTGTACTAATGCAAGGGATGCACCATGTCGCGGTGCTGACATGCCCATATCGCAGTGTTGCTTGCTGAGATGCAAATTTGGCTTCTTCTTCCACTTTAGCTCAAATGCTCCACATATCATCTTGTTTGGAGCCCTTCCTACAATAGAGAAATTACCAAATCAATAACAAATACAAATCCACTTAATCACATATAAATACGCATAAATTACTCAATATCATATAGGAAGGTACCAGAATTAGAATCTAACAAATATAAGCATAACACCTTCCAAATATGCATTATAAACAAGGACTAAACATTCTTTATAGCACAGAGATAGGGCACCAATAACTACTGAGTTATCACACCCCCAAACCTAAATTTTACTAGTCCTCAAACAAAACAAAATAGGACTAAGTAAACAACAACAATTCATTCAACTTTTCATTCAGCATCTATCGAATTTCAATCTTTTCTTCTTTCTTTTCAAACCAAAACCAGTGTATAATGATCGCTTTAGTCCTTAAAAAGTGCAAATGCTCCAAAACCAAGTCCACACATACACAATCATTCACATGCTAATAATCCAGTTTCCTTTCATACAATTCACATTTCCCACAAACATGCAAGATAAACTTTTGCTAGTCAATTCATACACATCTAGATAGGTTTATAAGCATACCTGCATATGAAACACAAAATCCACAAAATTGTAATTCAACTCTTTCTCCACTAATGTAAATCATACAAAATTGAGGATCAAAAGGGACTTTATTAGCTTGTAATGTTAGGCTAAGGGTAGTGGGTAACAGAATAAAAGGATAGGATTAAACACAAACATTGAGACATATGAACATGATATTCCAATTCATGAGCCTATAACTGATATTAGCAGGGTATTCAACAGTGAATGTAGAAAACTCGCCAGAACCATTTTCGATGCTTTTCGAACTTTACTTTACTTATGCTTTGCCTTTTTTTTATTTTTCTTTTTATCATTTTTCTTCATTCATTTTTTTTATTTTGTAAAGCAATGATTTTTCTTTGATTGCATCTAGTTCCTTTAGGCTTATTTTGTATTAAATCATTAATACCCCTAATTAATAGACTCACTTCAAGAAATAGCATATTATGAACTCAACAAACAATAAAGGTAGAAAGAAAATGCAATGCTTTCACATGCATTAGAACGGTTAGCAGGTTAACGAACACAATAGTTATGAAAAACAAATAAGGCCAAACATGTATATAGCTTCAAAAAGGGACCTATGATAAAATCATTCAGGATAAGCTTGAAAGGCTCAATCGGTCCAAACAATGCTCTAATCATTTCCTGAATAATGCACAACCTAGGATTTTGCCTCAAGAGAGTTAAAACGACAATTTCTAGGATAATTGAAACTCTACATGTACATCAATAAACATTCTCTAGACATGTACTCTTATTATTTTCAAAGTTATACTTGCATCTAAGTGGAATGTAAATCATACATAAAAAAAAACAACTAAACCGATTCACATGGTTCAAGATCATATAAGGTTTCACTAAAGAGGGGACAAATAGTAACTTTTCACATTATGAACAACCAAAACAACACCAGCATCTTTGAAACATATCATGCATTCAATTAAATTCAACATTTTCATCAAACATGCATAACATCATTTGAATAATATTAAAAATTGAAACTTCTTTACAAAACCCAACAATAATAGCCAAAGTAATAGAAATTTATGAAAATATAGTGTCTATCACAAGTGCATTCAGAAAATATCATCACATGCATTCAACTAGATCATACATCCAAGCATGTAATAATACTCCCCCAAACCTAAGAGAGACAAAGTCCTCACTTTCATAGATGCTTTGGGACCTAAACTTTTCAAATTAAGCATACTGTTAATCTGAGCATACTAAAATATGAAAATGCAACAAAAACAAAAGAAATATGTACAAAATAGAGCACAAAGTCGTGGCATTAAGCTGCCAACGTTGCGGCATTGAGCTCTTCTATAGAATTATGTAGCAAAATCTCACTGGTGCCGCGGCGTGAAACATGCCAACGTTGCGGCGTGAGAGGTCGAGTTACTAAATTTAGCAAAAACACGCTTTGCTGGAATTACTCCAAAGTGTTCTCCAGCAGCAACAAAACTGTGATTAACATTGACAAAATGCAAATGGTTTTGATGTCGACAAACAAGAAAGCAATGGAAACACAACGATCAAGTCACAAGGAATTCAAGATTAGCATGTAGGTCTTAGATCTTGTGTAAAGGTATTTTAGGATTCACTCTAAGCTCATCAATTGGCTTTCTTAAAATGACTTTGCAAAATCATTCTTTTCTTTATGAAAATCATAGTTTAAACAAATGGTTTTTTTTTAGTAAGTATGAAAAGCTTTTTTCTAAAAAACCTCTTGGAAATCTTATCTCCTTTTTTCAATCAATAACAAATTAAAAGCCAAAACAGAAACGTGTTTTTTTGTGTTTTAAAAGAACTAATGAATTAGGCGAAAAGAGTAACTTGTTAATTGTCTTGTTAGAGGCCAAATTCTAAGGCCCTTAACCGGTTAGGAGCAACTCTAAATAAGTTAGATTGAAAAATCAGAACATTGCCTTTCTATCTTTTTAATGCCTAACCGATTAGGTGATTTGTTTAATCGATTATTTGATTAAACAGAGGCATCTCCTTTTGTTTCAAAACAGGGCCTAACCAATTAGGTTATAACCCTAATTGGTTATTTGCTTTCTTAGAAGCAAAATTCGTTAAGTCCTAACTAATTAGAAACTTGGTCTAATCGGTTATTTGCTTAAACAAAAGCAAATTCATTTAATTCCTAACCGATTACCATAAGGTCCTAACCGATTATTGCCTTTTATAGAAGCAAATTTCTATGATCCCTAACCGATTAGAGACAGCTTCTAATCGGTTAGATTAATTAGACAGAGGCATTGCCTCATTATGATTTACATGTCTAACCGATTATTTGCTTAGCCTAATCGGTTATATGCTTTAAAAGAGGCATTCGTATTCATCTAAAAAATAAGTTTAATCGGTTATAGATTTTCTCTAATCGATTATTCACTAAAACAGAAGCTTTTATATTGGGTTTACAGAGCTCCTAACCGATTAGGGAGCTTGGGTAATCGATTAAAGCCTATTATCTGGAAAAGAGAAGAAGCACGTTCAATGGCTATATTAAAGAGCATTTAATGCTCTCATCTACCCCCAACGACTATCATTGGCCCTTAACTATAAATATGGGTGTTGGGCATTAATGAAGGGTCAGAAAAACTGAGACCAATTATCAGAGAATCATTATTGAGCATAAAATTCTTATTTCCATAATCATACTCATCATACTCTGTTTGAGCTTAGAAAGTGTGAATCTTCAATACCTATAAGTTTCAATTTGTATCATCTACTCTTTGAGAGACTTTCTATTCATCTACGCTTTGTATAATCTGTATAGAGAGGGTGAGGTATCCCTCAAAATTGTAAAGGTGAGGTATCCTTTATTTGAAGAGGCTCAAGCTCCAAACGGTGAGGTATCCTAAGGTAGTGTTGAGTGCTCCAATTTGTAAATGTTACAAGCACTTGATTCAAGCTTGGAATTTAGTGAAAAATCTCGAGTGATTGCTTGAGGACTGGACGTAAGCTACAAGTGGATTGGTGGCTGAAACAGGATAAAGGTTGGTGTTTGTTCTTCTATACTCAACTCTTTAATATTGTGCACTATTTTATTGAGTTTGCTTGAATACTATCTTGTTTGATTGTTGTATTTGTAAGTAAAAGTGTTCATCTCATCTATCTATTTATCTCTATTAATCAAATAGCTTCAATGAAAATAAGAATTCAAGTATTTTGTGAAAGATTTGCAAACTTTGTCTTATATACTCAATTCACCCCTCTCTTAAGTAATTGAGGCCACTTGGTAACAAAAACTTGTTCAAAAAGCTAAATTACTAAAAACATAATACAAACATAATAAAACACAAAATCAACATATTAATATATTTAATACCTAAAACTTAACAAAAACATAAAAATAATCAAAATCATAAAACTAACATATTAACATACTACATACATTACCTAATAACATAAATAGTACTCAAAACTTAACCAAAAAAAAAACTAACATAATTAAGACATAAAAACTACAAAAGCTACAAACAACCAAATTAACATACTAACATATATATGCCTAAACATATTAACATAAACAGCATACTACTTAATTAACATAAACATATTAACATATACATATTAACATACAAAATTCAACTTACTACCTATTTATACAAAAAGTAAAGGCAATAATTTAACATAAACTTGGGGTATCTCCCAAGAAGGACCTAGTTTACAGTCTTGATAGGACTTTGTCACCAATATGGATGATGTGGATGAGTAGTCCTCTAGAAACTTGATTCGAAGGTTATCCTTTCCAGGAGTCACGAATTCCTTCAAGGGCCTCGTATGATTAAGATCATCCGGCTCTTTATTGAAACTAAAATAAGAACATAAAGAAAATTAAATTAATATATATTATACACAACTTGAATTAGAACTAACTAAACTAATTGTTGATATTAGCCATATAGTATTAAACCATATCCCTGGCAACGACGCCAAAAACTTGATAACAAATTCTTGGTCCTTTCAATAGATAAAAACTTATTTTCTTGACCAAAAACTTATTAGACCATTTGTATCGCAAGTGCATGGGTCATTCAAGTAATACAAATACAGAGTAAGAGATCGTTCCCACGAGGACATTGGCTTCCAAAACTAAGTATCAACCAATAGCTTAACTAATTCTAGACAAGAACATAAAAATAGAGAAATTACAAATAAACTAAATTTGACCTACAAAGTAATAAAGATAATGGTTTAAAGATCTAGAGAATCCTTCTTCACCTCATACTTCATACTAATGACATGCAATCCTTACAAGCAGCATCAATGAATTGTTAACTTATCTTAAGAATCTAATTTAGTTAAAAGCCTATGTCTAGGTCAATCAACCATAGCTTCATTTACCTAATTCACTAAGTTTCCTTGAGAACTAGTGCAAACTCTACTCATGAACAATTTATTCTCAATTACACATTATACATGGCTAAAAGGTATATTTCCATCATATTAATGAATCATCTCACCCAAACTAATTGAATGAAATAAAACATGCATCAATCATACATATAATCTCAAATCCAAGACAATTAGAACATGGATCTTAAGGGCACCTTACTTAACTCTAACACACAAGGACCCAAGACAATTTGGGTACCAAAAGTTAAAATTTGAATGTGTGTTGTGAGTGTGCTTGAAGACTAAAAGCTCAAGTTGGTATCTTGATAGTGGTTGCTCCAAGCACATGACCAGTGATGGCTCTAAGTTTTCTTTCCTTGTTCCCAAAAAGAGTGGTCACATGACATATGGTGACAACAACAAAGGGAAGATCCTTGAAGTTGGAAAAGTTGGTAAGAACTCTTCTTCATCTATTAATAATGTCTTGCTTGTTGAAGGACTCAAACATAACTTTCTTAGAATTAGTTAACTATGTGATAAAGGGAGTAGAGTAATATTTGATTCTAATTGTTGCATAATTGAGGGTAAAGATGATAAGCATGTTAAGTTTATTGGTCATAGGGTCAATAATATATATATAATTAGCCTTGATGACATTTCTTCAAATGATGCAAAATGTTTTATGAGTAAAGAAAATGATTCATGATTATGGCATAGAAGAATTGCTCACATTCACATGGATCACTTAAACAAATTAGTTTCTAAAGAGCTAGTAATTAGTCTTCCAAAGCTCAAATTTGAAAAAGACAAACTTTGTGATGCATGTCAAAAGGGAAAACAAGTAAAGGTCTTTTTTAAAGATAAAAACGTGGTTTCAACTTTTAGACCTTTACAATTTTTGAACATGGATCTTTTTGGTCCCTCTAGAACTATGAGCTTTGGTGGAAATTACTATGCATTGGTGATTGTGGATGATTTTTCTAAGTTTACATGGATATTATTTTTGGCTCACAAAAATAATGCTTTTCAATCATTTAAAAAGCTTGTCAAAGTTATCCAAAACGAAAAAGGTTTTTGTATCGCATTCATAAGAAGTGACCATGGTGGCGAATTTGAAAACCATGAATTTGAAACTTTTTGTGATGAACGTGGCATTGAGCATAATTTTTCTACCCTTAGAAAACCACAACAAAATAGTGTTGTAGAAAAGAAAAATTGATCTTTAGAAGAAATGGCAAGAATTATGCTTAATGAGGCTAACCTTCCTAAGTATTTTTGAGCGGATGCAGTTAACACGCTTGTTATGTTATGAATAGAGCCCTAATAAGGCCAATTTTAAAGAAAATCCCATATGAATTGTATAAGGGAAGGAAGCTAAATATTTCACATTTTCATGTCTTTGGATGTAAATGCTTTGTTTTGAATAATGGAAAGGATAACTTTGGGAAGTTTGATGCAAAATCTAATGAGGGAATTTTTATTGGCTATTCTATACATAGTAAGACCTTTAGAATTTATAATAAATGAACTATGACCATAGAAGAGTCAATACATGTTGCTTTTGATGAAACTAACCCAAATGAGCCGAGAAAGGCGCTTGTTGATGATGTTGTAGAAATCATGGCTAGAACACACTTGGAGATTCAAGAAAAAGAGCCTAAGAAGCAAGAAGAAAGATGTAGTGATCATGCAAGATAAGACGATTCAGAAATCATAGATCTACCCAAGGAATGGAGGACATCAAGATATCATCCTCTTGACAATGTGATAGGTGATGTATCAAAAGGGGTAATTACTCGAAACACACTTAGAGATGCATGTAATCACTTAGCTTTTGTCTCTCAAGTTGAACCTAAAGACATAAATGAGGCCATTAATGATGAACATTGGATCTTGGCAATACAAGATGAACTAAATCAATTTGAGAGAAATCAAGTTTGGGAATTAGTTCCAAGGCCCAATGATCATCCTATAATTGGCACCAAATGGGTCTTTAGGAATAAACTTAATAAAACGGGCTTAATAATAAGAAACAAAGTTAGGCTTGTAGCTAAGGGCTATAATCAAGAAGAAGGCATAGACTATGAAGAAACTTATGCTCCCGTAGCTAGATTAGAGGCCATTAGAATGTTACTTGCATATGCATGTATCATGGATTTCAAACTTTATCAAATGGATGTTAAAAGTGCCTTTTTTAAATGATTTTCTACAAGAAGAGGTGTATATGGAACAAGCCCCTGGTTTTGAGGATTTTGAAATGTCCAACCATGTTTTTAAATTGAAAAAGGCTTTGTATGGCTTGAAACAAGCTCCTAGAGCTTGGTATGAAAGGTTGAGTAAATTTCTTTTAGAAAATGGCTTCTCTAGGGCAAAAATTGACACTACTTTCTTTATTAAGCATAAAAAGCATGACATTCTTCTTGTTTAAATTTATATTGATGATATAATATTTGATGCCACTAACAACTCTCTTTGCATGGAATTTGCTAATATTATGTAAAGTAAGTTTGAGATGTCCATGATAGGTGAGCTCAACTTCTTCTTTGGTCTCCAAATCAAACAAAACGAATGATGGAACTTTCATAAGTTAGTCCAAATATTGCGAGGAGTTGCTCAAGAAGTTTGCAATCGAAGGTGCCAAGCATATGGCTACGCCAATGGGCACCTCTTGTTATTTGGACAAGGATGAAGGAGGTAAATCTGTAAAAATCACAAAATATAGAGGTATGATTGACTCACTTATTTATCTTACAACTAATAGGCCAGATATTATGTTTAGTGTGTGCATGTGTGCTAGATATTAAGCTAATCCTAAAGAATCACACTTAAGTGCTGTAAACTGAATTATGAAATATCTTATTGGCACTTCACAAATGGGTTTGTAGTACCCTAAGGGTCCCTCTTGTAGCCTAGTTGGTTACTCTGATTTTGACTTTGTTGGATGCAAAATGGATCAAAAAAGCACTAGTAGAACATGCCACTAGCTTGGAAGCTCACTAGTTTCTTGGCATAACAAGAAACAAAATAGTGTGACACTATCTACAACTGAAGCTGAATATGTTGCAGCTGGACGTTGTTGTGCTCAAATCCTTTGGATGAAGCAACAACTCCTAGACTATGGTCTAGAGCTGGATCACATCCCTATAAGGTACGATAACACTAGTGCAATCAACTTGTCAAAAAATCCCATTTTGCACTCAAGAACTAAACACATTGAAATTAGACATCATTTCATAAGGGATTATGTTCAAAAAGGTGATTGCATGCTTGAATTTGTGGAAACCACTAAGCAACTAGCTGACAATTTCACTAAACCCTTGGCAAAGGAAGCATTCTTCTATATAAGAAATGAACTTGGTATATTAAATCAATCATGCATAAGTTGATTATTTGCTGCATAAACCTATGATTTGCTACGTAAGTTAGTCATTTGCTGCATAAATTAGTCATTTGATGCATATATTAGTCATTTGATGCAATAAGTTAATTTTCTATTCAGATTGGTCATTTGTTGATAAAGTGGTTATCTTTGCTACATAATTAATCTTTTCTTATGCCCATCTTGCTGTTCTATTGCATAATATTGATTAATTATGTAATTTTAATAAAGTTTAATCACTTTTGAATCAATATTGACTTGAGTGTCAGAATGTCCCTTTATTTTATTTTGCAGGTGCTTGATCCATGCTTAAGTCCCTTATCTTCCCCTAATCATGTTCCTGCTGAAGAAAATTATATATTAATCATTTGAAGAAGAAAATTCTGTGTTTGGAATGCCTCCATAGTGAGTAAATATTGATAAAAGTGAAATCAAGTTAAGTTGGAACAGTTTGGTGACGAAAAGTTTGATTTCTTGAAGAATAGCAGCTTTGGAAGTGCAATAAACTATCAGAAAAGGAAAATGATCTATTGTAACACCCCTCAATTTAATAGCTACGGCATAATTGTCATTATCTCGTGGTCACTAAATTTTTAGCATGCTACAACTTCTTCATAATACTTTTCCAAATTTGAATATTTTTTTTCATATATATATAAAGGAAATATGAGCCACGAATGCAATAATACATAATTCATCGTTAACAAATATGATTTAAGAGGATATATATAAAATACAGTACATAGGACTAAATTAATTAAGTTAAAGCATATAGAACATGGCGCATTTCTCATATCACTCACAATGAAATACATCAAGATTTACTTCAAAATGTAAATGTATTAAAAATACATCATAGCATGATTAATGCAGAAAAAAACATAAACTACCCATAAGACATCCCTATCTAAGGAGTTGGGTACTCCATCAGATCCACCTCGGAATCCTCCCCCGGGTCGTCTGAAGTTATAAGGATAGGACCGAGTGCAGTCCCACGGGCAGGTGCCCTAGCCGCTGATGCCATGGAATCCTCGTCGTCACGGGGAATGCGAATCGAATCGCCCCATAGCTCCCGAATGGGCAAAGCAAACTCCAAATGCACAGATGTAGTAAGCGTCAGGATAGGATTTCCATCACGAGTCCTCCTGACAGTCAGTATCATATCCCCAACATATCATACCCACTCTCCAGCCCAATCGACTCGCCACACGTTAGCACCACCAGTGAACACAATTTGAACGAACCCAATGGAACCCCCTCGCGATAACATCACCGGATACAGTGGGTCAAACCAAGAAAGTCCAAAAGAATCCAACCTCATTCCCACTTACAGTCTTTAACCAAGAATTTACATCGGACAAAAAAAGTACAAGAAAGAGGTGAGACATCCTACTTCATTACCAACTATGGCAGTAAGAAACAAAAATGACATAAGACGCCCACGTAGCATTACAAGAAATATAAACAGTATCAAGAGGCAAATATTAAACAACTTAGCAGTTCCAGGCAATTATAACATCGATAAGATGGCAAATCCAATCATCGCATAAATTAAAGGCTAAGTAATATATATGTGTTCACTATGCACATGTGCATGATAACCAAATCGTACTTCATGGAGCTAGACACGAACATCGGAGTGAATGATCAGGGAGACATGCCAGTATCTCGTTCACCTTGGACCAAGTGCTTACCATAAAAGGTCAATCAATAATGCTGCACATAGGCTCTATACAACGGCATTCTCACAAGATCTCGATATAGGACAGTGCCTGGTCAGGATCGTCGGTGCATTTGCATCGGTTTGTCTCACGTCCAGCGGGGCTACCGACTGCCCGCTGTGAGACGCCCGCGCCCCGACGCCCTCAAGGTCAACAGCATGACCCACACTAGTCTATTCGCACCAGCACTAAGGGGTGATTCAACTCCTAGGCAACATGGCCTTGACAAATCGTCCATTGGACTTTCACAATGTATGATGACTCCATGCATATATCATGTATGTTTATCATTACATACTTTTTCACCACATGCCTCAATTGGCCAAAGTAAGCATCAACACATCATTTGTCCCTCACATGGACCCACAAGATCATATTATCAGTATTTAAATGAAATAATACACTTCCAAAGTTTATTATGGATTTTCACTTACATTCTTAATTCTTGTTTCTCTTATTCAATTAATCCTCAATTAATACATTATACTTTTAGGCACATTATGAAATTACGCTTTACTTTCTATACCCTTCTTAATAAGTTTCTCTTTTTGAGAAATGTTATCACATTTTTTATTTACTCATTATTATTTTAATTACATAAGTCCATCATCAAATCTTAAACCTAATTCCCTTAGCATGATTTAAATTGGATCATTTGTCATTTTTACTTGCACTCATGGTCTTACTTTAATTAAAATTTATTCTAAGTTTTTGGATGGATCTTCATTCTTAGTTCTTTCCATTTTATGAAGCCTTAATTGCTTCCTAATTAATCATTTAATTAAGTATCACTTCAATTTAATTTTTCTTATGAAGTTCCTTTCGTTATTGGGTTCTTACTTTAAACCTAGTCATATTCACTTACAAGAAATTATTTCTAAGTCTTACCAATGCCTCACACATCCTTATTTGTTCTTAAAGTCTAAAGAATTCCTTTAGGTTACTAAATTTATTTCCTTCCATTACATAATCCTCTTACTTATTTACTTAATTAATTAAATGCCATAGTTGTATAAAGTTACATGATTAGGTCATTTTGAACCCTAGAGGCTGTGAGCCTCACTCATTATTAGGATTCCAATTTTTCATTCTATTAATTACATGTTGTCAACTTGATTAGCTATGTCTTCCACTTGTTATCAATTTTCACCAAGAACCCTAATTTAGGGCCCCAAAACCGTGAGCTTCATGGAAGAGGACCGAGTCATTTTTGCTTCCAAATCAAGATTCCAATCCATCCAAACACATACATATACATAATCAATCAATCAAATAACTTAAACAATTTAACAACAACATGTAATCATATAAATCATACAAACAAAGAATAACCCTCAATAGGATTTTCTCACAATCAATCACAATACAATGTTCCTTACTACCAAGAGAGGTTGAAGAGGATTATCTCCCTCTTACCTAGAGGAGAAAACAAACAATAGAACTCCCTTGAAGCTCTCTTGAATTTTCGGATTCCACCAACACCAAAACCCTAGGGCATCAAACTTTCACAAGAATCACAATCAAAGCTTGAAAAAGGCATCCATGGTCACCATAGTGGCCATGGATCATGAAAATGAAGAGAAAAAGAAAGAAGGATGGAAGCTTTACCTTAAAGCTTGAAGCTTTCTCTTGGATGACAATGGAGGAAAAGTTGGTTTTTAAAGGAAACCTTTCAAATAGAAGTTGTAGAGGAGGTTCAGAGGAGTATAGAAATGGTGTTTGGGAGGAGAAAAGATGAAGAGAAATGGTGAAGGAGGGGCTGAAATTTTTGTGGTTATGGAGGGGGCAGAGAGAAGGAGGAGAAACTTGAAGAAGATTAAGGTTAGAGAGAGAAAGTGATAGTAAAGGTGAATGAACTTTTTGTGATTTTAAAATTTGAATAACTTTGTTTAATTAAATGAATGAAGCACAATTTGGCACCCAAAGAGGGGCTGCTACCGTGTTGTGTGTGTGAGGGAGGAGAGAAGAAAATGGTTGAGAGAAAAGAGAGAAGCAAAGTTTAGAGAGAGAAATTGATAGGAGAAAATAAAATGATGACTTTTTTACTTTGAAATTTGAATAGATTGCTTAATTGAATGAAGCACAATTCTTGGGCATCCAAAATGTGCAGCTGCCGTATTGGTGTGTGGGGAGGGAAGAGAGAGAAAAATAAAGCTTCCTTGAGAAGCTTGTAACTTTTTACAATAAAGAGGATTTGATTAGACATACAGGATATTACCTTTGAATAAAATAATATGATTTAGTAATTAAATAAGGAGGTGGTTAGGATTTTACTACAAGTTATTACCCAATGGATAATTATTATGGTACACAAGCCAGTATTAATTATCCATTGAATAATAGAGTATACTTTAAAATTTTATTTAACAGTGCGTACAGAGATTTTATTTATCAGATAAAACCTTGAAAAATGTAAACTTTGTAAACTGTGCCCGGCCTCGGGTTTAGTAAGATCCCCTATCGACTTTTCCACAGTTCAAGATTTACTAGCCTCAGGAAAAACATTTCGTTTTCCCGGCTCCGCTCAGCGCGCACGTAAAACGATGAATATATTAAAATATTTGACATTTTTAGAAAAATCCACAAAAATTCTCACAAATTCCAAATATTAAAAAAAGGCTATTCACGATGAAACAAACGATTTCCGGAGTGTTTACACTAACTCTGCTCAGTGTGCACGTAAAATGAGGAATATATTAAAATATTCAACATTTTCAAAAAAATACAAATTTTTTTTCAAAAATCACAAATATTATAAAATGACTATTTGTGATGAAACAAATAATTTTTGGAGCGTTTACACTGACTCTGCTTAGTATGCATGTAAAACGAGGAATATATTAAAATATTTGACATTTTCGAAAAAATACAAAAAAAATTTCAAAAATCACAAATATTATAAAATGACTATTTGTGATGAAACAAATAATTTTCAGAGTGTTTACACGGACTCTGCTCAGTGTGCACGTAAAACGAGAAATATATTAAAATATTTAACATTTTCAAAAAAATACAAAAAATTTTCCAAAAATCACAAATATTATAAAATGACTATTTGTGATGAATGAGATAATTTTCGGAATGTTACATCTATTATGTGGGACTTGGAACTTTGGTTGATAAAAAAATTACTTTATGCCATAGCTCAATAACTGGTTAGGACAACTATATAACCGGTTATTTAAGCTCACAAGGCCACACATTTTCATACAAAGCTAACCGATTAGATAGACCCCTCTAATCGGTTATTTGCCCAAATCGTGAGCTCCATTTTCACTCCCACAAAGCTCTAATCGGTTAGTGAGAACCCTCTAACTAGTTATTTAACCAAACCGTGAGCTCCACTTTCATTCCCACAATGCTGTAATCGGTTACCTACATGCTCTAATCGGTTAGTCCCAACATCCTACCCGGTTAATATACTCCTCAAAACACCAAAACAGTAGCCTCCACCTTCATTTTCACGACGACCCCCATACCTCCATCCTTATCTTCTTCTTCTTCCCTCAAACACCCACTCCTCTCTACTCACACCCACTACAAATCCAACATTCAAACACTTTTTCCCTCATTTCCCATCACTTTCCCCTAATTTTCACCCAATAAAACCTCTTTTCTTCTCCAAAATTTTCACCCTCCTCTCACTTTCTCTTTCCTCAACCGTGCCCTAGCCTCCATTCTTCCACCATGGCAAGCAGTTCTTCTCACCACAAATGCCCTCACACCAAAAACCCCAATGTACCTCTGCCACCATCTACTTTACCTCATGACCAAGATTTTTCAATTAGCCTCAACATTGGTAAGTACTTCTCCAACAGGGATCAAATGAAGGCATATACACTACACTTTCATGCGCGATGTCTCATTTAACCCAAGTACATGGACTGAGACTTCTTCAACAGAGAAGGATTCACATACCTTACAGAGCTCCTAGAATTCCATGGGTTGAAAACCTTTGTCACCACCAACCCCGGGTATTTCTACATTGAACCTACAAAAGTTTACTTCTGCAATTTAAAGATTGTTAGTGAAAATTTAGTTTCTGAGTTTAAAAGACACAGAATTATTGTGCAACTAAGTCAGTGGACTACCATGTTTGGTCTCTGTAACACCCCAGATTTTGGCTATTTTATAGTAATGACTAAATTGCACTGTTTTTGTGTTTCCTGTATGATATAAAATTATTTTGATTATTCCGAGACTATTTTTGATCATTGTGTGAGATTTGCTCCGAGTCAGAAAAATAATAATTTTCGGGCCGGGAAAAATCTTATTTGATTTATTCGGAGACAGGGGATCTTACTAAACCCGAATCTGAAAGACATGAAATAAAATCTTTTAACTTTTTAAAATTTATTTGTGAAATAAAAATATTTCACGAAAAAATATCTGCTATTTTATTTACAGCAGCTTTTATTATTGAGTAATGGACCTGATATATTTTATCTGTTAGAAAATAGATTAAGAATAATTTTTGTAATTTATTTTAAAATATGAGTCGATATTAGTGGTTAGACTTTTTTTTAGACCAATAGAAAATGGTCAATAAAAATGTTTGGACTAGTTGCTAAGTAACTAGGATAACTAACTAAGTTACTTTAAATAGTTTAATTTGTAACTAAATAACCTAACCTAATTAGCTTACTATCTAATTAAGATGTAACTAAAACTTAATTGAAGTCAAACTTAGTTACTAAGCCCTCTAGAGTCACACGGCCATGAAGGCCTTTCTACCATGTTCTAGGTTCATCTACATGACCACTTGATGACCATTTTGTGACCTAAGCCATGTGTGCACCATGTGAGACCATGTGAGTGAATTCTTATCACATTAAGCTACTCTCTATGCACTACATGGCTACACACTTCCTTATAGCTATCCATTTGCATTTTTATCACAGCTTTCATCTTTTCTCTCAAATATTCAAGAACCACCAAGAACACCCAACTTCTTTTCTTCTCTTTTCCTTGTAAACCCCACGGCCCCAACCTCCAAACCCTATCTCCACTTCTAAAATTTCATCTCTTTCCTCTTTTTAAAGCTAAACCTCATTCTAAACACTTTTCTTTTAGTAAGTTTTGTCAAAATCCTACTCCAAGTACACCAAAAATCAAGCTTTAGCTTACAACTTTAAAGGTAATCTTTTGATTCTTTGATTCTGAGATAGGTTTTTAATTTTCTAGACCATGATTAATCCATGGTTCTTTGTTCTTAAGTTTTGTTTATGACTTTAGAATTTGTTTAAGATTTTTAGGATTTTTGTTTGAAGCATACGAAATCAAGAGAGAGGAGGATCTTGAAGATCTTGTCTCCCTTAAGGTAAGAGGGAGATTAACCTTATCAACTATGTGTTGGTGGTGAGGAAATGGGTTGTTTGTGGTGAAAAATCCATAACGATTTATTCACTTAATTGTCTATGCTTTCTATTCTTGTGTTTGTCATGCTTTTGGCTTTGAAAATATGATTGCATGTGTGCTTGTATGCTTATAGCTTTGATAATATGCTTGTATGTGTGATTTAGAAAGCATGCAAAAATTTATGTATAATGTAAGATGTGAATCACATGAAGGATTTGTTGTATGAAGGTCCCAAAGGGCCTATGAGGCACACGGCCTCCACCATTCAAAAGGAACCTAGGGTTCTAAAATTATTTTCCTAACCAAGAAGCAAATAATTTTATGACAAGAAAAATAAATTAAGAGTTTTTGCAAGGAAAAATGTTAAAAAGAACTAAATGATGGATCATGAAACCCTAAGTGGATTTCAGCCAACATGTCATTTTTAATAACTTAGAATCAAAATTATTTTATTAGGTGTAGACTTAGAGGTTTAATTGAGAAGGAAATTATTTTGGTAGGTTTTGAACCTAATATCAAGCAATATACTTTTTAGAATAAAAATTGACATAATTAAATAATTAAGTTATGAAATAAAAATAGATGTCAATACTTGAAATTTTCTAACGTATAGCTCACCCTATGAGTTTTGAAGCGCTTTAGAAAAATTTGAGCAGTAATATCTTAAGTAAATCAAAGAACTACAATTTTTTGGGAAACAGTAGAAATACTAATTTTTAGAGGGACTATATTGTAATTATTATCTAAAGAGGGACTATTTTACAAATATTATTTTAGGAAGGACTATTATGAAAATATTATTTAAACAAGGATTATTATGTAAATATTATTTAATGAGGGACTATTATGCAAATAATGGAAATAAAATTCAATTTTTTTAGAAAAACACTATTTTTGGTTTAAATATGTTAGAAATATTTTACGTAATTGAAAATACGTTGAAAAGGATTTACGCGACTCAAAAATTATAATTTTAGGCTACGCGATTAAGAAAATACAATAAAATGTTTATGCGATTAGAAAATATCCTTACGCGATGTAAAAACGTAAGAAAAATGTTCCACAATTTCAAAAATGCGATAATATTGCTACGCGATTAAGCGTACACAGTAGTTTGCTATCGGGCAATTGTGGTGGGCCCGGTTGTGTTAAATCTTGATATCACCAAGAAAATGTGAGGATATATGAGATGCTGTAAAAATAATAATGGTATGTGTGTTTGAATCATATATCATGCATAAAAAAAACATATTCGCTTGTTTGGTTAAGGCCGTATGCCTAAGAGATGAATTACACTTAAGTGTGGTTGCGAGTAGACAAGTGTAGGTCACTTGTTGACCTTGGGGGCATCGGGGTGTGGGTACCTCGCAATGGATGGTTGGTAGCTCCTCTATTTGTGGGCCAGATCGATGCAAATGCACCGATGATCCAGACTGAGGCACTGTCCTATATCGTGATCTAGTATAGAATGTGTTGTCCAATGCCTGATGTTCACTTTTGACAAAATGGATATATTATAGCACTTTTGGCCACGACAGCCGAGTGACAGACATTCTTCTAGATATTCTCTCCGAAACTGTGTTTAGCTCCATGGAGTAGGAATTAGTCTGTGTGTGTACATGCATAGTGAGTCAGCATAATAACATGAAATTTATAATTAACTGATCCATGATTATATGATTTATTATTCGTAAAATGATAACATGATTATTGTCTTAATATTATTATACCTTGTTTACTTGCTATCATTTCCTTTACTGCCATACTAGTATTGATGTAGGGGATCTCACCTCGTTATTATATCGTATCTGTTTCATTTTATATGTTTGTTGAAGATCGAGAGAACGAGGAGGCAAGGGACCCTATTTATTTTCAGTAGCAATTTTCTTTATTTGTTATATAGTGACAAGACGACAAGTCCTAGGATTTGTTAGGGTTCAATTCCATGGGGGAGTTGACGCTTGGAGGTTTAACTACAATAATGAAAGATTTGTGTACACCGGGGACTTCACTTTGAGGTTGAGTGGAACCTTGGATGAGATTTCTGTATTAATTCAGCATGCAACTGTGCGGTTAGAATTCATGATACCTTTTTGTGAACTCTGGGGTGGAGTGGTGTTTGTCTATACACCTCAAGAGGATTCTATCGCATCATCAGCAAGAACCCCTATAAGGCATCTGTATCCGTCAGGGTTCTTCGATGATAATGTAGAGGAGGAGGAGGATCCTTCTGAGGAACCAAATCCTTAGGTTTGTTTTAGAGTACCTTTTGATAGCTAGGTTTGTATTTTATTTTATAAGAACAACGTTGTATTTATGTAAATTATTTAGATAAGTTTTGTAATATGATGTATATATTTCTTTTGGTGTGTTCATTGCAAGTCTTACTAATATTTTAATTCAGTTTACTTATTTATTTTATTTAACAAACGAAATTTTAAAATTGACGTTTTTACAAGATTAATTTTTTTACAACTTGGGTAAGTTCTAATAGGATTAGTCTTAAATATGATACCTTATGGTGGGTGTTACAGTCTCACTTATTCTAGAGACCAACTCCCTGTGGACAATTACAATTCATGGGAGAATTTTGATTGAGACCAAGTTGTCGCAAACATGCTACAACCAGGAACCCAAGTGCTAAAAGGATCTTTTACTACTGGTGTTCTAAATTTATATGATCATCTTCTTCACTTCATAGTCACATACATCCTTGTACCAAGGGCAAGCAACTATGCCTTGGTTGAAGAAGAAGACATTTTCTTGATATGGGCACTCAAAAGACGTGTGAAGATTAACTGGCCTTATTACATCATGCATTACATGATGAAAGCTAAAGAAAAGGCAGTTATGGATCTTCCTTATGCCCTATTAGTTGCTCGAATTCTAGACCAATACAAGGTCCCCCTAGGGGATGATGGAATCGTAAATACTACGGGTCCCCATAAGTTTGGACTTGCCTCTCTCAATCGAATGCACATGAAGAAAGTAAATGAAGAATGGATTTATGGTCATAGATGTGTGGCAACAGCACCACAAGAAGAAATTCCTGCTGATCCGGCTGATGTTCCTATGGAGGAGGCACCAGCAACAAGTAGCATCTCAGAAGCTATAAGTGAAGCACGCATTCTTGCTGCCATTGTGGATTTTAGAACTTACCAGGAGCACAGCAACTCAATCATCTTTCATCACTTAAGTGCCATGAAGGATCACCTGGATAGGCTCGAGCGTCACTACTCAGCACTAGAGGATCATGGGGCTTAGGCATGAAGTATCTATTTCAGTTATAGCAATGTTTCTGAACTCAACTACTATGCTTACAATTATGTTTTGGATATGATGTTTAGCTATGACTCCAATGTTTTGATATTATGTTTTCAATTATGCAAGTTATCTTAGAACCATGGCATGATTAATTGACATATTGGACATGTTTAAATATGGTTTGAATGCTTGTTTTGGATGGTGTCGTATAACGTATATGTGTCTAATAGGATTACTAAATATGCTTCCATTGTGCCTAGATTATTACTAGTTATCTGTTCAATTTTTTTTTATCATGACAAAAGGGGGAGAATGATAGGCTTTTTATTGAGAAAAGAAAGTAAAATAACTGAAAGTTTTACTTAAAGTTTTTTTTAATGTTCTTGGAATTCTAAAACAAAGGGGGAGCTGTGCAGCTGTGCATCTCTGATTCAATCACCTCTTGAACAAAAGAGGGGGAGTACAAATTAATACTATTTTTTAATACAAATTCATGAAGGATTTGCTCTTAAAGAAGAGGAAACTCAAGGAAAACGGAACTGTATCACTTACTGAAGAGTGCAATGCTATAATTCAGAGGAAGCTACCACCCAAGTTAAGGGATCCTACAAGATTTAATATCCCTTGTACTATTGACAAGTTGACTATTGAGAAAGCCCTATGTGACCTAGGGGCTAGCATTAATTTAATGTCATTGTCAATTCTTTGCAAGCTTGGGATTGATAAAGTGAAGCCAACTACAATGTCTCTTCAATTAGCTGATCGGTCAGTCAAACATCCATATGGTATAGTTGAAAATTTGTTAGTAAATGTGGACAAATTTATTTCCCCAACTGATTTTGTAATTCTAGATATGGATGAGGATGCTGATATTCCTCTAATTCTTGAAAGACTGTTCTTGGCTACTTTAGGAGCGCTGATTAATGTACCAAGAGGTGAGCTTATTTTGAGGGTAGATGGTGATCAGGTGACCATCACCATCAATGTAACACCCTGAAAATTATTTGTTTTATCATAAATAATTATTTTATAATATTTATAATTTTTGAAATTTTTTTTGGATTTTTTCAGAAGCATCGAATATTTTAATATATTCTTCATTTTACGTGCACACTGAGCGGTGTCAGTGTAACACCCTGATTAATGTACCAATAGGTGAGCTTATTTTGAGGGTAGATGGTGATCAGGTGACCATCACCATCAATGTAACACCCTGAAAATTATTTGTTTTATCATAAATAATTATTTTATAATATTTATAATTTTTGAGAATTTTTTTGGATTTTTTCAAGAACGTCGAATATTTTAATATATTCTTCATTTTGTATGCACACTGAGCAGTGTCAGTGTAACACCCTGATTAATGTACCAAGAGGTGAGCTTATTTTGAGGGTAGATGGTGATCAGGTGACCATCACCATCAATGTAACACCACGAAAATTATTTGTTTTATCATAAATAATTATTTTATAATATTTAGAATTTTTTAGAATTTTTTCAGAAACATTGAATATTTTAATATATTCTTCATTTTGCATTGACACTGAGCAGTGTCAGTGTAACACCCCGAAAATTATTTGTTTCATGGTAAATAGTCATTTTCTAATATTTGTGATTTTTGAGAATTTTTGTGGAAATTTATGGAAACGTTAAATATTTTAATATATTCCTCATTTTGCGTGCAAGCTGAGCAGAACCAGGAAAACGAAATATTTTCCCTAAGGCTGGTAAACTTTGAACTGTGGAAACGTCGACGGGGGATCTTACTAAACCTAAGGCCGAGCAAAGTTTATGAGGTTTACATTTTATGAGATTTTATCTGATAAATAAAATCGCAGAATATTTAATTATCTGAGAGACAATAAAATATTATTTCTGCTAACTATAATTTTTGTCCACTGAGAAATAGCTCTAGTATATTATTTCTATCTCGTTGCTTTTATGACATCATCTAAGTAATCTCACACTTCACTTTATCGAGAAACGTGCAAAGCTTCTCAAGGAAGCTTCAAGGGAAACTTCTAGGAAGTTTCCTCCCAACCACTCAACTCTCTCTCCTCTCTTTTATGCTGCACGGTTGAGGGAGGGAAAAACAAAAGATTATTTCATTTTACTTCCCTATTCACATTTCATTTCTCTCATTTTCTCCTCTCTCATGCACGTCTCTCTCTCTTTCTCTCTTCTCATACACGGCTGCACACACTCCATTCTTGAGCTTTCAAGCTTCCTTGCTCAAGCCAACTTAGACCATTATTTCCCCTCATCATCTCCAAGCTTTCTTCTTTGTGCTACTCTTCTTGACTCTTCCATTTTCATCCTTTGTAGCTCAGCTCCAAAGCTTGAAGCTTTGAGGTAAAGCTCTCAACTTTCTTCTTTTTTTCTCCTTATTTTCGGGGTCCTTGGTTACCATTGTGACCAAGGACTCCTCTTTTCAAGTTTTAGTGGTTGATTTGGGAAGTTGATCATCTTAGGTTCTTCTTGTGGGTGGTGCACGAAAAGCTTGAAAGGAGCTTGCTTTTCATATTGTCTCTTAAGGTAAGAGGAAGATTATTCTCTTCAACCCATTTTAGTAGTGAGAAACTATTTGTTGTGTTGATGGGGTGGAACCCATTTGTGGGATACCCCTTTGTTTGAGTGATTTTGGTTGTGTATTGGTTGTTTGAATGGTTGGTTTTAGATGTATGTTGATAGATCTTGGATCGTATGAAGGATAGTTTGAGTTTGAGTGATTTTTTGCGTTTACATAGGAGTACACGGCCTAGGCCGTGTGACAGTGCACAGTCGTGTACTCCAGGCATGCCGAACAGAAATTTCAGAGGCGTACACGGCCTAGGCCGTGCATTGTGGCATGACCATGTATTTTGGCACGGCTGTGAAATCATGGTCGTGCATTCTTCCTCAGGCCGTGTAATTTGAATAATGAAGGATTTTAGGCTTTTCTAGCCCCTTGGAGGCTCCCGATCTCCTTGGGCACTCGTTATGAGGCTCTAGTACTAAGATAAACTTAATTAATTGAATGATTAGAAGTTGATTAGGGAATCATAAAATGGAAAGAACCAAGGATGATAGTTTGTCTTATAACTTAGAATAATTTTGATAAAGAAAGAACATGAGTTGGGTGAGGTTTTGAGAAGTATAATGAACATAAGGTTTAACTTCTATCATAACTATGAATGGGGTTATGTTCACCCTTAAGGTTTGCTATTGGCTTGATGTGGATCCGTGAATGGGATCAAACCTTGTTGATAAAAGATATGACATGTAATTCTAGACATGATATGATATGATTGTGATTTCATATATGAATATACATATATGCGTTGAATCCACATGCATTTGAAGCATGATTGACATAGTTGTCATGATAAGCATGATTGAAACATGCATTGAAAAGTCTCTTGGACTATTGTTAAGGCCAAGTTGCCTAGGAGTTGAATCACACCTTTGTGCGGGTGCGAATAGACAAGTGTAGGTCACTTGTTGACCTTGGGGGCGTCGGGGTATAGGTACCTTGTAATGGACAGTTGGTAGCTCTTCTGTCCGTGGGGTAGACCGATGCAAACGCACCGACGATCTGGACTGAGATACTGTCCTATATCGAGATCTATGTAGAATGTCTTGTACAATGCCATGATGTACACTTTGATAAATTAAGAATTTTTAGCACTTGAAGGCCTCGGCAGCCGCGATACAGACATATCTCTTGATCATTCTCTCCGATGTTTTATGTCTAGCTCTATGGAGTAGGATTTTTGGTACCATATGCATGTGCATAGTGAGTCGACATATCATTTAACATTTATTATTTATATGACAATTTAATATGTTATCTTGTTACTATTATAACTGCCTGTAAATGCTAAGTTGTTTTAGTGTTGATTACCATTTCTGAAATGTTATGTGGGCGTCATGCACCATTTTGTTTCTCTACTGCCACAGTAGGTAATGCATGTAAATTATCTTACCTCTTTTCTACATTTGCTGCTATTCTGTCTATAATCATATTCCATCGAAGACGTCGGCGAGGGGGGTGAAGTTCATGAGTTCCCCAGTTTTTGGCTCGACTTTAACTAGCACCTGCTTTCGGATCATGGCGGCACGCCCACGAGGATTTTTGGGTTATGTGCGTCTGGCCTTCCTCGGAGGTCCAGACTGCTGGCACATTAACTTTAGTTCCGATCATTGTGTCTACGTGGGGGATGTGACGGTATCGCTGGCTTGGGGGCGTTATGATCCGCCCATCTACTCTTACAGCGTCAGATTACATTTACAGTTCTACATGTCCATTAGGGACATGTAGGGTGATCGTTATTACACCCCACAGGAGGATTCTTTCTTTTCCATTGCCCGAGCCCCAACCCGTAATTCGGTGGCTCCAATGAGGGTTTCCTCTGATGAGGAAGACCCTGAGGAGGATCCTGACACGGTTCCTTCATTCTCTTCTTAGGGGCTGATACTGTCGATAGTCACTGATGGCTATCTGTCTTTTAGGGCTTGATATTCTTTTTGGGGGTCTGTATATCATTTTTGGGCACTTGTAAAGCTTGCGCTTCTTTTTTATGAGCCTTGATGTAATTAATGACTTATAATATTTATCTAAACAGTATATATATATATATATATATGTGTGTGTGTGTGTGTGTGTGTGTGTGATATATCTTTTGCATGGATGTATGGATTAGTCTTTATGTTTTTCCTGCTTACAATTAAACAAAACATATATTTACATACTTGTGAATCTCATATAAGTGTTAGTACATTTGAATACTTCATTGATGAACAGGTTACTGAGTACAAATATATATGCATATAATGAAATATATATATATATATATATATATATATATATATATATATATATATATTCACCATTTTACATAACTATAATCACATAAGTTTAATCATGACATAATGAACCGGGTCTTAAATTATATTTTCATTTTTCGCATTGTATTTAATGATGTGACGTTCCCTCCCAAAAAGGGGCGTGACATTAGGTTGGTATCAGAGCTCCAGTTTATGTTTTCTTTGGGTCTTTATGGTTAGGTCTATCTTGTGTGTGCTGTGTGATTTTCTGTGATTGGTATTCCGAAATGATACATCTAATTCTTCATTATGTGTTTCAGTTAGTATTACTTAAAGGAACAAGATGGCACAAGGCGGAGATATAGTAGCAGCGATAGAGGCGATGCAAAGAATGGCAGAGGCCATTGCCTAACAAACAGAGAGAGCTGCTCAACAGCAAGAAAGAGCTGCTCAACAAGTCGAAGCTACGGTGGACGCGCAAAATTTAGCAGAGTTCTATCGCCATAATCCTCCTCAATTCAAAGGAGAATTTGATCCGAAAAAGGCTAGTTTGTGGATCAAGGAGCTAGAGAAAATCTTCTGAGGCATGAATTGTGCCAACGACAAGAAAGTGGCTTATGCCACTTTTATGCTAATTGGTGATGTTGAAGACTAGTGGAATAGAGCACAGAGAGTGCTAGAAGCTGAAGGTCACGTAATCAATTAGGAGGTATTCAAGAATAAGTTCTTGGACAAATATTTCCCAATAAGCACTAGACATGTGAAGGAAATGGAGTTCCTCAACTTAAGGCAAGGAAACTTGTCCGTCAGTGAATACGCTGCAAAGTTCAAAAGCTTATCCAAGTTTTCAACGTACTTCCAGCACCAGCCAGACGAAGTGTGGAAATGTCACAAATTTGAGGAAGGACTGAGACATGAGGTGAAGAGGGCAGTTATCACCTTGAAAATCAACCAATTTTTGGAGCTGCTAGATATGTGTTGCCAAGTGGAAGCTCTAGATCAAGCTTGAGACATAAGAAACTGAAACTTTAGACCTACTAGGTTCCAAAGAAGAGGCAGCAACAACGTAAACCATTTCCAAAAGAAGCCTTATTCCCGACCATCGGGAAATCAACAACAGACATCAAGTGGAGGTCCCAGTGGAGGTTCTGGTGGGAACCGAACCGGACCGAATTTGGCATCTTTGCCAAGGTGTATGAAGTACGGGAAGGATCACCTAACAAGGGATTGTTCCATCAAGGGAATTATCTACTATCGGTGCGGAAAACTTGGACATGTCTCCAGAGATTGCAACCAAGCTAAGGCTGAGCCTTCAGTGAACGCTACTCAAGCTGCAAAGCCGCAAGCAGGAGGCAGAGTTTATACCATGAGCGGAACTGAAGCCTCCGAATCTAAAGATCTTATACAAGGAGAGGGCACTATAGGAGGTAATCTTTTGACTGTACTGTATGACTCTGGGGCAACCCACTCTTTCATTTCATATGACTGTGTGCGACGACTTGGTTTACCTATGTCTTCCTTACCTTTTGACTTGACTGTTTTTACTCCTACTGATAAACCTGTTGTTACTACCAAAGTCTGCTTGAATTGTCCATTGATTGTTGAGGGTCGAATCTTTTCTGTTGATTTGATGCATTTACCCCTTTCTCAATTAGATGTAATTTTAGGAATGAATTGGTTGTCTTCCAACCATATCCTGTTGGATTGTTCTAGTAAAACCATAGTTTTTCCCATAGATGAGGATTCTAGATTTTTGACAGCCAACCAAGTTCGAGCTTTCTTGAAAGAAGGAGCTCAGGGATATATGCTATTGTCTTCCTTGAAAGTCGAGAACGAGGCTGATGTGAATGCAATTCCAGTGGTCAACCAGTTTCTTGAAGTCTTTCCTGATGATGTACCTGGTCTACTACCGGAGCGGGAGATAGAGTTCGTGATTGATCTGGTACCTGGATCTGGTCCAGTATCTATAGTGCCTTACAAAATGTCACCATCGGAATTGGCAGAGCTTAAGAAGCAGTTAGAAGAGCTTTTGGAAAAGCAGTTCGTTAGACCCAGTGTATCACCTTGGGGAGCACCAGTGTTGCTAGTCCGAAGAAGGATGGTACGTCGCGATTATGTGTGGACTATCGCTAGCTGAATAAGGTCACAATTAAGAACAAGTATCCGCTTCCGAGGATAGATGACTTAATGGATCAACTGAAAGGAGTAGTAATATTCTCTAAGATCGATCTGCGATCGGGTTACCATCAAATTCGAGTAAAGACGGAGGATATGCCCAAGATGATTTTCGTACCCGATACGGTCATTACGAATATCTTGTGATGCCATTTGGCATAACGAATGCACCTGCTATCTTTATGGACTACATGAACCAAATTTTTTGTCCTTACTTGGATAAATTCGTTGTTGTCTTCATTGACGACATCTTGATTTATTCTTAAAATCAGGAGGATCATGTTAAACACCTCAGTATAGTTCTCCAGATTCTGAAGGAGAAGAAGCTGTATGCTAAATTGTTAAAATGTGAATTTTGGCTAGACGAAGTCAAGTTTTTGGGCCATATGATCTCAAAGGAAAGGATTGCAATGGATCCATAAAAGGTGGAAGCAGTTCTACAATGGGAACGACCAAAGATAGTGACAGAAATTTGAAGCTTTATGGGTTTGGCTGGATACTATCGGAGGTTCATTGAAGGATTCTCTAAAATTGCAGGACCTCTTACTCAACTTACAAGAAAGAACCAAGCCTTTGAATGGACTGATACTTGCGAAGAAGGTTTCCAAGAATTGAAGAGACAGCTAACTACTTCACCAGTGTTAGTTCTACCTGATCTGGATGAATAGTTTGAAGTGTATTGCAATGCTTCATATCAAGGATTGGGAGCTGTGCTTATGCAAAATGGGAAAGTGGTGGCTTAAGCTTCGAGACAGTTGCGAGTGCATGAGAAGAACTATCCAACAGATGACTTGGAGTTAGCAGCTATGGCTTTTGCTTTGAAAATATGGAGATACTTCTTGTATGGAGCAATGTTCAACATCTTCAGTGACCACAAGAGCTTGAAGTACTTATATGATCAAAAGGAGCCGAATATGAGACAACGCAGATGGTTGGAATTCCTGAAGGATTATGATTTTTGACTTATGTATCACCCTGGAAAGGCAAACGTCGTGGCAGACGCATTGAGTAGGAAGATGCTTAGTATATCAACCATGATGATTAAGGAAAAAGATTTAATAAAGCAGTTAAGGAATGTATGGTCTTTTGTGGAATTAGAACTAGGAAAAATTCGCATGAACATGGTTACTATCTTAAGCGAATTAATGGAAAACATCCGGAAAAAATAGAAAATTGATAAGTTCTTATAAGAGGAAAGAGAGTTGATAAGGCAGGGCAATGCGACAACATTCGAGGAAGGAACAGATGGAATTCTGAGGTTCCGAGGTAGGGTTTGTATACCCAGAGATCAAGAGCTAAGGAAATATATTCTTGAACACGCTCACACGAGCAAGTTAAGTATGCACCCGGGGATAACTAAAATGTACCAAGACTTGAAAAAGTTATTTTGGTGGCATGGAATGAAGAGCGATATTACCAGATGTGTGTCTTCTTGTTTGGTTTGCCAGAAAGCAAAGGTAGAACATTAGAGACCGTCAAGATTGTTGCAAACTCTATTTATTCCCGAATGGAAGTAGGATAGCATTGCGATGGATTTCGTGGTTAGATTGCCGAAGACCAGAAAGGGTTATGACTCAATATGGGTAATCGTTGATCGACTTACGAAGTCAGCACACTTCCTGTTGATCAACATAAGATACAACATGGAAAAGATGACCCAATTATATATCGGTGAGATTATTAGACTACATGGTGTACCTCCCAGTATCATTTCTAATAGGGATCCAAGGCTTACTTCCAAGTTTTGGCAAAGTTTGCAAGAAGCATTGGGAATAAAGCTATGATTGAGTTCTACTTATCATCCGTAAACTGATGGGCAATAGGAAAGGACGATCCAATTGTTGGAGGATTTACTCAAGGCTTGCACTTTAGAATAGATAGGAAGTTGGGATGAGGTTTTACCATTGGTAGAGTTCACCCTACAACAATAGTTTTTATTCAAGCATAGGGATGACACCCTACGAAGCTCTATATGGACGATGGTGCCGAACACCTCTGTGTTGGTACCAAGATGGTGAGCGCCTTACTGTTGGACCTGATATTATATAGCAGACGACCGAAAAAGTCAAAATGATTCAGGAAAAGATAAGGATGGCTCAAAGTTGGCAAAAGAGCTATGCAGACAAGAGAAGAAAGCCTCTTGAGTTTAAGGAAGGCGAGCATGTGTTTTTGAAAGTCACACTAACGACTGGGGTAGGCCGAGTTCTGAAATCTAAAAAACTCACTCCCAAATTCCTTGAACCTTACCAAATTCTTCACCAGATAAGTCCAGTAGCTTACCAGATAGCCTTACCACCTTTTCTTTCAAATATTCATAATGTCTTTCATGTGTCACAACTACGGAAGTATATTCCTGACCCGAACCATGTCTTAGCACCGGACACAGTACAATTGAAAGAGAACTTAACCTATAAGGCACCTTTGGTAAGGATTGAAGAATGGAGAGTAAAGCAACTTAGAGGAAAAGAAATCTCATTGGTGAAAGTAATCTGGAATGAAAAGACCGGAGATGCGACATGGGAACTTGAAGACAAGATGAAGGAGCAACACGCACAACTGTTATAAGGTATGAAAATTTCGAGGAAGAAATTTCTTTTTAGAAGGTGAGAGTTGTAACACCCCGAAAATTATTTGTTTTATCATAAATAATCATTTTATAATATTTATGATTTTTAGGAATTTTTTGAATTTTTCTGGAAACGTCAAATATTTTAATATATTCCTTATTTTACGTGCACACTGAGCAGTGTCAGTGTAACACCCCAAAAATTGTTTGTTTCATGGTAAATAGTCATTTTCTAATATTTGTGATTTTTGAGATTTTTTGTGAAAATTTCTAGAAATGTTGAATATTTTAATATATTTCTCATTTTGCGTGCGCACAGAGCGAGGCTGGAAAAACAAAATATTTTTCCTGAGGCTAGTAAACTTTGAACTGTGAAAACATCGACGGGGGATCTTACTAAACCCAAGGCCTAGTACAGTTTATGAGGTTTACATTTTACGAGATTTTATCTGATAAATAAAATAATAGAATATTTAATTATCTGAGAGATAACAAAATATTACTTCTGCTAACTGTAATTTTTGTCCACTGAGAAATAATTCTAGTAGATTATTTCTATCTAGTTACTTTATAACATCATCTAAGTAACCTCACACTTCACTTTATCGAGAAGCGTGCAAAGCTTCTCAAGGAAGCTTCAAGGGAAACTTCTAGGAAGTTTCCTCCCAACCACTCCACTCTCTCTCCTCTTTTTTGTGCTGCACGGATGGGGGAGGGAAAAACAAAGGATTATTTCATTTTACTTCCCTATTCACATTTCATTTCTCTCATTTTCTCCTCCCTCACGCACGTCTCTTTCTCTTTCTCTTTTCTCCCACACGGTTGCACACACTCCATTCTTGAGCTTTCAAGCTTCCTTGCTCAAGCCAACTTAGACCATTATTTCCCCTCATCATCTCCAAGCTTTCTTCTTTGTGGGACTCTTCTTGACTCTTCCATTTTCGTCCTTTGCAGCCTAACTCCAAAGCTTGAAGCTTTGAGGTAAAGCTCTCAACTTTCTTCTCTTTTTCTCCTGATTTTCATGGTCATTGATCACCATTGTGACCAAGGACTTCTCTTTTCAAGTTTTAGTGGTTGATTTGGGAAGTTGATCATCTTAGGTTCTTCTTGTGGGTGGTGGATGAAAAGCTTGAAAGGAGCTTGCTTTTCATATTGTCTCTTAAGGTAAGAGTAAGACTATTCTCTTCAACCCATTTTGGTAGTAAGAAACTCTTTGTTGTGTTGATGGGGTGAAACCCATTTATGGGATACCCCTTTGTTTGAGTGATTTTGGTTGTGTATTGATTGTTTGAATGGTTGGATTTAGATGTATGTTGATAGATCTTGGATCGTATGAAGGATGGTTTGAGTTTGAGTGATTTTTTGCGTTTACAGAGGAGTACACGGCCTAGGCCGTGTGATCGTGCACGGCCGTGTACTCTAGGCGTGCCAGAATAGAAATTCCAGAGCCGTACATGGCCTAGGCCGTGCATTGTGGCACGATCGTGTATTTTGCACGGCCGTGAAATCGTGGCCATACATTCTTCCTCAGGCCGTGTAATTTCAATAATGTAGGATTTTAGGCTTTTCTAGCCCCTTGGAGGCTCCCGGTCTCCTTGGGCACTCGTTATGAGACTTTAGTACTAAGATAAACTTAATTAATTGAATGATTAGAAATTGATTAAGGAATCATAAAATGGAAAGAACCAAGGATGATAATTTGTCTTATAACTTAGAATAATTTTGAATAAAGAAAGAGCATGAGTATGGGTGAGGTTGTGAGAAGCATAATGAACGCAAGGTTTAACTTCTATCATAACTATGAATGGGGTTATGTTCACCCTTAAGGTTTGCTATTGGCTTGATGTGGATCCATGAATAGGATCAAACCTTGTTGATAAAAGATATGACATGTAATTCTGGACATGATATGATATGATTGTGATTTCATATATGAATATATGTAACACCCTTTCTGGGGATGTCACATTTATGATGCAAAAAAATAAAAATAAATAAAATCCTTACCCAAGTTGTAAAAACATTTTGATACTTAAATAATATTTGTGGTATATATATATATATATATATTTATCCTTTTATAATTGTAACATTAAATAAAATAACACGGAACACAAAATATAAAAAAACATAAACTCACCATAATATACATGTGATTTTTCTTTAGTACACGCATAATTTACATCTACAAGCATTTGATAAAACAGTAAAAGACAACATAAAACTAAGACATAATATTGCCCAAGTGCACCTCAAAGCTCTCTAATCCTCCGATGGATCATCCTCAGAAAGATCCTCGTAATTCAGAGCTCCTGGAGGTCCCATAGTTCTAGGTCCCATAGTACTACGGACACGAGTCCGAGCGGTTGACTCGCTACTGAGCTCACTAGGCGCATGGAGTATTCCTTGCCAGTAACGCCTAAGAGTCAGAGGTAACTCTAAATATAAATACAACATAGTAGTGAATATGACATCTCCGTCATACTCTCTACATAGGGACACACCAAACGTCCCACGTATACAAGCGTGCCTCTATCTACTCGCAGACGCCAGCTTCGTAACTCCCGTGAAACTCCGGTCTCACAAACCCGAGGAATCCCGTGACGCCATGATCTCAAGATCGCCTTGATGTTCAGGTGTGATCTACCGGCTCCTCTTCCTCGTATAGCTCGCCCGGCTGTCGCTCGTCCGGATACTGTATCTCAAGAGGCTGTTCCTCTCCCTCTTCCTCAAACTCTTTACGGAAATAATATAATAATATCGAGAAAACATATAGAGAGGTGAGACAATCTACACCATTACCCGCATGGCAATAAAGAAAACGACAATACAAACAAATATTCCAACAGCACATACCAACATTTCATGCATAATATAACAAAGTAATACATATTAAAATAACACATACCATTATATTATGCATAATATATTAAAGCAATAAATATTAAAATAACACATATCATACACAATATATTAAAACAAGACATCATATATTTTATCACGAGAATATGGTAAGCAAGAAAGTGCGAGATGATGCATGAACAAGAAAATGCGTAATGCATGAACACACACCGACTCGTTCCTACTCCATGGAGCTAAACACGGATATCGAGGGAATGATCCGAATAGAAACTAATAATACTTTATGGCTGCCCAACTAAACTATTGCACTTTGTCCAATCTTTGTGTCTATAGCCCACAAATCCAAAACATCGTGTAGCAATACACACCCAACGTTGTGTACCACAAGCATAGTACTTAATAGTCCCCTCAAGATCTCGATTAAGAATAGTGCTTGTCAAGATCATTAGTGTGTTGCCCGTTACCACGGCCCAGAGGTGCTACCACTGTCCACATATGGGATCCTCCGCACACTAATGCCTCCAAGTTCATAAATGAACCACATTATGCTTATCACACCAAACATGGTGTAATTCGCCTCGTTAATCAATCACCAATTATAACCCAAATTGGCACAACACTCTAAGTATGATCTAAAATGACAAAAATACCCTTATTATCCAAATTTTACCATAATTACGAAAATTATCAAAATACCCTTAGTCACAAAATATCAAAGTATAGTACGTCCCACCTGACAGTACTACACCACAACAGGTCCGGGTCCACCACTTTGGCCCGACAGCAAAACTCACAATATCTTTCAATCGCGTAGGAATTTTATCGTGTTTTCACAATCTCGTTGTTTTCACAAACGTTTTTAAATCGCGTAAATATATTTTGACATTTTTAAACATCGCAAAATCTTTTTAAATCATTTTCTCAATCGCGTAGGATTTTTAATTCATTTTCTTAACCGAATAGCTTATAATTATTATTTTCAATATGTGTAAAACTATATCTAGTATATTTAAAATATGTAGAGTATTTTTCTTGTGTTCTAAATATAGTATGGAATCTTTTCATTTTATGCGTCTGATTTTAATAAATTTTGGCAAAGATTTTGCCTATAAAATCAATATAAGGTATTTTTAACATTTTTCTCTAAATATAGTTTATTTTATTTTTACCCAATAATTTCACTTTGAAACTTACTAACGCGCTTCAAAATTTATGGAATGAGCTCTACGTTAGTATTTTTCAAGCGTCTAATTTATTTCTTACTTAGACTAAATTCTCGCTAAGTTAAAATTCTAGAATTGAATTTATTCCTTTTATTTTTCTTAATGATTCATTGGAATCAATTTGTGTTGTAAATCAATTACCTAACCTATTTTAGAAAATAAAATGGCATGTTGGCCAAATCAAAAATAAAATGATATTCAATTATACTCTAAATGGCATGTTGGCCACAATTAATTTAAATCATCCTTAAATTAATTATTTTACCTAGATTCTTTAAATCAGTGATTTAGAAAATTACTGAGAACATTTTGGTTCTCTATTTTGATGTAAGGCCGTGAGCCTCATAATGTGTTCTTTGGAACACTCATGCAAACCGTACATGTTATTCACATCCTACTTTAATAATTATATAATTATAAACACATGCAATTATATAATCACATACAAAATACATATAATTTATTTAAAACCATAAACATGCATAGCAAAAATAATGAAAGCTATAATCATGCATAGCAAAATAAATCACAAATAGTAAAGCATCTAAACAATCACAAAAATAATAAAAGCCATAAACAATCACACAAATAATGAAAACAATAAAACATTCACACAAATGAATCCTTATGGATTCGGTACACAAACAAATCCATTTTCCCATCACCACTTAGGGTTGATGAGATTAAATCTCTTTCTTACCTCTTGTAGACAAATTAATCGGTTTGTTCTCCTCCTTTCCTCTAAATTTCGTACAAGCTCCAAAATAATTCCTAAAATTCTTAAACAATTAGTAAAAACACATACAAGGTACAAAATAGAAAAACCATGGAACAATCATGGTTAGAAAAATTAAAAATCAAATATTGAACCATAGAAACCAAACTTACCCTAAAGTAAGTAAGCAAGAAATGGAATTTTAGGCAAGATAGAGTAGGAATTTGGGAAAACTTTATGAATGAAAGATACTTAGAATGGTATTTGGGTTTTAGAAATGTGATGGGATAAAATTATGAAGGTCTTGGTGTGGGTGGATGGGTGTTGGCCGAATTAGAGAGAGAAAGTGAGAGAGAAATATGCTTGAGTTTTCTTGTGTTTTTAGAGAGAGAAATGGATAGTTAAAATGTGATAAGTGTGAAATAGAAAGTGAAGAGTGAATAGATAGAGCAGCAGCCGTGAGGTTTAGTGTTTAGGGAGCTTGAGTGTTTGATTTTGCATGCAAAATATCACAAAGTGTTCACACTTGTTAGGCACATGGCTTAGGTCATTGGATCCTTCAAGAACCATGTAAAACCAAGCCACCTTGCCTCCTCCTTGGCAGCCCAAAAACCGTGCAGCTCCTTCATCTTTTTAGTGTCTTAATTGTCCTCCAATTACACCTAATTACATGCTAGTTAATTAGGTAATTTGTTAGGTTAATTATCCTAACCAATCTTAATTAACATACTAACAACATAACTAATTAATTTAGTATATATTAACATATATTATAACCTTTAATTAATATTAGGATATCTAATTAGTATTTAGATTATAATTAATTCATAACTAAGCTAGTTCACTTAGTATGCTAATTAAGTAATTAGATTAGTTGAATTAAGCTTAATTAGGTTACTAACCATTTTCAAGCCTACAATTGTTGACTTAATCCTAACCCTTGATTCATCTTTAATCCTTAGCCCTAGATTAGATCCAAGGTAGATATCACTTGGTCATAAATCTATCATTCTAATCTCACCATTGATTAGATCAATGGCTTAGATTTAAAGGCTTCATCATTAAGTCTTCATCCAATGGTCCAAATGAAAACCTATGCTTCCTTAGTTGTCCAATTCCTATTGGTTTAGAAAGTCAAGCCTACTTTTGTTGACTTGCTCTCATTGGTTAAAAATTGTCCAGTCAGCACAGTTGACTATTTTTCCTAAACGCGGGTCCCACAGCACTTTTAAAGATCTGTGGTCAAATCGAAGCAGATTTTTACTATTTTTGAGACAATAGGTATTGTAATATAAAATAATATTATAAAAATATAAAATTATTTTATTACACGCTTAAATCCAAAAAATTACGAGATTAATATATATATCAATCAGAATTGGGTTTAGTAAGATCCCCCAGCTCCAATTAATTAAAATAAGATTTATCTGGCCAGAAAATTTTTATTTCCCAAGGTCGGAGCAAATCACATACAATAGTCAAGTACACTCACGAAACAGTCAAATTAAATTTACTGCTCACAGAATTCACAAAACAGTACATTTCGGGACTATATTGTAATTATCCCAAAAGTTGGGGTGTTACAATATACATATATGCATTGAATCCACATGCATTTGAAGCATGATTGACATAGTTGTCATGATAAGCATGATTAAACCATGCATTGAAAAGTCCGTTAGACTATTGTTAAGGCCAAGTTGCCTAGGAGTTGAATCACACCTTTTGTGCGGGTGCGAATAGACAAGTGTAGGTCACTTGTTGACCTTAGGGGCGTCGAGGTGCGGGTACCTCGCAATGGACAGTTAGTAGCTCTTCTGTTCGTGGGGCAGACCGATGCAAATGCACCGACGATCCGGACCGAGACAATGTCCTAGATCGAGATCTATGTAGAATGTCTTGTACAATACTATGATGTACACTTTGATAAATTAAGAATTTTTAGCACTTGAAGGCCTTGGCAGCCACGATACAGACATATATCCTGATCATTGTCTCTGATGTTTTATGTCTAGCTCCATAGAGTAGGATTTTTGGTACCATATGCATGTGTATAGTGAGTCGACATATCATTTAACATTTACTTATTTATATGATAATTTAATTTGTTATCTTGTTACTATTATAACTGCCTATAAATGCTAAGTTGTTTGTTATCTGTTTTTAGTACTGATTACCATTTCTGAAATGTTATATGGGAGTCATGCGCCATTTTGTTTCTTTACTGCCACAATAGGTAATGAATGTAGAATGTCTTACCTCTTTTCTATATTTGCTGTTATTCTGTCTATATTCATGTTCCATCAAAGACGTCGATGAGGGGGGTGAAGTTCACAAGTTCCCTGATTTTTTGACGACTTTAACTAGAACCTGCTTTCGGATCATGGCGGCACGCCCACGAGGATTTTTGGGTTATGTGCATCTAGCCTTCCTCGGAGGTCCAGACTGCTGGCACATTAACTTTAGTTCCGAACGTTGTGTCTACGTGGGAGACGTGACGGTATCGCTGGCTTAGGGGCATTATGATCCACCCATCTACTCCTACAACGTCAGATTACATTTAGAGTTTTACATGCTATTAGGGATATATGGGGTGATCGTTATTACACCCCATAGGAGGATTCTTTCCTTTCCACTGCCCGAGCCCCGGCCTGTAATTCAGTGGCTCCAATGAGGGTTTCCTCTGATGAGGAAGACCCTGAGGAGGATCCTGACATGGTTCCTTCATTCTCTTCTTAGGGGCTGATACTGTCGATAGGCATTGATGGCTATCCGTCTTTTAGGACTTAATATTCTTTTTGGGGGTCTGTATATCTTTTTTGGGGGCTTGTAAAACTTAGGCTTATTTTTTATGAGCCTTGATGTAATTAATGATTTATAGTCTATATCTAAACAATATATATATATATATATGATGTATCTTTTGCATGGATGTATGGATTAGTCTTTATGTTTTTCCCGCTTACAATTAAACAAAACATATATATACATACTTGTGAATCTCATATAAGTGTTAGTACATTTGAATACTTCATTGATGAACAGGTTGCTGAGTACAAATATATATACATATAATGAAAATATATATATATATTCACCATTTTACACAACTATAATCACATAAGTTTAATCATGACATAATGAACTGGGTCTTAAATTATATTTTCATTTTTTGCATTGTATTTAATGATGTGACGTTCCCTCCCAAAAAGAGGCGTTACAATCAACGTTTTTGATAAATAGTAGTGTAGGGGTTCCAACTAATACTCCTTGGGGATAACCAGTTGGCAACCCGTGTAAAATAAAGTTTTACACTCTTGGGGCTAAGATTGACCTTAGTTAGGCTAGTCTTGTTTATTAGTGATCCAAATGAGTTGGCTTATGGAAGTTAAGAGCCCTAGATGTTTTAGATTCTTCTTTAAGTGTTAAAGTTGAACTAATTACCCTTTTTGGGTAAAGTTGAGTTTTAGAGGTCAAGAGGACCTAGTAACTTTGATAAGGCAATAAGTTAAGTTTGTTTGGCAAAAGTTGAGTGCCATAAAGCATAGTTGGTAAAAGTAAAATGCCATAGTGCAAGAAAGCTCTCATGGAAAAGAGGAAGAGTTGGTACTGCAAAGATAGAAAGTGTACTAAGTCTAGTTGGAATTGGCTAAATGTCATAGTGCATGAAATGCTCTCACAGTGAAGAGGAAGAGTAGGAAATGCAAAAATGGACTTAATATAGAGTTATGTGGTGGTTATGTTAGAGTTAGACATAACGCTACATTTTCACACATGCACATCACTTTTTTTTCACATACTTGTTATTCCTAGAGATGAGGAAATGGAGGCATCCATTCAGTTTTGGTGGGCATGTCCACCCAGTTTATGGTAGACTACTTGGTAGGCTACGGGGTAGGTTTTAGGAGGATACGTGTTGTGGTAACAGACTTCATTCCTATGGGGAAAAGTCAAGTATCACAGTATTGCACCTACTCTATCATACATTTTTCTTTGAGCATAATCATACATCATTTCATTATTGCATAATTTAATACTTGTTTGAATTAGAATTTATGTTCTTGTTGTGTTTGTATTGCATTATGCCTTTGATGATAGCTGTATGGGCAATTGTCATTCTTGATGTTTTCAAATGATTGTATTGGCAGCTATTTGATTTCATTGTTCTTTTAGTACAAGTTTAAGTTATAGATTACATTGTGAATATTGCGTCGAGTTGAGGCATATATTATTATGTAATAGTTTGGTTTATTCATTGCGAATATTTAAACTGCTAGTTTTGGTTACTTATACTGAAAAATGTGATTTTTCACCCTGTTTGTTGCCATGTAAATCCTGGTGGAAGCACTTCCAAGGGAAAGAAGAAAAAGTATGAAGACTAGGATAATTTTTATGCTTTTTTTTAAAGCTTGTATTTATTTACACTGCTTTTAGTTTTACAAAAGGTTTATGTATATTTTGTGCCCTTTTGAGGCAAAGATGTATATAACTTTTAGTTTTCCTCAAGGCTCTCCATTATTGTTTGTTTAAATGATATTAATTAGTATGTTGTTTAAGTTAGAAGTAGCATAGTTAATACTATTTATCCAGGTATATGCTTGATATACTAGGTTATCGGTATTGGGATGTTACATTAAAAATCATAAGTTGATCTTAATTGATTGGAGGTGATATTTGTTCCAAAGAAACAATTCTCGGATTCTGCAAAATCCATTCTAGGCAACTGCTACTCAGGCACCAGGTGCTGGGCACCCAAGCGCCCACTGCCCAGTAGCTTAGTTTTGGTCTCTGAAAGACCAGCGCTCAGGCATTGGGTAAGGAGCGCCCTGGCGTGCCTGAAGCACTTAGGCGCTCAGTGTGGAGTGCTCAGGAGCTCACAGACTAGAGAGAAAATGTACCAGTGGGGCATTGAGCGCTCAGGTGCTCAGTGCTGAGCGCTTAGGTGCCCAAAGCAAAAATGAATAGGTTATTTTTCTTGGAGAAACGAGTTACCATATTAGTTTAGATTGCTTAGTTATGCCTTTTTAAGAGTGTTAAGATACTAGTAAAGTATTTTCTTAGATAGAAAGACCAAGTGGCATACAAGGGAAAGTAAAGCAAAGTTTATGCATCCATTGGATATGGATTGCTTTAAAACAAGAGTTAGTTTCTTAAGCAACCTAATGTTGCATAGATTTCATAAGAGAGGTTATTAAAGAGTTAAGAAGCTAGATGTAAGTGTTATAGAGCCTAGTTGGAAAAAGTAGAGTGTCATAATGCCTAATTGGCAAGAGTAAAGTTCTATAGTGCATGAAAACTCTCATAAAGAAAAGGACGAGTTAGTACTACAAAGATAGAAAGTGTACTAAGTCTAGTTGGCATTAGTTAAGTGTCGTAGTGTGTGAAATGCTCTCACAGAAAAGATGAAGAGTTAGTAATGTCAAGATAGACTTAGTATAAAGTTATGTGGTGGTTATGTTAGAGTTAGACATAACTCTGCATTTTCACACACACACTTCACTACTCACATACTTGTTATTCCTAGAGTTGAGATAGTGGAGGCATCCACTCAGTTTTTGGTGGACTTGTCCACCCAATTTATGGTAGACTACTTGGTAGGTTATAGGAGGTTACGCGTTATGATAATAGACTCCCACTCGACTTAGTAGGTTATAGGAGGTTGCATATCATTATAGCATATTCCTTCCCTACCAAGGGGAATAGTTAGGTTTCTCTACCCTACACTGCGCTTACACTAGCATACACTTTTCTTTAACCATAATCATATATAATCTCACCATTGCATTATTTAATACTTGTTTTGATTGGGTTTTGTGCTTCTACTATGTTCCTGTTGTGTTTGTGTTGCTTTTACCTTCAGTGACAGTTGTATGAGCAGTTGTCTTGCTTGATGGTTTCAAATGATTGTATAAGCAGTTATTTGATATCATTGCTTGTTTTAGTTAGAGTTAAGTTTTTTATTACATTTTGAATATTGCATAGAGTTGAGGTAAATATTCTTATGTAATACTTGGGTTTATTCATTGCGAATGATTAGACTGTTCTACCCCGTTTGTTGCCATGTAAATCCAAGTGGAAGTACTTCCAAAGGCAAGAAGAAAAAGTATGAAGACTAGAATAGTAGTTTTGTGCTTAGTTTTAAAGCTTGTATTTTTTTACACTGCCTAGTTTATGTATAACGTTTATGTATACAAGGAGCCTTTTTTAGGCAAGATGTATGTATAACTTTTAGTTTCTGCAAGGCTTTCCATTATTATTTGTTTAAATGATATGGATTAGTATAATGTTTAAGTTAGAAGTAGCATAACTAATATTGCTTATCTAGGTGTATGCATGGTATACTAGATTATCAGTATTAGGGTGTTACAGTCTTAGTCCTCAGATCCATTTTTTCATAAATTTTCATATACTGCTATTTATCAGTTAAGCTTTATTACTCAATCCCAAGTTAAATTAAACTGAAGGATTAAGTAATATACTTATTGATACTTGTCTTGGTTAATATTTATACTAAAATATTCTCCATATCTTACTTATCATCTCCATGAATTTTCATAATTTTTTTGAGATATTTAGTTGTTCTGAATATTTATTATCAGTATCCTTAAAAATGCTAGATTAACTCTGTTGATTCTCCAAAAATTTCTACAACTCTTATCAATTGTTCTTAGCTAGGAAATAGATTTTCATATTTATTTCCATCATATCAACTGATTCTACAGATACTTTAATTATTCTCTTGTACTCAATGTTATAAAAGTATGCTCAAACTAGTTAAAAAAATTATCCAAATTAACAGACAACTCTTACTAGTAATACTAAGCTTCTATAACCCTGATTAGGACTATTAGGTTAGGGAGCATGTTACAAAGAACAATTAAAACAATTAAAGCTCTTTAAAAACCACAACATAGTCATGAGTCACCTTTCCAAGAACTCAACCAACAACATCAACTTTTATTCAAAAATTCATGAAAGAAAAATAACTAAACGGAAGTAAGGAGCCAGGACACAAAACAACAAGAAATTTCTCCTTCTCTTTTATAGTTTGGTCGTGAGTATCCAAGCCACAAGACTAGAATTTTTCTTTAAGAAAACATAGATGAAAGAGAGTAAACTAGAGACAAAAAGCCCCTACCTCAATTACCTAGCTTGTCAAGCTTGGTTCTCCTTCTTTTTCTCTTCCTTTTCTCCTCCTCTTTTCTCTTTTCTCTTCTTTTCCCTCTTGGTCATTCCTTGCTTTGTTTTTCCTTCTACTATTTGTGCGTGAAAGTGGAGCAAAACATGAAGAGAAAACCAAATAAAAATAGATAAAGATGAGACTTTGTGAGGTGGTGGAGTAAGGAAATAAGTAAGGTAACTTTTTCATGCTGAAACTTTTGTATATGTTAAGCATATTTTAATCATCCAAGGTTGAGTTTTCAAGTATCCATAAGTGTTATAGAAAATTTTAGGACTCAACTTAGTTCTCAGATCCATTTTTCTATAATTTTTCATGTACTGCTATTTATCAGTCAAGCTCCATTACTCTTCTTTGAATTAAGTTAAACCTAAAAATTAAGCAAATATACTTATTGATATTCAATTTAACTGGTATTCTTTACCAAAATATTCTCCATGTCTCACTTGTCATCTCCATGTAATTTCATAATTTTCTGAGCTACTTCATTGTCCAATCGGTCTTCTAAACTCTCATTCAATATCGTTAAAAATATCATATCAATTCATTTGATTCTCATAAATTTACCACATCTTATTCCAATCACTTATAACCTAAAAATAAAATTTTCATATTTATTTCCATCATATCAGCTGTTTATGCAGAAACTTTAGTTATTCTTCATATTCGGTGTTATAGAATTAGGCTCAAACTGATCCAATGTTTTACTAATAACTTATACCAATATTAGTGAACTTCTATAACTCTGATTAGGACTATTAGGTCAAGGAGAATGTTACAAAGAGAGCTACTCAAATAGCAGAATTTCAGAATATCATGACATTTGCATAACATATCATAAAACAAGGGAGAAAGAAAAACCCTTTGTCAAAGGATAAATTATTTAGTAGAGGAGTAAGAAAAATACTCTGCCAAGAGCAAAGGAGTAAGAAAAGTACTTTGTTGAGGTCAGAAAAGCAAGAAAAGCCCTTTGTCGAAGGACATGACATTACATAAGTATTAACATAATATATTTCATTAGCATTAACATTTATCATTTCATGAACATCCACACATAATTTCATACGAGATGTTAATTATATGTATTTATCATGGAATTGTATTATGAATGTTGTTGTTTGTGTTATACTACTGAGAATTTTCAAATTCTCACCCCTTTGTTCCCATGATAATTTACAGATCAAAATCGAAATCCTTCCAAGGAGAGGAAGTGAAGTTGGTAGCTTTGAGTAGAATTTTTATTTTTGACTTGTGTATTTTGTACATATGCCATGGAGGCTTAGTTTGTATTTATACACTTACTAATATACTAGTTATTTATACTTGATATTTTAGTACAGAATCAAAATTTTCATATGTATAATTATCTTGTACAGTTCGACTACTTCCCTTTCAACGCTCTATATTTCAATATGTATAGTTATTTTAAAGGTTTATTGATGATTAAAAGTTAAAAGTAACGTGCGTAGTCCTATTTACATATGCATATTTTGAATATACTATAATAAATCGAACTAGGGCATTACATTATGGTATCAGAGCAGTTCATCCTATTGAGTTGAGATATGGATTGACTATGTTTTTGGCATAATTCGATGTTCTTATTTTATATTGTGCATTTTCTTATATCGATGTGATACGTATGAATAGAATTGTATGACAGCCTTAGGCATAGATCTTAATAGTTATTGTCGTACTATTACATGATATTGAGACTAATCAACTCAATATGTATTATTCTGTGTATGCAAGAGATTGTAATTGGCTATTGGCCATTGAAGATTATTTTGATGATAACAAACATGAAGATGATTGCAAGATTAAGTCCAAAACCTTCAAGAATAGTTTTAGGACTTAGATCATTTTGTAAAAGTAAAAGGGTTCACACTTAAACTCTAAACTTATTTTTTCAAAGAACCCAATTAGAACAAATAGTTTCATGGCATTAAAATAGTTTTTGGTTTCTTAAGAAATAGTCTTCATGTTCCAAAGAGCTTGTTGGAACATTTGGAAACATTTGGTAAGTTTTAAAAGCTTATTAAAATATTTTTCAAATAGGTTTATTCGAATAAAAGTTTTCCTTATTTGAATAACCAAAGTCAGAATACCCAGAATTCCAATCCATGAGCCTTTATTCAAATAAAACAAGGCCTTATTCAAATAACAACTTAAAATAAGCTATGAACCTCTATGTTTTAAAGGATTTATTCGAATAATACTTTTGTTATTTGAATAAAAGTTTTTTAGAAACAAATCTCCTTTGTACTAAAAACGTGTTTATTCAAATAAGGATTCCATTATTCGAATATTCGGGTTTCCATAATCAGAAAATAATGGCTAGTATGAATGCATTTAATGCTCTAACCACCCCCAACAGATCTTTAATGCCTTGGGCTATAAATACAAGTTGTTGGGCATTGAAGTCTGTTAGGAAATCAATATGAAAATTCTTGTGCAACATTAATACAAGTTCTTATAGCTAATATCTTTAAACCCCTATTTTTGAGCTTAAAGTGTGATAAATCCTTATACCTATTGAGCTTCAATTTATATCATTTACTCCCTTGAGAGTTTCCTATTCATCTATACTTTGATTTTTTGTAAAAAGGGTAAGGTATCCATTGTTGTTGAGTCTTAACCACACAAGGTGAGGCATCTCAAGGTATGTTAAGTGCTCTAGTTTGTAAAGGTAGCAAACGTAACGTCCTAATACTAATATCTCGATATAAATAACATTTAAAAAGATAAACAACATTACAACGTCACTACATACATACTAACTTGATCAGATATCCATAATGTTCATTGGAAACATTATAGAGAGCCATAAGAAATGCAGAAAATATAAAACTCATGGCAAAAATGCATATATACATATGCAACATTAGCCTTAGCAAAGACTTGAATTATTACATAATTCTTTACATTACAAAAGAAGTACTAAAATATACAACAGTTACAATGTAACTACTAAGACTAGAACTATTCTAATCTTTAGCTTCCTTTTTCTTCTTGTTCTTGGAAGAACTCTCCCTTGGAATTACATGGCTACACAGCGAAGTGAGAATCAATAATTCTCAGTATGAGTAAACCAAACCCAGTCATACATTGCATAATAAACATAATATTAACACATGTTAAATAAGATATGTTTAAAGCATCTACAAGGTTATACTTTAGTAACTAAAGATACCAAGTTAACATACATTCTATCATATATACTTAGTTCAACCTAGAACAAAGATGTTCAACTAGGATTACTGGCTTAGTGCATTATCTTGTGGTAAATAGAGGGAAAGCTCATCCTCACATTACATATATCTTGGTACTATCGAGAAGCTAAGGTTGAATCCTTGTTCAAAAGAACCGTATGGACTCCCCAATTATCTCCCTTGGCCTAGATGATGGTGCACAACATCAAAGGATACTCACAAAGATCAATGCTACAAGAACATCCTTGATACATACATCTAAAACACCACATCATCACTCATTACTCTTGAATGATATACACTCCACAACAGTGGCCTAAGGTGCTAGATGTCTACCTAAGGCAAATCATTACTCTTGAATGATCAAAGGTTTAAATTTTCTCTTACATGCTAGGTTATAATTTCTTTTTTGAAAATATCCCTATTTCTGCCTTAACATACTCTAGGAAACATATATAAATGATTCTATCTAGTTAAGAACTTTAAAACATCAAAAATGACATTTTTAGAGGTTCAGGGGCTCATGCTGCGGCATGGCATTTGGCACGCCGCAGCGCCTTACTCTCGGGTTTCACTATGATGCACCTCAGACCTTGGTGTGAACTTCCCCATGCCCCGATGCACGTAGCAGAACAAACCTCATACCACACCACGACGTGCATAGCAAAAACTGGGTTCTACAGAACTATGTACTGTTCCATTACATTTCTTCATGAGATTTGGTCATTCCAAAATAGTTTCTAGGTGATCCTAAGTCCCTAATTAGTTCATTAACACATAGAAATTATCAATCACTAACTTAAACTACTAATTTGGGATTCAAGCACCAAATCACACATACTTTGACCTAAACCCCTCTTTTGGGCATCAATGGTCTAAATGAAATGTTCTAAATTTCTAACTCAAATTTAAGCTATGAACAAGTCATAAACACCCATTGAAACACATCCAAGCAATTAAAACACATCATACATCTCTAGAACTCATTTTGGCCTACTATGCACCAAAGGTGCATTCATGGTGAAAATGGTAAAAAGATATGAATAAGAACTCTATCCTCAACCTTTGGCAGCTGAGATGGAGATTCAAGCTTTGGAGGATCTCAAACTTTAGCCTTCCCTTTAGCTTTCCTCTTTTTCTCCTCCTCTTCCTTGTTCTTTCCTTCCTCTTCTTTCCTTTCTTCTCTCATAGTTTTTGCTTTTGTTTTTGTAGCAAAGAACCATGAATGAGTAAATACAAAGGATCTATTTAACTTATAAGGCCTTTAAGGTCATACACAGATAAATCTCGATCTGCTAAAATACTTACATTTAGCTAAATCAAGATTTTTAACTTGCAACAACTTAGAAATAAATACTAAGATTCATTAAAATTATTGTTTCAGCATTATTTTATTTTTTCATATCTGCTACTAGTCAATCTGACATAAAATACACAACCAGTATGCCTAAAAATGTTAAACTAACTCAGTTTACCTTGAAACTTTAACCACATCTTATTTCATACATTTGTGACCTAAAAATAAATTATCCATGTTTATTTCAATCATCTAAGCAATTTATGCTATTATCTTAGTCATTTTAAGTTACTTTTCACCTTCGGAGATGCAACAAAATGCTTAAACTAACTTTATTTGTCACAAAATTAAACAAACATGTTGAACAAGTCATATGCTACCTTTTGTAGACATAAACAAGTCTAACATGTCATTAAAGATATTACAGCAAACACCTATTCAGCTTGAAGTAATAGTAAAAATCTCGGGTAGTTTACTTGAGGACTGGACATAGGTCACAAGGGGTGGCTGAATCAAGATAAATTCTTGAGTTTGATTCTCTCTTCCCTATACTCTTTATATTCTATTAACTTAATTTATGCTTATTTCTCTACATTTATTAATTGAGTACTTCAAAATGATTAATGTTTTAATGTTGTCTTAAAAAGTTTGTGATCACCCAATTCACCCCCCTTCTTGAGTGATGGTTGTTGTGGCTAACAAGTGGTATCAGAGTTTTGTGCTTTGTTGAAAGCTTAACTGCTTAGAGTTAAAGATCCTTATTTGTTGGCAACCATGGAAAGGTTTTCAAAATGGAAGGTTTTGAAATTAATAAACCACCACACTTTGATGATGTGCATTTTGTTTATTGAAAAGTTAGAATAAAATTTTATATGCAATCTATTAATCTTGATTTGTGGGATATTGTGCTTGATGGATTTACTTTTAAATTAAAATAAACTTGAAATTCTTATGACAAGAAATGCTTTTCTTTGAACATTAGAGCTATGCAAATTTTGAGAAGTGGTTTGAATAATGAAACTTATGCTAAAATTAAGCGTTGCTCTAGTGCTAAAGATATATGTGATGCTCTTGATGCTATCTATCTTGCTAATAATGATTTTTTGCATAAAGTTATATATAGAGAGAGCAAGAAGAGCAAAAGCCTTTGAGGAAGATAATATTGAAAAATGTCCTCAAGAAGATGTTCTTGAATCCTTGATGGACAACAATGAGGAAGATGATGATTCCCTTAAAGAGCCAAGTATGCTAGAAATTGAAACTACTTCCTATATGGCTAAAAAGGACTTTAAGGTAAATAATACTAAACTAGATTATAGTCCTTCTTATTATGAGTTACAATATACATCTAATGAATGGTATATAAGTTTGTATAATTTAGAAAAGAAAAACATTTCTTATTTGGAAAACGTTTCTTCCATTGAAAATGAAATTAAGTCTTTGAAAAATGAATATGTTTTTCTTGATGAGGAAATGCCTTTGAAATGTGAAACCTCAACTTCTTGTGAAAAGTGCATTGATTTAGAAAATCAAGTTGAGGACTTATATTTTGAATTGCCAAAGCTAATGACACTAATTGCTTACATTCTATGCTTGTTAATGAGAGTAAAATTAATATTATTCCACATAAAAATTCAAGCAAGGCTTATGGCAAAGATAGTATAGAATGCAATAAAAACAAAAGAATTAAGTTTTTCAAAGATGATCTTCAAAGGACCAGGCCATCATTAAATTCAATTGTTTGCAATTTTGTGGTCATCTAGGACATATTTCTCATTTATGCAATTATAAAAGAAATTCTTGTATGAGAAATAGTATGGTATGGGTTTCTAAAGATCTTAAAGGCCCTAGTATTAACATTCAAGGACCCAAGATGAAGTGGGTACCAAAATGTCCTCTTAGTGTTTCAATCATGCAGAAAAATTCTCAAAAGGTTAGACTAATTAGTCAAAGGAAAGAGGAATCATCAAGGAGAATGTTTCTGAAGCCCAATGGTAGAAGTTTTGGTCAAAGAAGGAAATGGCTTCAACCAAAGCTTCTTTAGTACAAAATGTAGAACTTGTAAAGTTCAAGACTCCAAAAGAGAAGCAATGGGTAAGAAAAAGTATTTCCTTAATTACCAAGGTCAAGGTATCAAAAGCTTTTACCTCTTATGCATATTCAATTGTAAAATTAATGAATTTGAGGTATATTCCTTATAGACCTTAAGTGATTGATAGAATTATGTGTGTTTGGTAAAAGTTAAATATTGTATAGCACATGATTATTTTCATTCTTGTTACACCCTTTGCTCACTATTTTGCATATTTCTTAATCATAGGGTATTCTAAGACTATGTATGCTTTCTAGGCTTTAAATTCTTTACATATCATGAAAGTAAGCATGTTATTGGCTAGATGCTTAATGGTAATTAGTTATTTAACTTCTTGTGCTCAATTTAAATATTATGGAAAATTGATTTTTATGAAAGCATAATGGATTAATAATCAAGGCTAACACACAAGGACCTAAGAAAATTATTGTACCAAAAGTCAAAAATTGAAGTGTGTTGTAGGTGTGCATGAAGGCCAAGAGCTGACTTTGGCATCTAGAAAGTGGCTGCTCTAAGCACAAGACCAAAAATTACTCTAAGTTCCTTTCCTTATCTCCAAGAAGCTTGGACTTGCAATCTTTGGATAAGTGGAGACTAGTGTTATGCTTTTCTAGCTTTATATCTTGAAAATATCTCTACATATGCTAATATGCTAGATAAAGTATACTCCTTATTTGAAATGACATGTTTGATGATAATATCCTTGAGCTTGAGTTTTTTATCAATCATGACTTAAAATGAGTGTTTGTGATAGATATCTTTTATCTTAGTTTTATCCCTTTCTAACATGATTCTTGGTTGATTTAAAATGCCTATGTAAGAATTAAGAATTTGGTTTAGTTGTCATGAATGCATGTTAAAATGAGTGCTTAATTATTCCTTGACTGTTCTTAATACCTTTGAACCTGCTAAATGTTTTTTTTATGGTTTTATTTGAATAGGGGACTTTGTATTTGAATAACCTCTTCCAGTAGCCCCTAAACTATGCTTTTTGAATGTTGTTATTAGAATAAAGGAAAGTCTTATTTGAATAACACTTGGAGAAGCATTTGAAATCTAATCTTGATTGGTTTTATTCAGGTTTTATTCAAATAAACTATATATGCATATTCAAATAATGCTTGGCAGTAAGCCAATTCTTTCTGTTTCTCATGCTTTTATTTGAATACCATCAGTGTTATTCAAATAAACACAGGCTATATGAAAGGTTCTTCTATTTTTTTTTCGCTGTATATGCTGAATTCTATGTAATTAGTTGATTTTGAGTCAAAATGTAAATGCAATTGGCTAGTTGTTTTGATGGATATATGTACTTGGCTAACTTGATCAATGAAATGAAATATATTTTTCCCATGTGAACTCATTTATGTATGCATTGTAGTTTTGCCTTACTGTTTTGAATGTTTATTTGCTTAAGAGTTTGGCATAATGATTGGCCTTACTGAATTGCTATTAAATATGAAATTGCTGTTGAACTTGAATGATCAACTTGCAGCCTTAAATGAAAATCATATATTGAACTTAAATGTATATCTTATTGCTTTAGCTCTATGCTTTATATTGCTCTGTCTTTTTTATCATGACAAAAAGGAGAGAAAAAACTTGAGTTTTTTGATTGAGAAAAAATAGGTAAATATAAAACGGATCTTGGAATTCCAAAAGTAAGGGGGAGCTGCGCATATCTCTGAATTTAAATTCACCTCTTACAAAAAAGAAGGGGAGTAAGTCTCTCTAACAACTTTGTGGATTCTAATTTATAAAACTAACTCTTTTCTCAATGGTTATTTGTCATCCTAAAAAAGAGGGAGAATGTAATTGGCTATTGGCCATTGAAGATTGCTTTGATGATAACAAACATGAAGATGATGGCAAGATCAAGTCCAAGACCTTCAAGAATAGCTTTAGGACATAGATCATTTTGTAAAGGTAAAAGGGTTCACACTTAAGCTCTAAACTTGTTTTTTCAAAGAACCCAATTAGCACAAATGGTTTCATGGCTTTAAAATGGTTTTTTGCTTCTCTAAAAATAACCTTTAAGTACCTAATAACTTGTTGGAACATTTGGAAACATTTGACAAGTTTTAAAAGATGATTAAAGTGTTTTTCAAATAGGTTTATTCGAAAAAAAAGTTTTCCTTATTCAAATAACCAAAGTCAAAATAACTAGAATTCCAATCCATAAGCCTTTATTCGAATAAGATAGGGCCTTATTCGAATAACAACTTAAAACAAGCTACGAACCTCTTTGTTTTAAAAGATTTATTTGAATAACACTTTTGTTATTCAAATAAAGCGTTTCAGAAACAAATCTCCTTTGTGCTAAAAATGTGTTTATTCGAATAAGGGAACATGTTTATTTGAATAAGGATTCCCTTATTCAAATAATTGGCTTTGCAGAATCAGAAAAATAATGGCTAGTATAGCTGCATTTAATGCTCTAACCACCCCAACGGATCTTTAATGCCTTAAGCTATAAATACAAGTTATTGGGCATTGAAGTCTGTAAGGAAATCATTATGAAAATCCTTGTTCAACATTAATACAAATTTTTGAGCTTGAAGTGTGATAAATCCTTATACCCATTGAACTTCAATTTGCATTATCTACTCCCTTGAGAGTTTCTTGTTCATCTGTACTTTGATTTTCTGTAAAAATTGTGAGGTATCCCTCAAAGAATTGTAAGGGTGAGGTATCCCTTATTATTAAGGCTTAAGCACAAAGGGTGAGACATCTCAAGGTGTGTTAAGTGCTTTAGTTTGTAAAGGTGACAAACATTTGTTCAAGCTTGAAGTAATAGTGAAAATCTCGAGTGGTTTACTTGAGGACTGGACATAGGTCACAAGGGGTGGCTGAACCAGAATAAATTCTTGAGTTTGATTCTCTTTTCCCTACGCTCTTTATGTTCTATTAACTTAATTTATGCATGTTCTACTGCATTTATTAATTGAGTGCTTCAAAATACTTAATTTTTTAATGTTGTCTTAAAAAGTTTGTGATCACTCAATTCAGCCCCCCTCTTGTGTGATGGTTGCCATGGCTAACAAAGATTATGCCACATTTTAGGCCTACACAAAGAAATAGGGAATTTGTAAATGAAAATATGGCATACATAATGGGAGTTTTTTGATAAATGGCAAATGCGATGAGGGCACAAACTGTTGTCACCAACAGAGTTTGATGACAACTAATCTATACCTAGGGTAATGTCAATGTCAAGAAGAGGTAAACAAATAAGAATCACAAAGAAAATCTTATCTTCGATTTTCACAACAATCTAGATATACAAAGGAAGTTGTTACTGGTTTTCTTATTGGTTTAGATACAGATAAAACATGGGGAAGCTCAGACATAGGTAAATCTAATCTCTTCACACATTTATATAAAATAAAGGAGTGTGATGCTCCTGAATCATATAATATAATTAAGAGATTATTTTTAACTATGCATTTACCTTGTATAAGATCGAGATATTAAGCCGCCTCTTTACCACTCAGAGTATAAACTCTTCCTTTGGATTGAGGTTTAAGGTTGAGCGCTGCTTCCTATCTCTGTGGACACTCCTTGAGTCTATGTTTAAGTCGAATAATCCTTCAAATGTGCCCTGAGTAATTCCTGCGTTAGTAATTCCAAATCCACAAAGGACTTTCAAGTATATTGTGATGCTTCAAAGAATAGGTTAGAGTGTGTTCTCATGCAAAATAGGAGAGTAGTTGCCGTGCTTCTAGGCAATTGAGGCCACCTGAAGCGAATTGCCCTACCCATGACGTAGAATTGGCAGCTGTATTGTTTGCTTTGAAATTGTGGAGACATTATCTTTACGAAGTTAAGTTTGAAGTTTTTAGTGACCATAAAAGCTTAAAATACTTGTTTGACCAAAAGGAATTAAATATGAGACAAATGAGATGGATGAAGTTTTTAAAAGATTATGACTTCAAGTTGAGATATCATCCAAGTAAAGCCAATGTAGTGGCTGATGCACTCAGTAGGAAATTCCTATATATGTCCTGAATGATGATTCAAGAGAGAAAATGAGAAAGAGAGAGAGAGAGAGCTGATAGAGAGTTTTAGAAACTTGAGTCTAACAGTGACTATGTCACCACATAGTCTCTGTATAAGTTGTGAATGCTTATGTCTTGAAGCATATCAAATGAAGTTTTTGATTATAACAAAGTCAAGATGAAAGACCAACAACAAAGTTAAGAAGAAGTAACCAAGATCAAAAGAAGAAAATCAAGATCAAAAGAGGCTTATTTGATATAGGTTATCGGTCTTAAAATATCAATGTAAAATGCTCTCTAAATATCTCAATGACTCTCAAATGGTTTTTCAAATATCGTTTTCAAAATCAGCTTGTTAATTCAAAGTTAAACATGTTTTTCAAGAAATATTTATTTTAATCTTGGATTCAATATTCATGAAGGAATTTATGTTTAATCCAACGGTCTAAGTGTTAGAAACAGCTTACATACTCAATTGGACTTGAAAAATGTGTTCAAATGCCAAGGTAATCGATTACAAGATGGTTGTAATAGATTACATAGCAAACAGAGGCCTCGTAATCAATTACATGTACATTGTAATCGATTACTAGCAAGTTAGAGGCCTTGTAATTGATTACACCAAGTTGGTAATCGATTACAATGAGCCCAGAAAGGCAAGAACACATTCAAGAAGCCTTGTAATCGATTACATAGAAATGGTAATCGATTACAAGCAAGTCAGAGGCCTTATAATCTATTACACCAAGCTGGTAATCGATTACCAAGTGCCCAGAAAGCCAAGAACATATTGGAATAGCCATGTAATCGATTACATAGATTGTGTAATCGATTACCACTGGTCTGTTAGTGCCCAACAACTGTTTTATCAGCATTTAATTCTACCCATTAAAGCTCCCAATGGCTCCTTTCTTCCAATAACTTATAAATACTTGCCTTGGGGCTTCATTAATGGCTAACCTTCAATTCAGAACATCAATCTAACACTTGTATACGAAAATCAAATTCTAAAAATGTTTTTGCTCTATTTTTTGTGAAAATCTTGAGATATCTTTTGAGAGCATATTAGACCTTCAATTTGTATTAATTACTCTTGTGAGAAATTCATTCTATTAATCTAAATTACTTTGTAAAGAGGGTAAAGCATCCCTCCTAAAGTGTAAAGGGTGAAGCATCCCTTAGTTAAAGAGGCTCAAGCTCAAAGGGTGAGGTATCCCAAAGTGTTGAGTGCTCAAGTTTGTAAAGGTTGTCAAGCACCTATTGAAGCTTAAAGATATAGTGGAAAATCTCGAGTGTTTGCTTGAGAACTGGACGTAGGTCACAAGTGGATTAGTGATCAAACCAGGATAAACTATTGTGTTTGTTTCTCTAAACCCTTCTCTTTACATTTGTGCACTGTTTTATTGAATTGCTTGAATATTATCTCCTTTGGCTATTATATTTATAAGTGAAAGTGTTTATCACATTTATCCAATCACCTCTATCCATTTAATAGCTTCAACGAAAATTGATTATCAAACGTTTTACGAAAGATTTGTGAACTTGTTTTACAAACTCAATTCACCCCCTCTCTTGAGTATTGAGGCCACTTGGTAACAAGTGGTATCAGAGCTAGACTCGTGTATAAAGATCTTAGCAACTTCAAGAGAAGAAATGACCTCAAATGATTTTTTTAATGAAAGTTCTTCTATAAATAGACCTCCCTTTTTCAATGGGGATGGTTATGCATATTGGAAAGAAAAGATAAAAATTTTTATTGAAGTTATTGACTTAGATGTGTGGGACACCGTTGAAAATGGTGTTTTTGTTCTCACACATACTAAAGATGGTGTGAAAATTAATGCACCTAGAAATGAATGGACCGATGAGGATAAAAAGAAGGTTCAATACAATTTGAGAGTCAGGACCATCATCACCACATCCTTGGCGTATGATGAATTCTTTAAGGTGTCAAATTATAAAAACCGCTAAAGAAATGTTGGATACTTTACAAGTAACTCATAAAGGTACAAGTGAGGTAAAACGATCTAGAATAAACATTCTCACTCATGAATATGAATTGTTTAGAATGAATCAAAGTGAAAGTATTCAAGAGATGCAAACGAGATTCACACATATTGTTAATCATCTTATCTCATTAGGAAAGACATTTCCTAATAAAGATCTTATTAACAAAGTCTTGAGATGTTTGAGCAGGAATTGGCAACCCAAGATAATGGCTATCGCGGAATCAATAGATTTATCAACAATGTCTCTAGGCACCTTATTTGGGAAGCTTTAAGAACATGAGTTTGAACTAAATAGACTCAATCAAAATGAAGAGCATGATAAGAAGAAAAAGGGAATTGCACTTAAAGTCACCTCTTCTGTAATTGAAGATGATGATGAAGATGGTGAAGAAGATGTAGAAAATCTTGAGTTAAGTGAGGAGAATCTTAGTCTTCTTGTGAGGAAGTTTGGAAGATTCTTGAAGAATAAGGGATTCCAAAGAAGGCCACCCTTCCCTCAAAAGAAAGTCTACCCCAAAGGAGAAGGATCCTCAACTCCTCCAAAATATTATGAATATGAAAAATTAGGGCACATGAAAATAGAGTGTCCTGTGTATCATAAGAAGACAGAAAAGTTTGAGAAAAGGGCTTCCAAGGAAAAGAAAAGAAGAAGAGCATATATAGCATGGGAGGACAATGACATGAGCTCCTCCGATAGTTCGGAGAATGAAGAAGCTTATCTTTGTCTCATGGCTCAAGGAGAAGAAAGCGAAGAGAGTGACACTGAGGTAATATCTTCTAACTTAGAATCTCTACCTTCTTATGATAAATTGCAAGATACTTTTCAAGAATTGCATGATGAATCTATGAGGCTCACAAAAATGGTTTTATCTTCTAACAAAATAATCTCCTTATTGATAAACAAAGTTTCTATTTTAAACAAGGAGATAAATGAGCTTAAGATTGAAAATGAGACCTTAGAACTTATTGATGCTAACTCATTATGCATGACTTGCTCCTCACATGATAACATACCCATATCATTACCTTGTTCATCATGCAAAGCATTTGAAAAAGAAATTGAAGATTTGAACAACACTCTTGCAAAATTTACTTTTGGAAGAGACAACTTGAATGTGTTATTAGGGAAACAAAAATGTGTTTTTTAAAAAGTCGATTTGGGGTATAATCCCAACAACCAACAAAAATCTTCCAAAAATTTCTTTATTTCTACAAATACTTCAAGTAGTCCCTTTATCAAATGCTTTCATTGTGGGAGAAAAGGGCATAGTGCATCCACATGTAATGTTACAAAGAACATTAACACCAAGGCTGGAACTAAAAGGATTTGGGTTCCTAAGGGCACCTTGCCTAACTCTAACATACAAGGACTCAAGACAATTTGGGTACCAAAGGTTAAAATTTGAATGTGTGTTGTAGGTGTGCTTGAAGACCAAAAGTTTAAGTTGGTATCTTGATAGTGGTTGCTCTAAGCACATGACCGGTGATGACTCTAAGTTTTCCTTCCTTGTCCCCAAGAAGAATGGTTATGTGACATATGGTGACAATAACAAAGGAAAGATCCTTGGAGTTAGTAAAGTTGGTAAGAACTCTTCTTCATCTATTAATAATGTTTTGCTTATTGAAAGACTCAAACATAATTTGCTTAACATTAGTCAACTATGTGATAAGGGCAATAAAGTAATATTTGATTTTAATTGTTGCATAATTGAGGGTAAAGATGATAAGCATGTTAAGTTTATTGGTCATAGGGTCAATAATATATATATATGATTAGTCTTGATGACATTTCCTCAAATGATGCTAAATGCTTTATGAGTAAAGAAAATGATTCATGGTTATGGCATAGAAGAATTGCTCATATTCACATGGATCACTTAAACAAATTGGTTTCTAAAGAACTAGTAATTGGTCTTCCAAAGCTCAATTTTGAAAAAGACAAACTTTGTGATGCATGTCAAAAGGAAAAACAAGTAAAGGTCTCTTTTAAAGCTAAAAATGTGGTTTCAACTTTTAGACTTTTACAACTTTTGCACATAGATCTTTTTGGTCCCTCTAGAACTATGAGCTTTGGTGGGAATTACTATACATTGGTGATTGTGGATGATTTTTCTAGGTTTGCATGGATATTATTCTTGGCTCACAAAAATGATGCTTTTCAATCATTTAAAAAGCTTGCCAAAGTTATCCAAAGCAAAAAAGGTTTTTGTATCGCATCCATAAGAAGTAACTGTAACGTCCCGGGGCTGCCTGTAGGATTGACGAATGTCTCTACAAACCAACACGGGTCTTTTCTGCGTGCTTTGTCTTTACTCACACGCATCCTAAGAAACTTCCCAAGAGGTCACCCATCCCACAATTGCTCCAAGTTAAGCACGCTTAACTATGGAGTTCTTATGATCTAGGCTCCCAAAAAGAAATTACAACTTGTTGATATGGCTACGCCAAATCAATTCCTTTAAGTCATCCTCAACTATGCAGTCCCATACCTGCAAAGTCTCTGAATCCCTCTCATTTTGGTGCATATTCAGTTCATTCATGCGACCCTTCGCCTAGAAGCCTGCCAGAAGCCGCTCTTTGTCCGTGCTTCATTGCACCGGTGATCACTCCCTGCCCTCGTCGGCCCCGGGACACACATGCCCACCAACTTCCGCTTGGTTCGTCCCTGAACCCACACCGTACTGGGAGAGGTCCCGGCTCTGATACCATCTGTAACGTTCCAGGACTACCTGCAGGATTGACGAGTGTCTTCACAAACTAACACGGGTCTTTTCAGCGTGCTTTGTCCTCACTCACACGCATCCTAGGAAACTTCCCAAGAGGTCACCCATCCCACAATTGCTCCAGGTTAAGCACGCTTATCCATGGAGTTCTTATGATCTAGGCTCCCAAAAAGAAGTTGCAACTTGTTGATATGGCTACGCCAAATCAATTCCTTTAAGCCATCCTCAACTATGCAGTCCTATACCTACTGTAACATCCCGAAAATTATTTATTTCATTATAAATAATTATTTTATAATATTTATAATTTTTAGGAATTTTTGTGGAATTTTCTGGAAACGTTGAATATTTTAATATATTTTTCATTTTACGTGCCCACTGAGCGGAGCCGAGATAACAAAAAAGTTTCCCTGAGGCTAGTAAACCTTGAACTATCAACGTGTCGATGGGGGATCTTACTAAACCCCAGGCCGGGCACAGTTTGTGAGGTTTACGTTTTATGAGATTTTATCTGATAAATAAAATCGTTGTATCATAAAACTATCCGATGAATAATAAAATATTATTTTCATCAACTATAATTTTCATTCACTAGGGGAAAATAATTCTAATAGTGTAATGAATCATCTGTCTAGTGTATTTAATTAAGGAGACAAGCTTACTATGCACTTTATCGAGAAGTGCGCGAAGCTTCTCAAGGAAGCTTTGAGGGAAGCTTCCAGGAAGCTTCCTCTCCAACCACTTTTCTCTCTCCTCCCTTTTTGGTGCTGCACAGTTGGCTAAGAGGGATATTACATTTTCATTCTCTCATTTCCTCTCCTCCCATACGTAGCTCACTCCCTTTCTCTCTTCTTCACACGGCTGCACACACCCACAACCACCATTGTTGACTTCAAGCTTCCTTTGCTCAACCCAATAGAGACCATTGTTTCCCCTCTCCATCTTCAAGCTTTCCTTTTGTGGGACTCCTCCTGGCTTCATCATCTTTGTGTTCCACAGCTAACATCAAAGCTTGGAGCTTTAAGATAAAGCTCTCAACTTTCTTCTCCTCTTCTCCTCATTTTCGTGTTCCATGGTCACCTTGGTGACTATGGCTACCATTTCCCCTCTTTGACCTTGGTTTTGTGGATTTGAACATCCAAGGTTTTGGTGGTGGTGAAGAACGAAATTTCCAAGCAAAAAGGAGCATCCTTTCTTTGTGCTTCTCTCAGGTAAGAGGAAGACACTCCTCCTCAACCTCTATTAGCATTTAGAAACCTTGTCTGTGATTGATTGTGAGGAAACCCTATTGAGGGTTATCCTTTGTTTGCATGTTGTTTATGATGTGTTTATGCTATTAGATTGTTTGTTTGTGTATATTGAAGTATCTGAATGGATTGGAATGTATGACATGGAAGAAAATGATGTCGGATTGGTTCTCGGATGGCCACGGTTTTGAGGCCCAAAATTTGGGGATTCTTTGTGAACAATTGTAACAATTTGAACTTCTGACCATTTAGCACAATGTCAATATCCGTCAAATTTGATCTTCTGACCTTTTAGTACAATGTCAATATCTGTCGAATTTGATCTTCTGACTATTTAGTACAATGTCAATATCCATTGAATTTGATCTTCTGACCATTTAGTACAATATCAATATCTGTCGAATTTGATCTTCTGACCTTACCCATCGAATTTGAACTTCTGACCGTTTAGTACAATGTCAATATCCGCGAATTCGATCTTCTGACCATTTAGTACAATGTCAATATCCGTCGAGTTAGAATGTCAATGTCCATCGAGTTAGAATTTCTGACCATTCAGTAGAGAAACTTCTCCAATGTCAATATCCATCGAATTAGAATTTCTGACCATTTAGTGCTTTCGTCGGTTCAACACTTGGAAGATTTCTCCAACGTCAACACCCATCCGTCGAATTAGGATTTCTGCTGACCTTGTAGTATATTCGATAATTTTTTATCTTCATTCGACGGATTCTTCATTCGACAGAACTTGACTTTTAGCCATTCTTGTGAAATAATGTCCTCCCATCTTTCATCATTCTGTCATATTATTTTTCGTCGAAAGGTAGCCTCACCTTCGTACACTGGAGCCAATGTCTCCGTCGAATCCAAAATTATAATTTACCACCTAACACCTAGTGATTAACTTAATGGTAATAGGATGCAAGAATTAGCAAATTAGAAAATTAAATTATACTTTGAGTTTCATAAATTTTAAGGAACTAAGAATGGAATTTTCATAAGACTTAGGATAATTTTAATTAGGGTAAGAACAAGAGAGTGTGAGACTTTGAGATCTTAGAATAACCTTCTAAGTGTATATGAATAAATTACCTAAGAGAATTTAATTAATTAAGAGAATTCCTTTAGAGACAAACTTTGTAAGAAAAGCTAAATCTAAGTAAGAATTCATAATACACCTTAAGAATGCATTAATTCATTTAATTCTAATATTATTGTGGGGTCCATGTGAGTGACCAATGATCGTGTTGATTCTTACTTTGGCAAATTGTGGCATATTATGAAGTAGTATGTAATAATGATCATACATGATTATGCATAGAATTTGTATGCATTGTGAATGTCTGTTGGACTATGTTAAGGCCGAGTTGCCTAGGAGTTGAACACATCTTCGTGCGGGTGCGAATAGACAAGTGTAGGTCGTTTGTTGACCTTGGGGGCGTCGGGGTGCGAGTACCTCGCAATGGACAGTTGGTAGCTCTTTTGTCCGTGGGGCAGACCGATGCAAACACACTGATGATCCGGACCGAGACACTATCCTATATCACGATCTAGCGTAGACTGTCTGTACAATGCCATGATGTGCACGTGGATAAATTGATGAATTATAGCACTTTGGCCTTGGCAGCCGAGTTGCAGAAGTGTCTCCTGATCTTTCTCTCTGACCGTTTGTGTCTAGCTCCATGGAGTAGGATTTTGACTTTGTATGCACATGCATAGGGAGTCCATGAATTATCTAGCATTTATTATTATTATAATTGAAACTGTTGTATTACTGATATATATAACTGCTTGGAATTGTTTGGTTGATTATTACTGCTACTTAATGTTTATTATCATTATTATTGTCAAAAATGCTATGTGGGCGCTTTGCGCCGTTTGGTTTCTTGTTGCTATAATTGGTAATGATGGTAGGATGTCTTACCTCTTTCTTGTACTTTTCTAGTTCTATGTCAATTTTTGGTTAAAGTCTGTAAAGGGGGCGAGGTCGAATCTCTTAGATTTCGCTATGGTTTGATCTTCTGCGTTCAGTAAGGACAACTTGAAGGGATTCTATTGGTTTCGTTATAAATGAATTTACCGAAGGTGTTAAGACTTGACGAGTTGACTGGACCGACAAGCGTATGCGATATGTTGGAGATCTGACCTTGACCATGAAGAGGACTGCGATTGAAGACCTTATTCGGCATTTCTCACTACACCGGTGAGCCCGGAGTTGCCTCACGCATTCGGGATCCGATGGAGTGCCTAACTCCATAGTTGTGCATAGGTTGTGGGTAGTTTATATTTTATTTTACATGACCTGTATAAAGTGTATTTTGGGTATATGTAGGTTTTAAGGTGATTATCCAGTCTTAAATTTTGTAACTTGAGTACATCTTATAATTCATATTTTAACTGGTTGTATATATAACTATTCATTCGTGGCTCTTATTTTCCTCATATGCGAAATATCTAAAATTTTGTAAAATTTGTTATTTGACAATCGTAGCACGCCAAAATTTAGTGACCGTGACATAATGACGATTGTGTTGTGGTTATTAAATCGAGGGGTGTTACATTAGGTGGTATTAGAGCTCAGTTCATCTTGTTGAGCCGGGGTATGGACTGAATATGCTTAGACATGTTAGAAGTTTATTTGTATGTTGTGAACTTCCTTGTCTCTTGAATAGAGATGTTGGGAAAGGAAGGCATGGCTTGCCATAGGTTAAGTGTTGGTAGCTACTGTTGCACAGTTACATAATATTGAGTACTGGCCCACTCAATGTGTAATGTTCTGTGTCTACAGGAAACTATGACTTCACCAGGTGTATTAAGGTAATAGGAGTTCTTTAGAAAGAAGCTCAGATGGTATGATTGAACTTACTTAGGATCTGTTTGCATTTATACCCTTGCTGTGTTACCTCTAGAATTGTTTGAGCCATCGGGTTAGAAAAGGGGTAATTAAATAAGACTTACAAGGTTTGTGGATCTAGATGTCCAAGAGGTTTTCCAAAACCAATTCTCTTTGGAAAAGAGTATCTGGCGTAAGCTTGGTTCGAGGAGCTACATAGGAGTCGAAGACTTATAGGAGATCGCGCCGCAGAAGGCAGAGTGAAGGAGCTCAAGTTAAAGTCTTTTGGGTTTGTCTTGTTGGGTTGTGTGACTTTTTGTGTTTGGTTTTCGAAAGGAGACAATATTGTTTAAACTGGATGCTTTTGATTTTCCTTATGGTTTGATTTGTTTGTCCTTGAAGGAAGACAATGACTCGAAGTAGACATAAGCGCGTGAACGCGGGAAGTGATAAAGATGGTACGACTGCGGTAGCTAAAGTAATGCAAAGAATGGTTGGCGTAACAATACAACCGAAACAGAGGGCTACACAGTAGTAGGAATTGGAGGTCGAGGTTCAGAATTTGTTGGGGGAAAGTCAGTTTTTAGGTAATTCTGAACTACCTAAGTTCCAAAGGAGGAATAAAAAGATAATCAATCAGTTTAAGCAGAAGCTGTATTAGCGACAACCGAAGGGACAACAGCAACAACAAACGTTGAAAGGGAATGCGAGTGGTAGTAAGTCCAATCCAACTGTGGTACTGTTATCAAGGTGTAAGAAGTGCGAAAAGGACCACTTCACAAGGGACTGTAAGATCGAAGGAATAATTTGTTTCAAGTGTGGGAAGCAAGGACATGTGTCAAGGGATTATGCTTTACATAGGACGAAGCCTCCATGTGCGATCACGGGGATAATTTGTTCCAAATGCAGAGGGCTAGGACATGTGGCGAGGAACTGTACTTTGAAAAGGATAAAGCCTTACATCGGAGATGTACGTACTTCGAAATCTCATGAAGAAGGGAAAGTTAATTCCTCCACCTAGACTGAAGACCGAAATGAAGAAAGGGACTGTGCTACAGTGGATGACCCTGTGACTTCATTGTATAATTCTGGCGATAGCCCATTACTTTATGACGCATGACTGTATGAGTATGTTAGGGTCGTATGTACCTCTGATATCTTTTGACTAAGTTATTTCTATTTTGGCTGCTAAGAACTTGTTGATGGTAGCCAAGTTGTTTAAATTGTCCTATGACCTGTTAAAAACTGAATCCTTCTGTTGATCTGATTTGTTCACTTCTTTTACAAATTGGGTGTAATGTTAACAAAGGGATTGGTTATCTTCCAACCATATCCTGTTGAAATATTCCAATGAAATTCTAAGAGTACGTTTTTGGAATTGGATTATCTGAGTACTTACTTCCCTTCGACCCGAATGATACTATTCTCGTTTGTAAGCCTACTCTTATTGCAATAAGTTTATTTAAAACTATCCTATTGTTGTTAGAAATTGGAACCTTTTTACCAATTCAATTATCTACTTTCTTTATGAATAGGCTTGGTCTCAGGAAGGAGATTGATCATTTTCTAAATGGGTCTCGTCATTCGGTTTCAACGGAAACTTAGTGTTTCTTGAGATAGAAATTTCCTAGATGTGAATCCATAAAACTCACTCCTAAGTTTTATTGGACCATATCATATTCTTGGCTGGACAGGTCCAGTGGTAAATTAAGTGACTTCCTTATTTTTCTTTCTAACCTTTATAACGTTTCTAGTATACTTCGATTGAGTAAATGTGTTCCCGAATCTAAACTATAACAATGCTCCAAGCGTAGTACAATTAGGTGAGAACTTACCCTATGAGACATTTTGTTCGAATCAAGGAAAGATGGTTTGACAAATCAATTGAAGAACGTCGCTGTTTTCTCCAAGATCAGCTTGTGTTCTGGACTATCATCGAGTTCACTCAAAGGTAGGAGAGTTTTCCAAAATAACTTTTCTAACATGTCATGGGCACTACGGGTATTTTGTAATGTCATTTCGAGTAATGAATGCTTCGGTAATATTCGTCGATTACTTGAATATAGTCTCTCTCTTTTATTGAAAATAGATTTGTCATTGTCCTTGTTGGTGACATTCTGATCTATTCTTAACCTTTGGAGGAACGTACTGAATCTCTCGTAGTGATTCTTCAAATTCCGAAGAAGAAGAAGTTATGCGTAAAGTTATCTAAGTATGAATTCCAGTTGGAGGCAGTTCAACTTTTGGGTTACGCGATCTCAAGGGAAGGAATTACTGTGAACCCATCGAAACTCGAAGCATTTCTTTAATGGGAAAGACCGACGACTGTAACAAAGATTCATAACTTTATAGGATTAGCTAATTAATATGGGAGACTCGTCACAGAATTCTCCAAAGTGGCAAGATTTCTCGTCAAACTCATGCATGAGAGTCAAGTTTGTAGGATTGGTGCATATAAGGAAAGATTTTCAAGGATTGAAGAGACACTCGACTACCTTGCCGATGATGATTCTGCCTAATCCTAATGAACCTTTTTGGGATGCCTAGTGATGCTTCGCATTGGAAGTTTAGAACGTGTGCTTGATCAGAATAGAAGGAATGGTAACGTATGCTTAGAGACAATCGAGAATACATGAGAAGGATTACCTTACACTAACTCAGAGTTAGCTTTGTAGTTGCATTGAAGATCTAGAAGCATTTTCTACAAGGAGAAATTCTCAATGCCTATGGTAATCTTAAGAGCCAAAGGTATTTTGGTCTATTGGAATAAGTTGAATATGAGGCAGAGACGATGATTAGAAGTTCCAAAAGATTTTGATTTTTCATTTTAGTATAATCCCATAAGAGGCGAATGTCGTAGCGGATGCCTTAAGAAGAAAATAAGCTTAGTTGTCTACTACAGTAAGCAAGGAGAATAAGTTCGATAGAGCCACTCAGCGATGTACAGTTGTTTGGAGAGTTGGCTGTTGGATGGCTGAAGACTCAAAGGGCGTAGAATATTTTATTGATCGGCCTATGACGTCAACACGTTTTTGCCCATTAATATAAGATACTCGGTGGAAGGAAGCAACCTTATTGCCAGTGATTTGGATTGATGCAGCTGAAGATACAACGCGAGAACTAGGAGACACAATGAAAGAAACACAGTCGCGTTTATTCTAAGATATAATGAATTTCAAGGACAAAATTTCTTTTTAGAAGGGGAGAGTTGTAACATCCCAAAAATTATTTATTTCATTATAAATAATTATTTTATAATATTTATGATTTTTAGGAATTTTTGTAGAATTTACTGGAAACACTGAATATTTTAATATATTCTTCATTTTGCGTGCCCACTGAGCGGAGCCGAGATAACAAAAAAGTTTCCCTGAGGCTAGTAAACCTTGAACTGTCAACTTGTCGATGGGGGATCTTACTAAACCCAAGGCCGGGCACAGTTTGTGAGGTTTACGTTTTACGTGATTTTATCTGATAAATAAAATCACTGTATCATAAAACTATCCGATGAATAATAAAATATTATTTTCATCAACTGTAATTTTCATTCACTGGGGGAAAATAATTCTAACAGTGTAATGAATCATCTGTCTAGTGTATTAAATTAAGGAGACAAGCTTACTATGCACTTTAGCGAGAAGCGCGCGAAGCTTCTCAAGGAAGCTTTGAGGGAAGCTTCTAGGAAGCTTCCTCCCCAACCACTTTTCTCTCTCCTCCCTTTTTGGTGCTGCACGGTTGGCTAAGAGGGATATTACATTTTCATTCTCTCATTTCCTCTCCTCCCATGCGCAGCTCACTCTCTTTCTCTCTTCTTCACACAACTGCACACACCCACAATCACCATTGTTGACTTCAAGCTTCCTTTGCTCAACCCAATAGAGACCATTATTTCCCCTCTCCATCTTCAAGCTTTCCTTTTGTGGGACTCCTCCTGGCTTCATCATCTTCGTGTTCCACAGCCAACATCAAAGCTTGGAGCTTTAAGGTAAAGCTCTCAACTTTCTTCTCCTCTTCTCCTCATTTTCATGTTCCATGGTCACCTTGGTGACTATAGCTACCATTTTCCCTCTTTGACCTTGGTTTTGTGGATTTGAACATCCAAGGTTTTGGTGGTGGTGAAGAACGAAATTTCCAAGCAAAAAGGAGCATCCTTTCTTTGTGCTTCTCTCAGGTAAGAGGAAGACACTCCTCCTCAACCTCTATTAGCATTTAGAAACCTTGTCTGTGATTGATTGTGAGGAAACCCTATTGAGGGTTATCCTTTGTTTGCATGTTGTTTATGATGTGTTTATGCTATTAGATTGTTTGTTTATGTATATTGAAGTATCTGAATGGATTGGAATGTATGACATGGAAGAAAATGATGTCGGATTGGTTCTCAGATGGCCACGGTTTTGAGGCCCAAAATTTGGGGATTCTTTGTGAACAATTGTAACAATTTGAACTTCTGACCATTTAGTACAATGTCAATATCCCTCGAGTTTGATCTTCTGACCATTTAGTACAATGTCAATATCCGTCGAATTTGATCTTCTGACCATTTAGTACAATGACAATATTTGTTGAATTTGATCTTCTGACCATATCCGTCAAATTTGAACTTCTGACCATTTAGTACAATGTCAATATCCATCAAATTTGATCTTCTGACCGTTTAGTACAATGTCAATATCCATCGAGTTAGAATGTCAATGTCCGTCGAGTTAGAATTTCTGACCATTCAGTAGAGAAACTTCTCCAATGTCAATATCCATCAAATTAGAATTTCTGACCATTTAGTGCTTTCGTCAGTTCAACACTTGGAAGATTTCTCCAATGTCAACACCCATCCATCAAATTAGGATTTCTGTTGACCTTCTAGTATATTCAATAATTTTTTATCTTCATTCGACAGAATCTTCATTCGACAGAACTTGACTTTTAGCCATTCTTGTGAAATAATGTCCTCCCATCTTTCATCATTCTGTCATATTATTTTTCATCGAAAAGTAGCCTCACCTTCGTACACTAGAGCCATTGTCTCCGTCGAATCCAAAATTATAATTTACCACCTATCACCTAGTGATTAACTTAATGGTAATAGGATGCAAGAATTAGCAAATTGGAAAATTAAATTATACTTTGAGATTCATAAATTTTAAAGAACCAAGAATGGAATTTTCATAAGACTTAGGATAATTTTAATTAGGGTAAGAACAAGAGAGTGTGAGACTTGGAGATATTAGAAAAACCTTCTAAGTGTATGTGAATAAATTACCTAAGAGAATTTAATTAATTAAGAGAATTCCTTTAGAGACAAACTTTGTAAGAAAAGCTAAACCTAAGCAAGAATTCATAATACACCTTAAGAATGCATTAATTCATTTAATTCTAATATTATTGTGGGGTCCATGTGAATGACCAATGATTGTGTTGATTCTTACTTTGGCAAATTATGGCATATTGTGGAGTAGTATGTAATAATGATCATACATAATTATGCATAGAGTCTGTATGCATTGTGAATGTCCGTTGGACTATGTTAAGGCCGAGTTGCCTAGGAGTTGAACACACCTTTATGCGGGTGCGAATAGACAAGTGTAGGTCGTTTGTTGACCTTGGGGGCGTTGGGGTGCGGGTACCTCGCAATGGACAGTTGGTAGCTCTTCTGTCAATGGGGCAGACCGATGCAAACACACTGATGATCCGGACCGAGACACTGTCCTATATCGCAATCTAGCGTAGACTGTCTATACAATGCCATGATGTGCACGTGGATAAATTGATGAATTATAGCACTTTGGCCTCGGCTGCCGAGTTACAGATGTGTCTCCTGATCTTTCTCTCTGACTGTTTGTGTCTAGCTCCATGGAGTAGGATTTTGACTTTGTATGCACATGCATAGTGGGTCCATGAATTATCTAGCATTTATTATTATTATAATTGGAACTGTTGTATTACTGATATATATGACTGCCTGGAACTGTTTGGTTGATTATTACTGCTACTTAATGTTTATTATCATTAATGTTGTCAAAAATGCTATGTTGGCGCTTTGCGCTATTTGGTTTCTTGTTGCTATAATTGGTAATGATAGTTGGATGTCTTACCTCTTTCTTGTACTTTTCTTGTTCTATGTCAATTTTTGGTTAAAGTTTGTAAAGGGGGCGAGGTCGAATCTCTTAGATTTTGCTATGGTTTGATCTTCTGCGTTCAGTAAGGACAACTTGAAGGGATTCTATTGGTTTCGTTATAAATGAATTTACCGAAGGTGTCAAGACTTGACGAGTCGACTGGACCGACAAGCGTATGCGATATATTGGGGATCTGACCTTGACCATGAAGAGGACTGCGATTGAAGACCTTATTCGGTATTTCTCACTACATCGGTGAACCCGGAGTTGCCTCATGCATTCGGGATCCGATGGAGTGCCCAACTCCATAGTTGTGGATAGGTTGTGGGTAGTTTATATTTTATTTTACATGACCTGTATAAAGTGTATTTTGGGTATATGTAGGTTTTAAGGTGATTATCCAGTCTTAAATGCTGTAACTTGAGTACATCTTATAATTCATATTTTAACTGGTTGTATATATAACTATTCATTTGTGGCTCCTATTTTCCTCATATGCGAAATTTCTAAAATTTTGTAAAATTTGTTATTTGACAATCGTAGCACACCGAAATTTAGTGACTGTGACATAATGACGATTATGCTGTGGTTATTAAATCGAGAGGTGTTACACCTGCACAGTCTCTGAATCCCTCTCATTTCGGTGCGTATTCAGTTCATTCATACGACCCTTCGCCTAAAAGCCTTCCAGAAGCCGCTCCTTATCTGTGCTTCATTGCACCGGTGATCACTCCCCGCCCTCGTCGGCTCCAAGACACACTTGCAATACTAATATAACACCCCCTCTGATGGGTATCACATTCATAATAACTCCTTATAAATAATTTCCCAAGTTATAAAATAATTAATATCATTTAAATACGGGTTTTTAAAATTTCTTTTTCGCAAAAACATTAATTGATCAAATTAAAGTAACTCAAAATATAATAACTGAATAAAATACTTTTCATTTAAACAGAGTTTATTACAACTACATGTAACACCCCAAAATTTTCTATCTCTTAAACAGTAATTTTGACAGGTAACATAATTTTACTGTTTAGTAATTTCTGGATACTGTAAAATTATTTTAATTATTCTGTCAGCGTATTTGATCGTTTTGAGTGATTTACTCCGAGTCAGGAAAATAAAAATTTTTCGTAGGAAAAACTTTACGTAATTTAATTTTTACCATTAGGTTTTAATTATTTTACGTAATCTGATTTGATATTTGTGCGTTTTCTAATATTTGTGATTTTTGTGGATGATTATGAAATTTTTTACTGTTTGTGGGCCCAGGTGGGTCCCGCAAAGTGAAAAATTTTTCTACGGATAGAAAAATTTGTACTGTTTAGACGGAGACAGGGGATCTTACTAAACCTGAATCTGGAAACAATTTTTATAATTTTCTTTTACTGTGTTTTGTACTGTATTTATTTATCAGGTGATAAAAATACAGTAAAAATATTATTTGTAGGGTTATAGCAGATAAAAATAATAAAAATTATACTGCGTAGTCAACAAAGAGGGCTTGACTTGATTTGTACCCTTGGATGAGAATACTTAGTTTGAAGATTAACCATTGATTTAATCAACGGTTAAGAAACAAACTTAATAAAGAAGCATTGGATAATCACCATTGATTTAATCAATGGTGTGAGAATAAACTTGGTTAGGAAGGCTTTGATATCAACCGTCGATTTAATCAACAGTGTAGAATTGGTCTTGAAAAGTGACAGAGACCATTTATAACCATTGGATTTAGATTTAATCTACAGTGGAGATTTGGTCTTATAAAGTAACAAGAACCATTTATGACCATTGGATTTGGATTTAATCAATGGTGGAGATTTGGTCTTCTAAAATGGCTATGACTAATTATAACCCTTGGATTAAAAGTAAGAAGGAGTAATCTTGACCCTTTATTTTGGAGACACATCTAATGGCTAGGATTTAAAGAAGAAAGATCCAATGGCCTAGATTGAGTCTTCTAATCAAAAGTCTACCTAAATCCTAACCATTGAATTAATCAATGGCTAGAAATGCTTCAAATAATGGCTTGAAAAAGATGACAACTTTGAAGAAGTAAGAATGAAGGGGGGGACGGTTTTTGAGCTTCATTTTGGAGCTAAAGAAAAAAAAACTTTATGTCATTATTAGATGTCTTGATCAATTATACATAATTATTGGTCATTTTCATAAAGCAAAAATATTTTCTTATTTCTCTCCATGCAAGCTACGACTATGCACTCTAAAGGGGGCTAATTCCTTTACTCATTTTACTTGGTCATTCTTCTAACAATAATTCAAGAAAGCTAAATAAAAGTAAGTCAAATTTGGTGGCTTCTCCAAGTGCTTCCTATGGCCATGCAAGGAAAAAGGGGGGCCAAAAAAATCATTTTATTCATTTGCTATCTCACTTTATCACCTTTTCTCTCAATGACTTAGTACCAATTATTTGTTCAAATAATTCACTCATTTCTCACTCACTCTCCACGGCAATGCATCCATTTGGGAGGCAAATTATTACAAATCAATTCCTATCATTTTCTATCACTTTGTCTTGGTCAACATGCATTATTATTGAATTGTTTGCATCCTTAGGAGAGTGTTTGGAGGGGGGCACGGTTTTTGGTACCTTAAGAGGATGGCAAAGTGGAAGACCATCATTATTACTCATTCTTGGTCTTCCTTTGTCAATTTCAAGAAGCTAAACTTAGAAAATTTTCTCTCCTTTCTCTTCTCCTCTATGTTTTGGCCATGACCATCAAGAACACCTTCCATCACTTTTTAATTTCATCCAACCATAGATCTTGATTCTACATGATATTCTAAGCAACTTTCATGTTGGAGACTTTCTCTAAATCATTCATCTTCATGGACTTTCTTCAAGAGCCAAGTTATAGGGTATTTGTGGTGAAGTGTAAGGAAACTTCATTTCTTCTCTCTTTTTCATGTTCTAAATCATGTTTGATCCATGGTTCCTCTTAATCAAGCTTAGTATACTAATTTCTATGTATTTTGTTTTGTATTTGAGAAGCCTTTGGTGGTGAAGGACTTGGAAAAAGAAGCAAATCAAGAAGCTTTTGAGGATCTTCAAGAGGTAAGAGGGAGATCCATCTCACCAACCAAGTATGGTGGTAAGAGATGGTCTTATATTTGATGGATAGTGAATCCATGTGAGGATTCCAATCCATGGTCATGTAATAATTTATGTGTGTTTATGAGCTTAGATTTATTTGCTTATGCTTGATATGCTTTGCATGATTTTATGGCTTTGATGATATGCTTATATTATGCATGATAAGTATATGGCATGCTTATAGTATTTATGATGAAATATATATATGTGTATGTCATGATGTGATGATGAAAAGGAATTCAATTTTTGGCTCCAATAGCCAAAAGAGAGGGTTTGATTTTTGATGCCCTTGATTAGGGTTCATGTTGAAATTTTTCAAGAACAAGGGAATTGATTTTTGGGTCCCTAGAACTTAGTGAATTTCGGCCAAGACACCTCTAAATAGGTGTTCATAAATTAATAATTTCATGAAGGATGAAAATGGATGATTTGAAGAGTATGAAAAATAAACAAAGGGTTTGTTTTTCAAGAGAACAAAAACACGGTTTTTGAAGAATTTTTATTTATTTATTTTGTGTACAAAGATCCTGAGTATTTTTCTAAACCTAAGTTTTGAATGAAACGGGCAAACGTTGATTTTAAGGATTTGCAAAGAAAGTGAAAAAGGATTTACAAAGAAAGTGAAAAAGGATTTGCAAAGAAAGTAAAAATGAATTTGAACAAATGGGTTTGGTTTTTATAACCATCGGTAGTTCGATTTTGAAAATAAAATTTTAATGGTTTTGTTTGTGTAAAACCATATCAATTTAAAAGGAAAATTATTTTGATAATTTTTAATAGTCATGTTCACGTTTTTGAAGGCTTGTAATGCCTAGATTTTGATGAAACAAAGTAATTTTCCAAGTGGAAATATAATTGATTTAATACAAGGAATTTGGAAAAGGAATTAGAGCATTTTAATCACTTGAGAAATTAAGTTTTTGTAAACCAAAATGTTTTCGAACTTGAATTTATTTTGAAGAAGGTTGTGTTTGGAAATGATTTGGGAAAAATGAAGAATATAGTGGTATTATGAAAATCTACTAACGTATAACTTATTTTTGAGTTTTGAAGTACATTAGAAAATGTTAAGTTTTGAAACATTGATTTATATCAATGGAAAAGTGATTTTGTGAATTATATTTTGGAAAAGGATTTCTTGAATTAAGAAATGTGGAAAAAGATTTTCTTTTGAATAGGGAAAATATAAAAAATAAAATACAAAGTTATATTATTTTGAGAAAAGTTAAAAAGGAATCTTCAAGGTTAATAAATATTTTCTGTAATGAAATTGTGATGAAAAATGTTTTACGTATCTTAAAAATGTTATTTTTAAGCTACGCAATTTGAAGAATGTGTTGAAATTAAGATTGATTTATTTAAGTCCAAAATAATGTTTGGAATGTTGAGGAATATTTTACGTAATTGTAAAATATTGAAAAATATTTTACGTATCTTAAAAATGATTTGAAATACAGTAAAATATTTCTACGAGATTTGAAAAATGTTAACGTATTTCTACGCGATTTGAAAAATGTTAAAATATTTCTATGTGATTTGGAAAGCATTTAAATATTTTACACTATTGAAAATATTATTGAAAAATCACTACATGATTAAATAATGATAGAATATTTTTACGGTATTGTGAAAATATAAAAGAAGTGTTATGGTATTGTGAAAATATAACGTAAATGTTTTTGAATTGTAAAAACATAACTGTAATTGTCTGTGCTGATTGTGAAAATACGGCAGTATATTTTATGACTATAAAAACATGATAACATGATGATTACTGCCAAAACAGTGTATGAACACTGTGTGAGAAAATGACGAGTTTGCCTACGATTGGCTTTTGATGTATTTTATATGCATTGGAAAGAGATGCTTGTATTTGGTATTTGGGGCACTTTACGTATTGGAAAAATATGCGTTGAAGCATATGATATAAATTGAACAAATGAAATTGAAAAGTATGGCCCTTGTGGTTGGACTTGCACTAAGATATTAGTGCATTGTATAAAATATATTTTGAAAAATTATGAGTTAAACCTGTGATTGATATTCTATCTATGATTTGGTTTTTGGTGCATTATACATGCATTTGAATGGTCCGATGGACTGGATAAGGCTAATTGCCTAGGAGAAACGTACACCTCTTGAGTGGGTGCGATATGCGTAGTGTAGGTCATTCATTGACCTTGGGGGCATTGGGGTGCGGGTTGCCTACAGTGGGCAGTGAGTCGCTCTACTGTAACCGTGGGTTAGACCGATGCGACACACCGATGATCCTGATCGAGACACTATTCTTAATCAAGATCTGATAAAGACTGTCGTGTATATGCTAGATTTGCAAAAATCAAAATGAGGATTATAACACGTGGTCTGAGGCATGTGGTACCGACAGATCTTTTCGATCATTTCTCCGACCTGAGTTTTAGCTCCATGGAGTAGGAAATTGAGTCTTGTGTACATGCATAATCTGAACATTTATATCTGTGTGATATATTAATTGAGGAATATTGGTTGTGACAATTGTTTTGAATACTTAGAAGATGATGATGATGATAATGCTGAGGGCATTATCATAATTATTGTTTATGATAATTGAATTGATAAATGATTGGATGCTGATAGTTTATTAATGTTGATGGCATAATCATAATTGTGGTATGATCTATCTGTATGATATTGCTGATTATGTTATCTCTGTGCTGCCATGTTGGTATTGGTGTAGGTGATCTCACCTCTTTGTTATATTGTTTTGCTTTGTCTGTATTGTTAAAATTATACAGTAGAAGGAATGAGTTGTCTTAAACATAACGGGTGGTAGATACTCAGAGATTGATGGAAACATTGAAAAGTGGTTGTCTCAAGTTCGAAGATGTGCCGAGTAGACAAGGAGTAAAGTTCTGATGCATCAAGTTGATACAAGAGAAAGAATGAGTATGTTAAGATTTAATGTTAGTGTTGTACCGTGCTATTAAGTAGGACTCGTCATGGGGTTTGCTACTGTTAAAAAAAATAATTCTATTAATTTTATATTTCTCTTTAAATTGTGATATTAATTGGTGTCAATATTGCATAATGAATAGTTGAAATATGATTTTCAATATTACCTAATATTTTCAGTAAATTTATGTTTCAGTAAAGAAAAAATTTTGAAACTCATCTTTTATAACTCAAACTTGGTGCGAACTTCTTTTCAGATTATGAGTCGGGAGTTAGAAATGTGATGCCCTGAGGAGGGTGTTACACTACACATTCATTATCTTTACATACCTAAAAACATAACACCTAAGATATGAGCCCTCGTCAGAAGACAAATTCCCTAGTTAGGAATGTCTTAACGGATAGAAATCCGAGTAGAAGATATCTTGGAGTCCTTCCTTGCTGCCATCACAGTCTTTACAGACATAGACATAAAACAGAAACAAACAGAACACATACAGCAAAGAGGTGAGATCCTCTACATCGCATACCAATATGGCAGCAAAGAAACGATACGAACAACAATGTCGTTCCATACATACAATCCATAGATTAATATAAAATCAGCAGATATTTTCAGGATATTTAATAGATAAACAATCCAAGAAATTTGCAACATAAAATCAGGTATAATGATAATACCACAATCATATTATATTACAATAGCGTAAATGCTGATTATGTATATGCTCAATGCAACCAGTTCCTACTCTATGGAGTTTACTTAAATTCAAAGATGAACTCCCAGAAAATCTGTCCCCCCTAAAAAGACAGTCTATGCTAGATAATGAAAAGCAATAGTGTTTGTCGGGATGTCAGTGCGTTGCAATCAGTGTTCACAGCCATGGGTATAATATATATATATATATATATATATATATATATATATATCATATGACAACATGGTCAACAAGTGAATTACCGCACCCTGACGTCCCCAGGATCCCTCCCATTATCCTGTAAGTTCACATCCATTCCTTAGGCATAAAATGCCACAACAAATACTGTCATTGATCACACAGTATTTGTACACAGTATGCATTATAAATGATTTAAACATAAACATATACTGTCATTGAATACACAATATTTCATATTCATACACCGTCACATGGCTATATCACAGTATATTGCTAAAAAACATTTTTAATCGAAATAAAATACTATTGTACTATTCCCAATGACATTAACGCAACTGCACATGCACATACAGTTGTCCAATACCATTAGTATCTATGGTATTATATAACCGCCCATACAATCGATAATACCAAAGATCCACTCGGGCCCAATACTTCAGTTTCACAATTTACTTGGTTCAATACGTTGGCTCTATAGCAAAACCCGATGTTCCTTTCAATTGCGTAGCAGTATTATTACATTTTCACAATCGCGTAACACTTTTGTTAAGTTTTCAAATCGTATAAAGATTTTCTAACATTTTCTAAATCGCGTAAAGATTTTAAAACATTTTCTCAATCGCATAGATAAAAATTACTATTTTTGAATTGCGTAAAATATTTCTGACATATTTAAAGTCCAAAATAAGATTTTTCTCATTTAGAAACAAAAATTGACTTTATTTTCATTATTTGCATAATAGTCTTTCTATAAAATAATATTTACATAATAGTCCCTCTTTAAGAAATATTTTCAAAATAGTACATTGTTAAAGAATATTTTCAATATAGCCCCTATTTAAAGAATATTTTCAATATAGTCCCTCTTTAAAGAATATTTTCAATATAGTCTCTCTAAAAATCAATATTTCTACTGTTTCCCAGAAAATTATGTTTCTTTAATTTACTTAGGATATTACAGCTAAAAATTTCTTAACGCACTTCAAAACCCAGAGGGTGAGCTATACGTTAATAAATTTCAAGTATTGATTTTTATTTTACTACATAACCTTAATTAAGCAAATTTTAATCCTAAAATATCATTTTAAATTCATAGACTTACCAAATTGAATTCTTACTATTAAAACACCTAAGTCTACACTTAGTAAAATAATTTTGGATCTTGAATATCAAAAATAGGCATGTTGGCCGAATTTATATAGTGCTTAACAATTCATGTATAAATTATTTTCTAACACTTTAATCTTTATAAAATTACTTAATTGAATTTCTTATCATAAAATCATTTAATCCTCAATTTGGAAAATAATTTAGAATCCTTAGTCCTCTTTGTAATGATAAGGCCGTGTGCCTTTAGACTCTTTGGAGTCTTCATACAAATTTTCTCATCATGTCAATCACATCATAAATTACACAGAAATTATCATGCTTTCCAAATCACAAATGTAAACATATTATCAAAACTATAAGCATAGCAAATATATATATATAAATCATGCATACTTATCAAAGCAATGAAACAATCACACAATATAATCCAACAAGCATAAACCAAAGATTACACAATCGAGTGAATAAATCCTCACATGGATTTTCCACTCACAAATACAAACAATTCCATTCCTTCACCGCCACATATGGCCGATGAGGTTAATGTCCCTCTTACTTGGTTGATGTTCTTCTAAGCTCCTTATTTAATCATTTTTGTATCACACTTTCACCACTAAGCAGATCTTAGAATCACAACAAACACATACAAAATAGTATCTAAAGCTTGATTAAGATGACCATAGATCAAACATGGCCTTAGGATTCTAAAAATCAAATAAGAAACCAAGTTTCAATATTTTTACCTTGAAACCCTACAACTTAAATCCAAGATTCAAGCATGAAGATGATGGATTTAGACCAAAGTCTCAACATCAAAGAGTCTTAGAATGATGTGAGGATTCAAGAAGTATAGTTGGTTGAAATTAAACAAACTTGGAAGGTGATTTATGGAGTGAGGCCGTGAGCTCCTTAGATGAACAAGGTAGGAACTTTTTAATCTTCAACTTGAAGAACAAGGTTGAAGATGATAGAACTAGGCTAAGATCTCAACTACAAAGTATCTTAGAAATGTGTATAGGTTCTAGATCTAGGGTTGTATAAAATTATTGAAGCTTGGATGTGGGGTTTAGGTTTAGGGGCCGAATGGTTCAAGAGAAGAAGAAGATGGAGTTCATGGTGTTTGTTCTTGGTGTTCTTGAATGATTGGAAGAGAGAGAATAGAGAAAATTGTTTAAGTGTCAAAGTTGATAGGAAATAAAAATGAAATAGCCAAATGTGTAGTGCATGGCCATGGGAGTGCTTGCATAGAAGGTTCAAGGCTTGTTTTGCAAGACAAAACATAAGCACATGGGCTCACATGGTCTCACATGGCCTAGGTCATTCAATGGTCATCTATTAGTCATTAAGAACATTCAAGATTATGCTAGAATGGCCAAGTTGGCCATATGGCTCTAGGAAGACAAAACCAATTTGGTTTTCATTCTAATTTTTTAGTTACACTTAAACTAATTAGTTAGAATTTCTAATTACATTATAATTAGTTAGTTACATTATTATGTCATTGTATAGGTCATGATTATGTCATGTTTCTAGATAATAGATATTTATCTAGTAACTAGCTCCTAAATATTTAGCAACTAAATTAGTTCATTTAGTTACTAATTAAGCTATTAGGGTAATTAAGTTAGATTATCTAGTTTCTCAACTAACAAATCTAACCATTAAAAATTAACTCTATCTCCTAGCCATTGATTAAATCTAAGGTGGATATCATAAGCTTCTTTATCAAGATTACTCTCACACCATTGATTAGATCAATGGTGATGATCTAAGACTTTTCCATCAAATTTTTCATCCAATGGTTCATAATAAAGTCCAGCCACTATGTTTGACCAATTCCAATTGGTTACTCATAAAGCTTAATAATGATGGCTCATCATTATTCTTAAGATATTTAACTTAGATATTTTCAGCTTTCATGATTACACTTGAGATATTTTATTAAGATATTTTTTCGGTAGATATTTATTCCTAGATATTTATCCTTAAATATTTACTAGGTGAGTCATCACAGAATCTTCTAGAACAGCTGAGTCAGCATGGTGAGTCATAGTGTAGAGTTACCAGCTCAGTCATCAAGATATTTTCTAACAGATATTACCCAATGGATAACAACTACTGCTATTATTACACAATGGGTAATAGAAAACTCAGATACAGAAAATCTCTGTCAACTGTTCCAGGATTCGGGTTTAGTAAGATCCCCCGATCCCACCTTGACAGTCCGAAATTTTCTGTTCCAGGAAAAATTTTATTTTTCGGGTCCGCCTCAAAAACACGTATAGCTTAAAATAATATTAAAATAATCACAAAATCAAAAAATTTCACAAAAATTCTCAAAAATCATAAAAACTATAAAACTCATATATTTTAAAAATAAATAAATTCGGGCATATATTTCAAAAATAATATTAAAATAATTAAAATAATATTAAAATATTCAAAATAATTAAAAATTTCCAAAAAATCACAAAAACTCAAATATTATAAAACTCATATATTTCAAGAAAAATGAAAAATCGGGGTGTTACAGTAACCATGGTGGTGAATTTGAAAACCATGAATTTGAAACTTTTTGTGATGAACATGACATTGAGCATAATTTTTCTGCTCCTAGAACACCACAACAAAATGGTGTTGTAGAAAGGAAAAATCGATCTTTAGAGGAAATGACAAGAACTATGCTCAATGGGACTAACCTTCCTAAGTACTTTTGGGCAGATGCGGTTAACACCGCTTGTTATGTTATGAATAGAGCCTTGATAAGGCCAATTTTAAAGAAATCCTCATATGACTTGTACAAGGGAAGAAAGCCAAATGTGTCACATTTTCATGTCTTTGGATGTAAATGCTTTGTTTTGAATTTGGAAAGGATAACTTGGGGAAGTTTGATGCAAAATCTGATGAGGAAATATTTATTTGCTATTCTATACATAGTAAGTCCTTTAGAGTCTATAATAAACGAACTATGACCATAGAAGAGTCTATACATGTTCTATTTGATGAAACTAACTCAAATAGGCCGAGAAAGGAGCTTGTTGATGATGTTGCAGAAATCTTGGCAAAAATGCACTTGGAGAATCAAGAGAAAGAGTCCAAGAAGCAAGAAGAGAGACCCCTTGATCACTCATGGCAAAAGGATTCAGAAATCATGGATCTACCCAAAGAATGGAGGACATCAAGATATCATCCTCTCGACAAAGTGATAGGTGATGTATCAAAAGGGGTAATCACTCAAAACTCACTTAGAGATGCATGTAATCACTTGACTTTCATATCTCAAATTGAACCAAAAGACATAAATGAGGCCATTAATGATGAACATTGGATCTTGGCCATGCAAGAAGAACGAAATCAATTTAAGAGAAATCAAGTTTGGGAATTAGTTCCAAGGCCCAATGATCATCCTATAATTAGCACCAAATGGGTCTTTAGGAACAAACTTAATGAAATAGGTTTAATAATAAGAAACAAAGCTAGGCTTGTAGTTAAGGGATATAATCAAGAAGAAGGCATAAACTATGAAGAAACTTATGCTATCGTAGCTAGATTAGAGGCCATTAGAATGTTACTTGCATATGCATGCATTATGGATTTCAAACTCTATCAAATAAATGTTAAAAGTGCCCTTTTAAATGGTTTACTACAAGAAGAGGTGTATGTGGAACAACCTCCTGGTTTTGAGGTTTTTAAAATGCCCAACCATGTTTTTAAACTGAAAAAGGCCTTGTATGACTTGAAACAAGCTCCTAGAGCTTGGTATGAAAGGTTGAGCAAATTCCTTTTAGAAAAAGGCTTTTCTAGAGGCAAAGTTGATACTACACTTTTCATACAGCATAAAATGCATGTCATACTTCTATTTCAAATCTATGTTGATGACATTATATTTGGAGCTACTAACAACTCTCTTTGTAAAGAATTTTCAAATATTATGTAAAGTGAGTTTGAGATGTCCATGATGGGTGAGCTCAACTTCTTCCTTGGTCTCCAAATCAAACAAACAAGAGAAGGGACTTTCATAAGCAAATCCAAGTATTGCAAGGAGTTGCTCAAGAAGTTTGGAATGGACAATGCTAAGCATATGGCTATTCCTATAGGCACTTCTTGCTATTTGGACAAGGATGAAGGAGGTAAATCTGTAGAAATTACAAAATATAGAGGTATGATTGGCTCACTCCTTTATCTTACCGCAAGTAGGCAAGATATTATGTTTAGTGTATGCATGTGTGCTAGGTTTCAAGCAAATCCTAAAGAATCACACCTATGTGCTGTTAAAAGAATAATGAAATATATAATAGGCACTTTACAAATGGGTTTGTGGTACCCTAAGGGTGCCTCTTGTAGCCTAGTTGGTTACTACAATTCTGACTTTACTGGATGCAAAATAGATCGAAAAAGTACTAGTGGGACATGCCACTTGCTTGAAAGTTCACTAGTTTCTTGGCATAGCAAGAAACAAAATAGTGTGGCATTATTTATAGCTGAAACTGAATATGTTGCAGCTGGAAGTTGTTGTGCTCAAATCCTTTGGATGAAGCAACAACTTTTGGACTATGGTCTTGAGTTTGATCACATCCTAATAAGATATGATAACACTAGTGCAATCAACTTATCTAAAAATCTCATTCTGCATTCCAGAACTAAACACATTGAAATTAGGCATCATTTCATAAGGGATCATGTTCAAAAAAGTGATTGCATGATTGAATTTGTAGAAACCACTAAGCAACTAGTGGTACGTGAAATCCGCAAGTGTACAGTTTCGTCGTCAAGTAATAAAAAGATCGAATCCACAGGGACTGTGTCTATGAATACCAATTAATTAATTAATTCAATTAAATTAAACAAAAAGGGAATATGATTGTTGATTAAGAAGAACGTAATAACAAACAATAAAATAAAAATCAAAGTGCAGAATTTAGAACAAAGATAGCAAGTTATCAAGAAAGGTATTCAAATTCAAGAAAGCTTCCAAGATTGGGATACCACAATGATACAAGATAAATCCTAATTGACAACCCTTTTATTAAATCTGAAATTTAATTGAAGGTGAATTACCCTAAATTAATTAATGTTCTTTCTCAAGATACAAGATCCGTGCCCAATTAAACCAATTCCTACTCTCGTGGTAATTGAATTTAAATTGAACCCATTACGCTTTGTGGTAATTTATTGAATCCTCGAAAGGCTAAAACTACTCTCGTGATTTAGACCTTAAGTTCAATTCTTATGGTTCCAACACCTAGGTTCACCTCTCAGTATGTCCCAAAATGCCTATGAGATGCAAATAAGTGGCCAACAATCACATGAATAAGAGCAATAAGAATTGAATCAAAGAACATTCAAGATCAATAAAAGGGGAAATAACGTCAATTAATCATTATCAATGTATCAAAGGGCATTGCCCAATCCTAGAAACAAAAGAGACTACTCGGACATGGAGAAGAAAGAATCAGAAAACATGTTCAAGAACATCTAAACCCATAACAATGGAAGAAGAAGGGAGAAAGATGAAGATCAAGAGCCTCCAATGTGCCTCCTCCAAAACCAAATTAGCACCCCCTAATTTTATTCAGAACATCTATTTATAGCCTAGGGTTTTAATTGGCTAAAAAGCCCCCAAAAGAAATAAAAAGAAAAACATAAAAACTGTTGTGCGCTGTGATCCATGGCCGTGGATCTCTCTGCCATAGGCCAATTTCTGGTCATTTGAGTTCCACGGTCGTGGATGGTTCAACGGCCAGGCCGTGGAATTCTCTAGAATTCTCTTTTTCTTCTTCAAGTTGCCCCTCGATCCATGGCCGTGGTTTGATCCACGGGCAGGCCGTGGATCCCTCTAGAATGGCCTTTTTGCACCTTTATTGCTATCCATTAAGCTCCAACTTCAAACATGCAAGCATTCCATTTAATCCAAGGCCAATTCAACATAATCCTGCACAGGAACACCAAAAACACCGCAGTTATCCGAACTAAGGGAAAAACAAACTAAAAGGAAAACTAAAATACCTAAAATGCCTAAGAATGCATACAAAACAAGAGCAAAACATGATGTTGTTTCACACACATCAAATCCCCCCAAGCTTAAGACTTTGCTTGTCCCCAAGCAATAATTAGTGCCAAACCAAAAAGTGGGATCAAGAGACAATAATGAATGAGGAACCCGAGAAAACAATTATCCAAGCAATAGGCTAAGGCAATCCAAAAATCTGAGAGGTAATCAAAATCAAGTCTAATTAGAGGCTAAGTTCTCAGAAAACATGCATCCTCACTGATTGAATTAAGTTCACTCCACTAATCACACTCAAAGTGTTTAAGGGTGAAAATCATACGCTCAAAATCCTTCAAAGAAAATGCACTTCCATATGCTTGATAAGAAACCAAATTTCTACTAATAATCAGCACGCATGCAAGAATCAAAAGGTCTTTCAAGGGTTATAATGGGGCCATGGGAATGATGTTAGGTAAGGTAGAGAAAGAAAGGTATGACAAAGGGCTAATCAAGATTTTCAATAAACACAAGTAATCGAATAGAACATAAATGGAGTAAAGACAATTTTTTCAATCTAAAACATAACTCCATATTTCCAAGTATTTTCTTCCTTTCTTTTCCTTCTTCTCTTTCTCTTCTTTTTCAAGCTTTCATCTTATGATTTTCTTTTATTTTATTTTTATTTTTCTCTCTTTTTTTTATTTGAGAAAGAAGAAGCTCATATACATATAATTCCCAACACAACTTTCAAGCCCAATTCGCTCCATTTAATATTCTAAATGATAACCAACAATGTTTCAGCATAGGTATCAAGAAAACAAGTATGCAATTAGCTCAAAATGGGCAACAAGTGGATGAAAGTGTAACAATTTCAGAAGGCCAGAAAAATACCTAAGATGCCTTAATCACATTCAAGCATGCAAACACAAAACAAAAAAAAATTCGCCTCAAAATGGTTTCAAATCAAGTTCTAAAGCACAAGATCAATGAGGAATATCACTCAGCACAAAGAATGGGAGCAGAAACCATATAGTGCATATATCCCAAACAAGCTCAAAACTCACATTTAGAGATTTAAAAATTCAATAAGAAGCACAAATTCAGAGAACATGATGCAAATTATCAACTATCAAAAGATCACCTTTTCTATCAATTAAAACAATGCCTGTAGCCAATCAAAAGAATCAACAAATTAGGTTCCAAATCAATATCATCTCAAAATCCCCAAAAACCCAAGAGATATGATGGTGTGACAATACAACATGAAGATGCAATGCAAAACAAGACATGAAAATGCATGAAACTAATGAAAATAAAAATATGAAAATACAAAAATACCCCCCAAGCTTAGAACTTACATTGTCTCTAATGTAAAAATCTAAAACAAGAGAAGGGATAAAAGAAAAGAACTCACTGCGGTGGTGGAAAAACTTCTGGTGTTTAATCTATGGCCATGGAATTTTACATGGGCTTAGTGCGGAACCTTCTGACTTCACTTTTCTTCTAAATTTAGCTTCAAAAAGGGTCAAAATTAGACAAAATCCATGAGACAAACATCAAACCAACAATCTAACACACAAAATCAAAAGAAAAAAAGAAATTTAAAGGAAAGGAAAAAAATAAAGAAACTTGGGTTGCCTCCCAAGAAGCGCTTGTTTAAAGTCATTAGCTTGACTTTGGTCTAGTTTTTGTGCTCAGGTGATGTCAATGGAGTAGTGCTCAGTTCCTACTCCTTCAAAGTGTTTCACTCTCTGACCATTTATCATGAAAGGTTTATGACCTTTCTTCACCTCAAGCACACCGTAGGATAAAACTCGAACAATCTCATATGGTCCTGACCATTTCGACCATAACTTATTAGGACAGAAACGTAGAAGCGAGTTGTTAACAAGAACTATATCCCTAAGTTTAAATTCATGCTTCTCGACACACTTGTCGTTCTGCTTCTTAGGTCCTTTCTTGTAGGGCTTAGACTCCTCAAATTTTTTGGTACCCCTGGACAAAGTCTTTTCTAGCATAGCATCAGTCACTGATTCCTGCACACCTGAAAGCACAACATTATCCATAATATTAGTAGCATCTATGCGATTATATGAATTTAAGGAATTAGAATTATTTTCAGATTTAAAAACATTAAAAATTACTTCCTCATCATGCAATCGCAAAGTCAATTTTCCTTCATGAACATCAATGATCGCCCTTCCAGTGGCAAGGAATGGACGCCCAAGTATAATCAGCATTGTGGCATCAGCTTCCATGTCAAGCACAACAAAATCCACCGACATGTAAAACTTACCAACCTTAATAGGAACATCCTCCAAGATGCCTATGGGGTACTTGACAGACCGATCTGCCAATTGAAGTGAGATAGTTGTGGGTTTCAGCTCACCCACCTCCAACTTCTTACATATAGAAAGAGGCATAAGACTAACACTAGCCCCCAAATCACACAGAGCTTTATCAAAATTAGTGTTGCCAATCAAACAAGGAATAGAGAAGCTACCTGGATCTTTTAACTTAGGAGGCAATTTATTTTGAATTAAGGCACTACACTCCTCAGTTAAAGCTACTGTCTCATAGTCTTCTAGCTTCCTCTTATTAGACAAGATGTCCTTAAGAAACTTAGCATAGGTAGGCATTTGTTTCAAAGCCTCAGTGAAGGGTACATTAATGTATAATTTCTTTAGGACCTCTAGGAACTTCCCAAACTGCCTATCTAACTTTGCCTTAGCCAATCTTTGAGGGAAGGGAACCGGGGGTTAGTAAGGTTCAGGGGGTACATACTTAGACACCTTCTTAGTAGTGTCTTCCTCTTCTAAGGGTTGTGTCTTAGTATCTTTATCCTCATTCCCCTCATCTTTGTTACTCTCCCTATTACCCTTAGGATCCTCTAACTTTTTTCCAATCCTCAAACTCACGGCCTTATAATGTTCATTGCCTGGGTTGACTTCAGGTTGACCAGAAAACTTACCTTGTTGCCTAAGAGAAGTGCTTTTTTGTTGGGCAATCTGGGTTACCAACATCTTATTATGAATAGCTAAATTGTCAACCTTAGCTGACAACTCTTTAATTGCCTCAGTTACAACTTGCCCATGGTGTCTAAACTCCTCATTCTGCTTAGACTGGCTCTCAACAAAATTCTCAAGAAGAGACTCAAGTCTAGATTTCTATACCTGTGGGACTCCAGAAGAGGGTTTACCATTACCTTGCCCAGCTTGGTACTGACTATTCTAGTAAGAGAAGTTAGGATGTGACCTCCAACCAGGGTTGTAAGTTTGAGAATACGGATCATTCCTCCGCTTTTGGTTGAAGTCATGGAAATTATGGCATGATTCCACTTGCTCCACCGATGCACCATGTGAGTAACCCATTTCAACTTGGCATTCAGCACCTATATGTCCCTGTGCTCCACAAATCTCACAAAAGTTGTTAGAGGCACCTATGGCATTAACATGACTTTCTCAAGCATGTCAAAACATTTATTCAAAGAATCAAACTTTGACATAACTAAATCAACACCATCTACCTCAAACTTACCTCCTGAGAGCTTTCTCGGGTTGTGCCCTCTTTCATTGGCCCATTGGTGATGATTTGAAGCTACACTCTCAATTATCTCATAAGCCTCTGTGAGCCTTCTATTCATCAGAGCTCCACCAGCTGCGGAGTCAAGAGACACCTTCGAAGAATATTCTAAACCATTGTAGAAAGTATGGACTATCAACCATTTCTCTAACCCATGGTGTGGGTAGGCTTCCAGCAAAGCCTTATATCTATCCCAAGCTTCTGACAATGACTTGCCATCTTTCTGAACAAAGCTTGTGATTTGGGTCCTTAGGTGAGCAGTCTTGGAAGGTGGAAAGAATTTATCTAAAAAGGCTTGCTCCAATTGGTCCCAAGTAGTTATCGTCTCAACGGAAACAGACTTCAGCCAAGCTCTAGCTCTATCTCTCAATGATAGAAGAAACAGGCGGAGACGAATAGCATCAACAGAGGCGCCTTTGATCTTGAGGGTCTTACAGAACTCCAAGAACATATCCACATGATCATTAGGATCCTCTGACGGCAATCCTCCAAACTGGTTCTGCCTTATCATAGAAAGTAGGGCAGGAGGTATGGTGAAGTGCCTGGCTTCAATGTCTGGCCAAGCAATTCCAGATCGCAAACCCCGAGCATTAGGGGCTGCATACTCTTTTAACGGTTTATTATCCTCAGCTGCTGTCATGACAAGGGGTGGTTTAAATATTTCTCTTACTATTTGCCTTTGTTGTCTTCTCCTTCTACGTAAAGTTCTTTCAATTTCAGGATCTGCTTCAATAAGAGTCCCAGAACGTCCAGTACTTTGCATAAACTAGAGAAATTACCTGCAGAGAGTCAAAGAGAAATCAAGAACGTAAGAACCAAATAAAAGAAAAAAGGTTTAAAATAATTAAATTAAAAATTAAATTAATATTCAAGAAAAACACAATCCCTAGTAACAGCGCCAAAAACTTGGTGCGTGAAATCCGCAAGTGTACGGTTTCATCGTCAAGTAATAAAAAGATCGAATCCACAGGGATTGTGTCTATGAATACTAATTAATTAATTAATTCAATTAGATTAAACAAAAAGGGAATATGATTGTTGATTAAGAAGAACGTAATAACAAACCAATAAAATAAAAATCAAAGTGCAGAATTTAGAACAAAGATAGCAAGTTATCAAGAAAGGTATTCAAATTCAAGAAAGCTTCCAAGATTGGGATACCACAATGATACAAGATAAATCCTAATTGACAACCCTTTTATTAAATCTGAAATTCAATTGAAGGTGAATTACCCTAAATTAGTTAATGTTCTTCCTCAAGATACAAGATCCGTGCCCAATTAAACCAATTCCTACTCTCGTGGTAATTGAATTTAAATTGAACCCATTACGCTTTGTGGTAATTCAATGAATCCTCGAAATGCTAAAACTACTGTCGTGATTTAGACCTTAAGTTCAATTCTTATGAATCCAACACCTAGGTTCACTTCTCAGTACGTCCCTAAATGCCTATAAGATGCAAATAAGTGGCTAGCAAATTCACATGAATAAGAGCAATAAGAATTGAATCAAAGAACATTCAAGATCAATAAAAGGGGAAACAACGTCAATTAATCATTATCAATGTATCAAAGGGCATTGCCCAATCCTAGAAACAAAAGAGACTACTCAGACATGGAGAAGAAAGAATTAGAAAACATGTTCAAGAACATCCAAACTCGTAGCAATGGAAGAAGAAGGGAGAAAGATGAAGATCAAGAGCCTCCAATGTGCCTCCTCCAAAACCAAATTAGCACCCCCTAATTCTATTCAGAACATCTATTTATAACCTAGGGTTTTAATTGGCTAAAATGCCCCCAAAAGAAATAAAAAGAAAAACATAAAAATCATTACGCGCGGCGATCCATGGCCGTGGATCATTCCACGGCCAGGCCGTCAATCTCTCTGCTACAGGCCAATTTCTGGTCATTTGAGTTCCACGGCCGTGGATGGTTCCACGGCCAGGCCGTGGAACTCTCTTTTTCTTCTTCAAGTTGCCCCTCGATCCATGGTCGTGGTTTGATCCACGGGCAAGCCGTGGATCCCTCTGGAATGGCCTTTTTGCACCTTTATTGCTATCCATTAAGCTCCAACTTCAAACATGCGAGCATTCCATTCAATCCAAGGCCAATTCAACATTAATCCTACACAGGAACACCAAAAACACCACAGTTATCCGAACTAAGGGAAAAATAAACTAAAAAAAAAACTAAAATGCTTAAGAATGCATGCAAAACAAGAGCAAAACATGATGTTGTTTTACACACATCAACTAGCTGACATTTTCACTAAGCCATTGGCAAAAGAAGTATTTTTCTATATAAGAAATGAACTTGGTGTATTGGATCAATCATGCATAAATTGATTATTTGCTGCATAAACCTAAAACTAATGCATAATATATTGCTTTGCTGCATAATTTTTTATTTTTAATCCTATTTGAATCTAATACTGACTTGAACATCAGAGATTCCCCCTAAGTTGTTTTGCAGGTGCTTCCTCATGTCAAAGACTTCCAAGAAACTCAAAAACTTCACAAATCCATCCAAATGGTGTAATTCTTAGTAAGAGTAGTCATTTTGCACAATTATGTGTTTTGGATCATAATCTGATTGGACTATATGCGTGCATGATGTTTGAAATTGATTTGAGATGTTCTAGAACTAATTTGAAAGGTTCAAAATTGATCCTTTACTATTTAGAATGCAAAATCTGGGTTTGAGTATGTTGGTAATCGATTACAAAGCCATTGTAATTGATTACAAAGGTTCTGTCAAGTATGTAATCAATTATATAACCATTATAATGGATTACAATAGACCCAGAACTCAGGTAATCGATTACACCAATACTGTAATTGATTACAAAGTTCCCAAAAGTATGGTAATCGATTACACCAAAATTGTAATCGATTACAAAGGTAACAGAAGGCTGGTAATTGATTACACAAGTCATGTAATCGATTACACAGGGGTTTTAAAAGGTTTTCTGTCACGTAAAAAGTCATTTCTTTAGAAACCTTCTCTTCTTCTCTTCTGCTCTCACGAAGACCCAACCACCAAACTCTCTATTTCTCACTCAAATCTCACCCAAATCACTCCATTTCACCTCCCTCTCACTCAAAAATCACTTCTTTACACAACCCATCCACCAAAACTCATCAAAATCCACCCAAATCCTTCTCATCACCCATGAGCCTCACCACCTAAAACCCTCATTCTATCTTCCCTTCACCCACACACCTCTAAACACCATTCCCTTCATCCCATTCACTCTTTTCTCATCAAATGGCTGGAACCTCTTAATGTGCAAAATGCCCAAGAACAGGGGTCACCATTGGAGAGTCTTCCAAAGGTTCTTCACGTGATATCTCTAGGCTGAACCTCATACACCATTTCTCCACCACCAAAAAGATGGAGTTACGTAGAAAGAACTTCCAGTTGAGGAAGCTAATCTCCCCACGATATCTAACTCAGAATTTCTGCTCCAGTGAGGCCTTGGAGTCCTTCCAATTGATTGAAAGGCTAAGTTTGATTAGTTTCTTCAGCATTCAGAAAGCCATTTATCCTAACTTGGTTAGAGTTTTCTATGCAAATTTGAAATATGAAGATAACTGCCTACTTTCTGAGGTGAAGAAAACTCAAATTAGGATCACTAGGGAGGAATGGTGTAGGTTAACTAAGCTCACCTATAATGGAACAAGCTTTTATGGAAATGAGAATATTTGGGGAGTTGATTTTGAGTATAGGAGTATTGTGTCATCCTTGATACGTTTTGGATATGAGCTTCCAAGAGATAAGAAGAGGGTGATGGCTACTGGTTTGACCATGGAAAATAGAGTCCTTCACTATCTGGTTGTTAGAGGACTAATTCCTAGGGAAGGAAATTACTCCCAAGTCTTAAAAGATGATATAGTGGTATTGTAGGCAATGACCATAAATAAGCCAATCAATTAGGCCAACTACATCATTCAACACATAATGGATGTGAAGAAGAAGAAGAACTCTACTCTTCCATATGCCATACTAGTGACAGCTATATTAGAGCATTGTCTCATCTCCTTGTCTGAGGAATCCAAGGACACAAGCTCCAAAGGGCCACAATTTATAGGCTTGCATACATTGAAAAAGCTTCAGCTATACAAGGTTGACGATAGATGGCACTACATTACCCATGGTAGCTATGGGCATATCCCTCACGGTCCAGAGAGTGATGATGAAGAAGAAGACCAGCATCCTGCTCCAGCTCCAGCCACATTGGACTTTCTGCTCCAAGAAATGCGAAACTTGGCAACTACGGTGAAAACCCGGATGGATCGCCTTGAGTAGAAGGTGGATCACCTTGAACTGAGGATGGATTACTCCGATCAGGAGCTTGCTTCTATTCGCTCATTCTTGGAAGGACCAAATTATGCACCACGGAGAGCTGCTGCTGCACCTACCACCTCCTCTGCCCCTCCTGCTCCTCTATCTTTTGCTGATCCCTCTGTCACTCCAGCTGGAGTTCCTGATGATGATGAGGAGATTCTTGGTTTCGAGGATGATCTTGAACTTGGTGATAATGATATTGACCTTGGAGATGTCGCTGCGGATGAGGATAGTGATAGCGAGGCGACTGCTAGTGACCATGGACCATTGCCTTAATATTTTAATTATTTTCTTATTGATATATTGTATATAACGCTGGATCAGTTTATATAAAATCAGTTGATCTTTTGATGTTTCATTATTTATTGAATATATTGATGTCTTGATCTAATTTGTTATATTTCTTGATTGGATTGCTTATACTCCGTTTGCAACACTTGATTGGGCTTTACTGGTTGCTTCATGGGAAATCATGAAATCCAACTGAAATGCTATCAAAATTTTGATCTCAATACTTGTGTTTTTTTTATAATGCCAACGAGGGAGAGATTAGTGATTGCATAATTACAGGGGAGCTTGATTTAAGCTTTTACATGGACACATCACTAACCATTTCTTGTGCATACATTACGGGGAGAGGTGTGCTTAACTCTCTGATATACATATCTCCTCTTCTCAATGTTTAATTTGTCATTATCAAAAAGGAGGAGAATATTAATGCTTATGTCTTGAAGTATATCAAATGAAGTTTTTAATGATAACAAAGTCAAGATGAAAGACCAACAACAAAGTCAAGAAGAAGTAACCAAGATCAAAAGAAAAAAACCAAAATCAAAAGAGGTATATTTGATATAGGTTATAGGTCATAAAATATCAATGTAAAATGCTCTCTAAATATCTCAATGACTTTCAAATGGTTTTTCAAATATCGTTTTCAAAGTCAGCTTATAAATTCAAAGTTAAACATGTTTTTCAAGAAATGTTTATTTTAATCTTGGATTCAATATTCATGAAGGAATTTATGTTTAATCTAATGATTTAAGTGTTAGAAATGGCTTACATACTCAATTGAACTTGAAAAATATGTTCAAAGGCCAAGATAATCGATTGCAAGTTGATTGTAATTGATTACATAACAAAAAGAGGCCTTGTAATCGATTGCATGTACATTGTAATCGATTACAAGCAAGTCAGAGGCCTTGTAATCGATTACACTAAGCTGGTAATTGATTACAATGAGCGCAGAAAGGCAAGAACATGTTCAAGAAGCCTTGTCATCGATTACATAGAAATGGTAATCAATTACAAGCAAGTCAGAGGCCTTGTAATCGATTACACCAAGCTAGTAATCGATTACCAATTGCCCAAAAAGTCAAGAACACGTTGGAACAGCCATTTCATCGATTACATAAATTCTGTAATCGATTACCACTGGTCTGTCAGTGCCCAACGGCTATTTTATCAGCATTTAATGCTGCCCATTAAAGCTCGCAACGGATCCTTTCTTGCAATAACTTATAAATACTTGCCTTGGGACTTCATTAATGGCTAACCTTTAATTCAGAACATCAATCTAACACTTATATGTGAGAATCAAATTCTGAAAATGTTTTTGCTCTGTTTTTGTGAAAATCTTGAGATATCTTTTGAGAGCATATTAGAGCTTCAATTTGTATTAATTACTCTTGTGAGAGTTTCATTCTATTAATCCGAATTACTTTGTAAAGATGGTGAGGCATCCCTCCTAAAGTGTAAAGGGTGAGGTATCCCTTTGTAACACCCTTAATTCTGACTATGTTAATAGTAATAGCAGAATTACACTGTTTTACATTTTCCGTGTGTTATAAAAATAATCTGACTGTTCTGAGATCATTTTTGATCATTTTGTGTGATTTGCTCCGAGTCGAGAAAATAATAATTTTCTGACCGGGAAAAATCTTATTACAATTAATTGGAGCTGGGGGATCTTACTAAACCCAATTTTGATTGATATATATATTAATCTTATAATTTTTAGGATTTAACTGTGCAATAAAATAATTTTATATTATTATAATATTATTTTATTCAACAGTACCTACTATCTCAAAAATAGTATAAAATTTGTTAGTGGACCCGAAAAAGTTCGTGGGGCCCACGTTTAGTATAACAGTTAATGATTCTGACTGGACAGAAATCTAAACCAATAAGAACAAGTCAAAATAGGTGGCTTGACTTTTTAAACCAATTAGAATAAGTCAACAAAAGAAGCGTAGACTTCTTTGTGAACCATTAGATTGTAAAGCTTACTTTAGAAGCTTTAATCTTAACTGTTGATCCGATCAATGGTGTAAAACAAATCTTGACAAAACCACTAAGTAATATCCACCGTAGATGAGATCAATGGATAGGAAATCAAGATGATTTCAATGGTTAAGATGAAGTCAACAATAGTGGCTTGAAATTGATTAGTAACTAATTAAACCTAATTTGGTTAATCTAATGGCCTAATTAGCAAGTTAAGTAAACTAACTTAATAATTAATTAGTTATAAACTAATTACTAATTAAATATCCTAATTTTAATTAGATGATATAATATATATAATTATATGTCTAATTAATCAATTATGTAATTGGATAATTAATTAAGATTAGTTAAGAAACTAAACCTAATTAACTAGTGATTTGATTAGCAAGTAATTAGGCTTGAATTAAAATAAAATTAAGCCCTTAAAACCCCAAAGTGCCCCACGATTTTCAGCAGCCTTGGGGAGGCATCTACATGGCTCTTGAACCATCCATAATAGCCATGCAAGTCAAATTGATGACCTATGCCATGTGCTACTCCATGTGCACTTAATTGGAGATATTTTGATGCAAGTAAATCCTCTAATTTGACTACTCATTCACGGAAGCAGCAGCCCATCCATATTCACTCTCACAATTTCATTTTCTCTTTCATCAAAAAGCTTACAACACTTTCTCTCAAAAATCCCAAGAACCTAAGCACCATTTTTCCTTCCTTTTCTCTCCATTGGTTCGGCCAAGCACCCTACCAACACTATCAATCACCTATAATTTTCACACACATCATTTCCTAAAGCTAAACAATATTCTAAACACTTTCCATTTAGAAAGTTTTCCCAAAATCACATCCTAAGTGATTCAAAAACCCACTTTTACCTTACTTCCCTAGAGGTAAACTTGGATTTCTATGGTTTAAATTCATGTTTATGATATTCTAAGCCATGTTTGTTCCATGGTTTGTTATTATTAAGCTTTGTTTGTGATTTTACTAATTGTTTTAGAATTGTTAGGAATTGTTTGTGGCTTATACGAAAACAAGGAGAAGGAGAGGAGCTTGAAAAGCTTGTCTTCAAGAGGTAAGAGGGAGATTTAACCTCACCAACCAAGTTTTGGTGGTGTGAGGATGGTTTTGTACGGTGAAAAATCCATAAGGGTTCTTCACCGATTATTTGATGTGCTTTGATTGTGTTTGTGTTGTGTTTGATTGTGTTTCTATGCTTGCATGTGTGATAAAATGCTTAAAGCTTTGATATTATGTGTGTATGTGTAATTATGAAAGCATGAGATTGTATGTGTAATTTAGGATGTGAATAACATGAAGAACCGATTGTATGAGTACTCCAAAGAGTACAAAGGTTCACAGCCATACTATGGAAAAGAGGACGAAAGTCCTCAAACTGATGAATTAAAATGAGAACTGAGAGATTTAAATGAATTTGGGAAAAATTTGAGTATAGTAAAGTAAAATGATTTTTATGGGTAGTAAAGAAAAGAAATAACGATTTTTGAAAAACAATACCATTTACTAATTTTTAGAGGAATTATACCACAAATTTTTATAAAAGAGGGATTAAATTGCAAATTTTATCAAAATGAGGGACCATTGTATAAATACTTATTTTTAAAGGGGTCATATTATAAATATTATTTTTAGAAGGCTCAAATTGTAAATATTTTATAAAAGAAGGATGATTTTGTAAATATTAATTTTTGAGGGACTATTTCATAAATATTAATTTTTGAGGGACTATGACATAAATATTAATTTTTGAGGGACTAATGTGTAAATATGAGTTTTTGAGGGACTAGTGTGCAAATATGGAAAATAAAGCCAATTTTAGTATTAAAATGAGAAAAATATTATTTTTTATTTAAAACGTAAGAAAAATATTTACGCGATTTGAAAACGTCAGAAAATCACTACGCGATTTTGAAAAGGCGACAGAATTGAGTCGCGATTGAGAAAACGTGAAAATATGACTACGCGATTAAAATACAGTAATAATGCTGTTAGATTATTGTGTGGACCCCGATTATGTGATATAAATTGGAAATATGAATAGTACATGCCACATGCATTGGAAAGGTCCGATGGACTGTATGAGGCTAGTTGCCTAGGAGAGACTACACCTCCTGAGTGGGTGCGATATGCGTAGTGTAAGTCACTCGTTGACTTTGGGGGCATTGGGGTGCCGATTGCCTACAATGGGCAGATGGTAGCTCTTCTGTGCCGTAGGTTAGACCGATGCAACACACCAATGATCCTAACCGAAACACTATCCTTAATCAAGATCTGATAAAGACTGTCGTGTATATGCTGGATGTGCAAGACTGAGCACGTGGTCCGAGGCATATTGGTACCGATAATTCTTTTCGATCACTCTCTCTGACTTGAGTTGTTGCTCCATGGAGTAGGAAATTGAGTCTGTGTGCATACATATAACGATAGAGGGTATTATCATAATTTTTGTTTATGATAATTGATTTATTGATTATTTGATTATTGATAATGGCATGATCGTAATTATTGTGTATTACATGTTTTGTGATGATAATGATGTTAGTGGTATAACTGTAATTATGGCATGATAACTGTATGAGATATTGTATGTGTTTATCTTCATTGCTACCATACTGGTATTGGCGTAGGTGATCTCACCTCTTTGTATGTATGTTTTGTGTTATAATTATATTTGTTAAGACGTCGAGCAAGAGATAGAGCGAGAAACTGAGGAGGAGTAGATTCCTACTGAGGACGTCGAGTTTTGAAGAGATGGAGATGCCTAGTTTTCTTGGCTACCTAAAGCTGACATTCATCGGAGGAGATGAGGCATAGACTGTAGATTTAGAGAGAGAGAGTATCTATTACATGGGAGACCTAAATATTAGACTGAGTAGACAACATTTAGGACATCCTTACTTTTCTGTCAATATTTATGTACAACTAGAGTTCCCAATATCTATTAGGTAGTATTGGGGAGCTTACTATCGTACTCTCAGTACGGTTAGTATTGTGTCGTCCGCTCGGACACCTGTCCGTAGGACTGCACCTCATGATGGATTCCTATATGCTGAGGAATCTGAGGAGGACCTGTCTGAGGGTTCTGCTGTCTCGTAGGATTTGGGCTATATGTTAGTTTTAAATTAAAGTTTAAATATTTTGGAGGTCTAGTTTGTAAAATATTTAAGTACGACAGTACTAAAGGCTTGTATGTATATATATGATGTAAATTATGTGTGACAATGTTGTTATGTTTTTATTTTTTGCTAAGTTTAGCTTATTATCATCAGAAAATTTTATAACTCGTATTTATATTATAACCACGATTTCAATCAAAGGGGTAATTTGGTAATTAAGTAACATCAAGTGTGGCGCCTAAGGAGGGTGTTACATTAGTTGGTATCAGAGCCCAAGTTATAGTCTTTTGGGTTTGTGGTTAGGTCTGTCTTGTCTAACTTGTGTGATTCTCTGTAATTGTTTTCCGAAAGAAAAACAATATTGTTTGAAGACTGACCATAACTTTTCATTGTGTTGTTTAGTCTAATTAATAAAGCAAAATGGCTGGACGCGGAAGAGGACGCATGAATGCGAGGGCAGCAGTTGGAAATGCCGGCGACGATAATCAGAATATGGCTGCAGCTGTAGCAGCAATACAACGAATGGCCGAGGTTCTTGCACAGCAAAACCAAAGAGCACATGACGATGCTCATAGCTTGTCAGAATTTCGGAGGAACAACCCATCGAAATTTCACGGAGAGTTTGATCCAGAAAAGGCCGATATATGGATCAAGGAACTGGAGAAGATATTTGAAGGCATGGGTTGTACTGATGAGCAGAAGCTTACTTTCACGACGTTCGTGCTAGTCGGTGATGGAGAGGCTTGGTGGGTAGGAGCCCGCAGATTAATTCAAGCTAAAGGGAGAGTTATGACATGGCAACTTTTTAGGCAGAAGTTTCTGGGGAAGTATTTCCCAGCCAGTGTTCGACATGCTAAGGAGATGGAGTTCCTTAGTCTGAAGCAAAGGGCGATGACTGTAAGTGAGTACGCAGCAACGTTCAAAAGCTTGTCTAAGTTTTCGAGGTACTTCCAGATGCATCCAGATGAGGAATGGAAGTGTAGAAAGTTCGAAGAGGGGCTGAGGCTTGACATCAAGCGAGCTTTGGCGACTGTGGATATTGATCAGTTTCCAGTATTGCTAGATAAATGTCGAAAGGTCAAAGAGATTGATCATTTGCGAGAGGCAAGGAATAAGAATTTTGGACCGGCACGGTTCCAAGGGGGAAGAGTAGCGGTGGCAACCGTTTCCAACAGAAACCATATACTAAATCAGCAGTAAGCCAGAATCGGCAACAATCAATTGGAGGAAGCTCTAGTGGTAGTAGAGCAGTTTCAACTGGAACTTCTGCACTTAAATATTTTAAGTGTGGGATAGGACATCTCACCAGGGACTGTCAGCATAAAGGGGTGATTTGTTATCGATGTGGGAAGCCTTGATATTTCTCAAGAGAGTGTGATCAGCAAAAGGTGGAGCCATCAGTGGGGAGTGTTCGCACTGCAAGGCCACAGGCGGGTGGTCGAGTGTATACTATGAGCGGGGAGGAAGCCGCTAAATCCGAGGACTTGATAATGGAGGAGTGTGCTATTGAAGGTAATCCTTTAACAGTATTATATGATTCAGGAGCAACACATTCTTTCATTGCATGTGATTGTGTGGAGCGTTTGGGATTAACTGTGACTACATTGCTCCTACTGATAAGCCTGTGATAACTACAAAAGTATGCTTGAATTGCCTTGTATCAGTTAGAGATAAGATCTTTCATGTGGATTTGATCTGTTTGCCTCTTTCCAAGATTAATGTAATCTTCGGAATGGATTGGTTGTCTTCCAACCATATCTTGATAGACTGTGCTAGTAAGACATTAGTTTTTCCTGAGGTTAAGGATTCTAGATTCCTAATGGCTACTCAAGTGGAAGCCTGTTTGAAGGAAGGAGATCAAGGGTACTTGTTGATGTCTTCAATGGAGGTTCACTGTGAAGATGTCTTGAAGGATATTTTTGTAGTGAATGAATTTCCTGAAGTGTTTCCTGAAGATATACCTGGAATACCGCTAGAAAGAGAGATTGAATTCTCTATTGATTTGGTACCTGGAGCTGGACCTATATCTATGGCGCCTTATCGGATGTCGCCAGTAGAGTTGGCAGAACTTAAGAAGCAGTTGGAAGATTTATTGGAGAAGCAGTTTGTGAGACCAAGTGTATCACCTTTGTTGGTAAAGAAGAAGGATGGGACTTCTCGTCTATGTGTAGACTACCGGCAATTGAACAAGATTACGATCAAGAATAAATATCCACTACCAAGAATCGATGATCTGATGGACCAATTGCGAGGAGCCGCAATATTTTCTAAGATTGATTTGTGTTCTGGTTATCACCAAATACGTGTGATGGTGGAGGATATCCCAAAGACTGCGTTTCGGACACGATATGGGCATTACGAGTATCAAGTGATGCCTTTTGGTGTGACTAATGCACCTGCGATATTTATGGACTTCATGAACTGGATTTTCTGTTTATACTTGGATAAGTTTATTGTTGTCTTTATTGATGACATCTTGATTTATTCTCGAAGTCAGGAGGAGCATGTTCAACATCTCAGGGTGGTTCTCCAGATTTTGAAGGAGAATAAATTGTATGCTAAGTTGTCCAAATGTGAGTTTTGGTTAAGCGAAGTACAATTTTTGGGGCATGTCATATCAGCAGATAAAATTGAAGTTGATGCTTCAAAAGTGGAGACAGTTGTAGAATAGGAGAGACCGAAGACTGTATCGGAGATCCGTAGTTTCATCGAATTGGCCAGTTACTATCGACGATTCATAGAGGGGTTTTCAAAGATTGCAGGACCTCTTACCCAACTTACACAAAAGAATCAACTGTTTACATGGACTGAAGCATGTGAGGAAAGTTTTCATGAGTTGAAACGACGACTGACTACTTCACCGGGTTTGATTCTACCTGATTCGAATGAACGTTTTGAGGTATATTGTGATGCTTCGTATCAAGGATTGGGTTGTGTACTTATGCAGAATCATAAGGTTGTGGCGTCTGCGTCGAGGCTGTTAAAAGTGCATGAAAGGAATTATCCGACTCATGACTTGGAGTTGGCCGCAGTAGTATTTGCATTGAAGGTATGGAAACATTTTCCCTATGGGGCAACGTTCACTGTTTTTAGTGACCATAAAAGTTTGAAGTATCTGTTTGACCAGAAATAGTTGAACATGAGACAAAGGCGTTGGCTCGAGTTTCTGAAAGATTATGACTTTCAGTTACAGTATCATCCCAGGAAGGCAAATGTCGTAGCAGATGCCTTGAGTAGGAAAGCGCTTAATGCTTCTGTTATGATGATGAAGGAGAAGGAACTGATAGAAGAATTTCGGGATATGCGATTATCTATGAAGTTGACACCAGGGAAGATGTGTTTGAACTTGATCACTATTTCGAATGACTTGATGGATAGAATACGAGAAAGGCAAAACAGTGATCAATATTTGCAAGAAGCAAAGGAAGCAAAAAGTCAAAGAGTAGAATTGGAATTCAGTGAAGGTGTTGATGGAATTTTGAAGTACAAAGGGAGAGTTTGTGTACCAAATGATCCAGAACTTAGGAGATCGATTTTGGATGAAGCTCATAGAAGTAAGTTGAGTATGCATCCGGGAGCCACGAAGATGTATCAAGATTTGAAACAGCTATATTGGTGGTAAGGTATGAAGAGGGATGTCATAGAATATGTATCATCCTGTTTGATTTGTCAGAAGGCCAAAGTGGAACACCAGAGACCATCAGGAATGTTGCAGCCTTTGCATATTCCTGAGTGGAAATGGGATGATATAGCAATGGATTTCGTAACTACACTACCGAAGACTCGAAAGAGTCACGATTCTATATGGGTAATTATTGATCGACTTACCAAGTTGGCGCACTTTTTACCGATTAATATTAAGTACTCAATGGAAAAGTTAGCTCAGGTGTACATCAATGAAATTGTTAGACTTCATGGTGTACCATCCAGTATAATTTCTGATCGAGATCCACGATTTACATCAAGATTCTAGAACAGTTTGCAAGAAGTGATGGGAACGAAGCTATGTTTGAGTTCTGCTTACCATCCTCAAACAGATGGTCAGTCAGAAAGGACGATTCAGTCATTGGAGGACTTGTTGAGGGCTTGTGTTCTAGAGCAAACTGGTTGTTGGGATGAATTTCTACCGTTGATAGAGTTCACCTATAACAATAGTTTCCATTCGAGCATAGGGATGGCACCCTATGAGGCATTATATGGAAGAAGATGTAGAACACCGTTGTGTTGGTACCATGATGGTGAAAGTACTGTGGTAGGACCTGAATTTGTGCAGCAGACAACTGAGAAAGTAAAGATGATCCAAGATAAGATGAGGACAACTCAGACACGGCAAAAGAGTTATGCAGATAAAAGATGAAGACCGCTTGAATTTGAAGAAGGTGACCATGTATTTCTACGTGTGACGCCTATGACTAGAGTTGGACGAGTAATCAAGTCCAGGAAGCTCACTCCGAAGTATATCGGGCCGTATCAGATACTTCGTCGGGTAGGTCCGGTAGCTTATCAAATTGCACTACCACCGTTCTTATCAAATCTTCATAATGTATTTCACGTATCACAACTACGAAAATATATTTCTGATCCGACTCATGTTATTGAGCCTGACACTGTACAACTAAAGGAAAACTTGACCTATGAGACATTTCCGATCAAAATTGAAGATCGTAGGATAAAGCAACTTTGAGGAAAGGACATCGCATTGGTTAAAGTGATATGGAACGATGTAAGTGGTGAAGCCACATGGGAGTTGGAAGAGAAGATAAGAGAGCAGTATCCATTTTTATTTTGAATATGTATGTCAAGTTTCGAGGACGAAACTTTATTTTAGAGGGGGAGAGTTGTAACACCCCAAATTCTGACTATGTTAATAGTAATAGCAGAATTACACTATTTTACATTTTTTGTGTGTTATAAAAATAATCTGACTGTTCTAAGATCATTTTTGATCATTTTGTGTGATTTGCTCTGAGTCAAGAAAAAAATAATTTTCTGATCGGAAAAAATCTTATTATAATTAATTGGAGCTGGGGGATCTTACTAAACCCAATTCTGATTGATATATATATTAATCTTATAATTTTTAGGATTTAACTGTGTAATAAAATAATTTTATATTATTATAATATTATTTTATTCAACAAGATCCTCTTGTCTCAAAAATAGTAGAAAATTTGTTAGTGGACCCAAAAAGTTCGTGGGGCCCACGTTTAGTGTAATACAGATCAACGATTAAATTTGACCAAATCTAAACCAATAAGAACAAGTCAAAATAGGTGGCTTGACTTTTTAAACCAATTAGAATGAGTCAACAAAAGAAGCATAGACTTCTTTGTGAACCATTAGATTGTAAAGCTTACTTTAGAAGCTTTAATCTTAACCGTTGATCCGATCAATGGTGTAAAACGAATCTTGACAAAACCACTAAGTAATATCCACCGTAGATGAGATCAATGGATAGGAAATCAAGATGATTTCAATGGTTAAGATGAAGTCAACAAAAGTGGCTTGAAATTGATTAGTAACTAATTAAACCTAATTTGGTTAATCTAATGGCCTAATTAGCAAGTTAAGTAAACTAACTTAATAATTAATTAGTTATAAACTAATTACTAATTAAATATCCTAATTTTAATTAGAGGATATAATATATATAATTATATGTCTAATTAATCAATTAAGTAATTGGATAATTGATTAAGATTGGTTAAGAAACTAAACCTAATTAACTAGTGATTTGATTAGCAAGTAATTAGGCTTGAATTAAAAGAAAAGTAAGCCCCTAAAACCCCAAAGTGCCCCACCGTTTTCAGCAGCCTTGGGGAGGCATCTATATAGTTCTTGAACCATCCATAATAGCCATGCAAGTCAAATTGATGACCTATGCCATGTGCTACTCCATGTGCACTTAATTGGAGATATTTTGATGCAAGTAAATCCTCTAATTTCATTGCTCATTCATGGCAGCAGCAGCCCATCCATATTCACTCTCACAATTTCATTTTCTCTTTCATCAAAAAGCTTACAACACTTTCTCTCAAAAATCCCAAGAACCTAAGCACCATTTTTCCTTCCTTTTCTCTCCATTGGTTCGGCCAAGCACCCTACCAACACTATCAATCACCTATAATTTTCACACACATCATTTCCTAAAGCTAAACAATATTCTAAACACTTTTCATTTAGAAAGTTTTCCCAAAATCACATCCTAAGTGCTTCAAAAACCCACTTTTACCTTACTTCCCTAGAGGTAAACTTGGATTTCTATGGTTTAAATTCATGTTTATGATTTTCTAAGCCATGTTTGTTCCATGGTTTGTTATTATTAAGCTTTGTTTGTGATTTTACTAATTGTTTTAGAATTGTTAGGAATTGTTTGTGGCTTATACGAAAACAAGGAGAAGGAGAGGAGCTTGAAAAGCTTGTCTTCAAGAGGTAAGAGGGAGATTTAACCTCACCAACCAAGTTTTGGTGGTGTGAGGATGGTTTTGTACGGTGAAAAATCCATAAGGGTTCTTCACCGATTATTTGATGTGCTTTGATTGTGTTTGTGTTGTGTTTGATTGTGTTTCTATGCTTGCATGTGTGATAAAATGCTTAAAGCTTTGATATTATGTGTGTATGTGTAATTATGAAAGCATGAGATTGTATGTGTAATTTAGGATGTGAATAACTTGATGAATCGATTGTATGAGTACTCCAAAGAGTACAGAGGCTCACGACCATACTATGGAAAAGAGGACGAAAGTCCTCAAACTGATGAATTAAAATGAGAACTGAGAGATTTAAATGAATTTGGGAAAAATTTGAGTATAGTAAAGTAAAATGATTTTTATGGGTAGTAAAGAAAAGAAATAACGATTTTTGAAAAACAATACCATTTACTGATTTTTAGAGGAATTATACCGCAAATTTTTATAAAAGAAGGACTAAATTATAAATTTTATCAAAATGAGGGACCATTGTATAAATACTTGTTTTTAGAGGGGTCATATTGTAAATATTATTTTTAGAGGGGTCAAATTGTAAATATTTTATAAAATAAGGATGATTTTGTAGATATTAATTTTTTGAGGGACTATTTCGTAAATATTAATTTTTGAGGGATATGACGTAAATATTAATTTTTGAGGGACTAATGTGCAAATATGAGTTTTTGAGGGACTAGTGTGCAAATATGGAAAATAAAGCCAATTTTAGTATTAAAATGAGAAAAATAGTATTTTTGATTTAAAACGTAAGAAAAATATTTACGCGATTTAAAAATGTCAAAAAATCGCTACGCGATTTTGAAAAGGCGACAGAATTGAGTCGCGATTGAGAAAATGTGAAAATGTGACTACCGCAATTAAAATACAGTAATAATATTGTTAGATTATTGTGTTGACCCCGATTATGTGATATAAATTAGAAATGTGAATAGTGCATGGTACATGCATTGGAAAGGTTCGATGGACTGTATGAGGCTAGTTGCCTAGGAGGGACTACACCTCCTGAGTGGGTGCGATATACGTAGTGTAAGTCACTCGTTGACTTTGGGGGCATTAGGGTGCGGGTTGCCTACAATGGGCAGATGGTAGCTCTTCTATGTCGTAGGTTAGACCGACGCAAGACACCAATGATCCTAACCGAGACACTATCCTTAATCAAGATCTGATAAAGACTGTCCTATATATGCTGGATATGCAAGACTGAGCACGTGGTCCGAGGTATATTGGTACTGACAATTCTTTTTGATCACTCTCTCCGACCTGAGTTGTAACTCCATAGAGTAAGAAATTGAGTCTGTGTGCATACATATAACGATAGAGGGTATTATCGTAATTTCTGTTTATGATAATTGATTTATTGATTATTTGATTATTGATAATGGCATGATCATAATTATTGTGTATTACATGTTTTGTGATGATAATGATGTTAGTGGTATAACTGTAATTATGGCATGATAACCGTATGAGATATTGTATGTGTTTATCTTCATTGCTACCCTACTGGTATTGGCGTAGGTGATCTCACCTCTTTGTATGTATGTTCTGTGTTATAATTATATTTGTTAAGACGTCGAGTAAGAGATAGAGCGAGAAACTGAGGAGGAGCAGATTCTTGCTGAGGACGTCGAGTTTTGAAGAGATGGAGATGCCTAGTTTCCTTGGCTACCTGAAGCTGATATTCATCGGAGGAGATGAAGCATGGACTGTAGATTTAGGGAGAGAGTATCTATTACATGGGAGACCTAAATATTAGACTGAGTAGACAACATTTAGGACACCCTTACTTTTTTGTCAATATTTATGTACAACTAGAGTTCCCAATATCTATTAGGCAATATTGGGGAGCTTACTATCGTACTCCCAGTACGGTTAGTATTGTGTCATCCGCTCGGACACCTGTCCGTAGGACTGCACCTCATGATGGATTCCTATATCTTTGAGGAATCGAGGAAGACTGTCACGAGGGTTCTGTACTGCTAGTAGGATTTAGGCTATATGTTAGTTTTAAATTAAAATTTAAATATTTTGGAAGTCTAGTTTGTAAAATATTTAAGTACGACAGTACTAAAGGCTTGTATGTATATATATGATGTAAATTATGTGTGACAATGTTGTTATGTTTTTATTTTCTGCTAAGTTTATCTTATTATCATCAAAAAATTTTATAACTCGTATTAATATTACAAGCACGATTTCAATCAAAGGGGTAATTTGGTAATTAAGTAACATCAAGTGTGGCGCCTAAGGAGGGTGTTACATTAGTTGGTATCAGAGCCAAAGTTAGAGTCTTTTGGGTTTGTGGTTAGGTCTGTCTTGTCTAAGTTGTGTGATTCTCTATAATTGTTTTCCGAAAGAAAAATAATATTGTTTGAAGACTGACCTTCACTTTTCTTTGTGTTGTTCAGTCTAATTAATAGAGCGAAATGGCTGGACGAGGAAGAGGACGCATGAATGCGAGGGCAGCAGCTGGAAATGCCGGCGATGATAATCAGAATATGGCTACAGCTGTAGCAGCAATACAACGAATGGCCAAGGTTGTTGCACAGCAAAACCAAAGAGCACATGATGATGCTCATAGCTTGTCAGAATTTCGGAGGAACAACCCACCAAAATTTCACGGAGAGTTTGATCCAGAAAAGGCCGATATGTGGATCAAGGAATTGGAGAAGATATTTGAAGGCATGGGTTGTACTGATGAGCGGAAGCTTACTTTCGCGACGTTCGTGCTAGTCGGTGATGGAGAGGCTTGGTGGGCAGGAGCCCGCAGATTAATTCAAGCTGAAGGGAGAGTTGTGACATGGCAACTTTTTAGGCAGAAGTTTCTGGGGAAGTATTTCCCAGCCAGTGTTCGACATGCTAAGGAGATGGAGTTCCTTAGTCTGAAGCAAGGGGCGATGACTGTAAGTGAGTACGCAGCAAGGTTCGAAAGCTTGTCTAAGTTTTCGAGGTACTTCCAGATGCATCTAGATAAAGAGTGGAAGTGTAGAAAGTTCGAAGAGGGGCTGAGGCTTGACATCAAGCGAGCTTTAGCGACTGTGGATATTGATCAGTTTCCAGTATTGCTAGATAAATGTCGAAAGGTCGAAGAGATTGATCATCTGCGAGAGGCAAGGAATAAGAATTTTGGACCAGCACGGTTCCAAAGGGGGAAGAGTAGCGGTGGCAACCGTTTCCAACAGAAACCATATACTAAACCAGCAGTAAGCCAGAATCGGCAACAATCAATTGGAGGAAGCTCTAGTGGTAGTAGAGCAGTTTCAACTTGAACTTCTGCACTTAAATGTTTTAAGTGTGGGAAAGGACATCTCACCAGGGACTGTCAGCATAAGGGGGTGATTTGTTATCGATGTGGGAAGCTTGGACATTTCTCAAGAGAGTGTGATCAGCAAAAGGCGGAGCCATCAATTGGAAGTGTTCGCACTGCAAGGCCACAGGCGGGTGGTCAAGTGTATACTATGAGCGGGGAGGAAGCCGCTAAATCCGAGGACTTGATAATGGAGGAGTGTGCTATTGAAGGTAATCTTTTAATAGTATTATATGATTCAGGAGCAACACATTCTTTCATTGCATATGATTGTGTGGAGTGTTTAGGATTAACTATGACTACATTGCCGTATGATTTGAGTGTTAGTACTCCTACTGATAAGCCTGTGATAACTACAAAACTATGCTTGAATTGCCCTGTATCTGTTAGAGGTAAGATCTTTCATGTGGATTTGATCTGTTTGCCTCTTTCCAAGATTAATGTAATCTTAGGAATGGATTGGTTGTCTTCCAACCATATCTTGATAGACTGTGCTAGTAAGACATTAGTTTTTCCTGAGGTTAAGGATTCTAGATTCCTAACGGCTACTCAAGTGGAAGCCTGTTTGAAGGAAGAAGATCAACGGTACTTGTTGATGTCTTCAATGGAGGTTCACTGTGAAGATGTCTTGAAGGATATTTTTATAGTGAATGAATTTCCTGAAGTGTTTCCTGAAGATATACCTGGAATACCGCCAGAAAGAGAGATTGAATTCTCTATTGATTTGGTACCTGGAGCTGGACCTATATCTATGGCGCCTTATCGGATGTCGCTAGTAGAGTTGGCAGAACTTAAGAAGCAGTTGGAAGATTTATTGGAGAAGCAGTTTGTGAGACCAAGTGTATCACCTTTGTTGGTAAAGAAGAAGGATGGGACTTCTCGTCTATGTGTAGACTACCGGCAATTGAACAAGATTACGATCAAGAATAAATATCCACTACCAAGAATCAATGATCTGATGGACTAATTGCGAGGAGCCGCAATATTTTCTAAGATCGATTTACGTTCTGGTTATCACCAAATACGTGTGAAGGTGGAGGATATCCCAAACATTGCGTTTCGGACACGATATGGGCATTACAAGTATCAAGTGATGCCTTTTGGTGTGACTAATGCACCTGCGATATTTATGGACTTCATGAACTGGATTTTTCGTTCATACTTGGATAATTTTATTGTTGTCTTTATTGATGACATCTTGATTTATTCTCGAAGTCAGGAGGACCATGTTGAACATCTCAGGGTGGTTCTCCAGATTTTGAAGGAGAATAAGTTGTATGCTAAGTTGTCCAAATGTGAGTTTTGGTTGAGCGAAGTACAATTTTTGGGGCATGTCATATCGGCGGATGGAATTGAAGTTGATGCTTCAAAAGTGGAGATAGTTGTAGAATGGGAGAGACCGAAGACTGTATCGGAGATCCGTAGTTTCATCGGATTAGCCGGTTACTATCGACGATTCATAGAGGGGTTTTCAAAGATTGCAGGACCTCTTACCCAACTTACACGAAAGAATCAATCGTTTACATGGACTGAAGCATGTGAGGAAAGTTTTCAAGAGTTGAAACGACGACTAACTACTTCACCGGTTTTGATTCTACCTGATCCGAATGAACCTTTCGAGGTATATTGTGATGCTTCGTATCAAGGATTGGGTTGTGTACTTATGCAGAATCGTAAGGTTGAGGCGTATGCGTCGAGGCAGTTGAAAGTGCATGAGAGGAATTATCCGACTCATGACTTGGAGTTGGTCGCAGTAGTATTTGCATTGAAGGTATGGAGACATTTTCTCTATGGGGCAATGTTCACTGTTTTTAGTGACCATAAAAGTTTGAAGTATCTGTTCGACCAGAAAGATTGAACATGAGACAAAGGCATTGGCTCGAGTTTCTGAAAGATTATGACTTTCAGTTACAGTATCATCCCAGGAAAGCGAATGTCGTAGCAGATGCCTAGAGTAGGAAAGCGCTTAATGCTTTTGTTATGATGATGAAGGAGAAGGAACTGATAGAAGAATTTCGGGATATGCGATTATCTGTGAAGTTGACATCGAGGAAGATGTGTTTGAACATGATCACTATTACGAATGACTTGATGGATAGAATATGAGAAGGGCAAAACAGTGATCAATATTTGCAAGAAGCAAAGGAAGCAAGAAGTCAATGAGCAGAATTGGAATTCAGTGAAGGTGTTGATGGAATTTTGAAGTACAAAGGGAGAGTTTGTGTACCAAACGATCCAGAACTTAGGAGATCGATTTTGGATGAAGCTCATAGAAGTAAGTTGCGTATGCATCCGGGAGCCACGAAGATGTATCAAGATTTGAAACAGCTATATTGGTGGCAAGGTATGAAGAGGGATGTCACAGAATTTGTATCATCCTGTTTGATTTGTCAGAAGGCCAAAGTGGAACACCAGAGACCATCAGGAATGTTGCAGCCTTTACCTATTCCTGAGTGGAAATGGGATGATATAGCAATGGATTTCGAACTACACTGCCGAAGACTCGAAAGAGTCACGATTCTATATGGGTAATTATTGATCGGCTTACTAAGTTGGCGCACTTTTTACCGATTAATATTAAGTACTCAATGGAAAAGTTGGCTCAGGTGTACATCAATGAAATTGTTAGACTTCATGGTGTACCATCCAGTATAATTTCTGATATCCGCGATTTACATCAAGATTCTGGAACAGTTTACAAGAAGCGATGGGAACGAAGCTACGTTTGAGTTCTGCTTACCATCCTCAAACAGATGGTCAGTCAGAAAGAACGATTCAGTCATTGGAGGACTTGTTGAGGGCTTGTGTTCTAGAGCAAACTGGTTGTTGGGATGAATTTCTACCGTTGATAGAGTTCACCTACAACAATAGTTTCCATTCGAGCATAGGGATGGTACCCTATGAGGCATTATATGGGAGAAGATGTAGAACACCGTTGTGTTTGTATCATGATCAATCAAATTTTTAGGCATTCATTATTGCTTTATATTTGGCCTAATTGATGATAATTGTGCCCAATATTATGTTTGAAGATGAGTTTTAGATGATTGGTCTTCATTGAGCTTAATTGTAAAAACTTCATTAATTTTTGGATTTTAACTCATTTTGACCTTTCTGTCTTGTTCAGGCCATAACTTGGGCTACAAATATCGTATTTGGATGATCTTAGAGTCCCCTGAAAGCTGAGACGAAGGTCTACAATTTTATGTCTGATGCAATTTTTCCAATTCATTTGGATTCAAGGTGAAATTGGGCCTCAAAGTTAGGATGCTGTTGCTGTCACAAAGCTTGGACCTTTCCTCAATGATTTGGTCCTAACTCTCTCAATTTAAGCCCAATTAAGGCAAATGATATGTTTCTGAAAAGCTTTTTCAGAGGGCTACAGTTTGGGCCAGGGGTAGATTAGGAATTACATAAGAATTTTTAGTTACAAATAGGTGAAGGAAGATTTCGAATTTACCTTTTGATTGGCTATTGTTCAGTTTTAACAGATTGGAGCAGAAACCTTTTCTCTCTTTTCATCTTCTCTATTTTTGTTTTTACCTTTTCTTTGCATTTTCGTAATGGCCATAGAAGGCTAAAGCTCTAATCAGTCCAAGGAATTCAATGATTGTGGTTAGAGTTTTGAGTTCTCTTGTTTAATTGTAAATTCTGTTTGTGTTCTTCCCTCTTCTCCTTCTTCAATTGATTTCTGATATGATTTCAAAATTGAAGTTAGAATTAGGGTTGATTAATCTGAATCTAATGGAGAATAGATCATCGATTGGTAATCTATGTTAATCCGAATTTGTTCCTAAATCAATCTTAATCAAGAATTAATAGAGGTGTATGCAACGGAATTCCATTCTCTTTGAACAATGATTAATTCTGCCACTTGAGTTGAAGACCTTGGATTGGTGTTTCCTTAATTGAATTTTCTTCTTAAAATTTGAATTTGTTTACTGTTATTGTAATGAAAAAAACCCCCTACTTATTGATAACTTCTAACATGCTTGAGAAATCCGAATTGATCCTTGGGAGATGACCTAGGTTATGCAGTATGCTATATTCCATTGTAAATCCTAGTCTATTTTGAGGCGAGTGCGACATCGCTAATCAAAATTTGGTGCCATTGCCGGGGATCTATTTTCGGATTCTTAGGTTTATTAGGCGTTCCTCATAGTTGCTAATTTCTCTGCATTCGTGATCAACTTTGTTGGAAGTCCTTAAGTGCATTTTGCTGTTTCTCTACTGATTCTGCTGCATAATTCAGCTCTGCTGCAGAATTCTGATTCTGCTGCATAATTCTGCTACTCTACTGATTCTGCTACTGATTCTTCTGTTTTGTTGTTCCATTGTGTTTTTCTACTGGTATAAATCTGTTGCATTGTATTTTACAGTTCATTGAATTTTCGTGTTACTGTTCCATTGGTTTGTTTACTGTTCCATTAGTTTGTTTACTGTATTTGATGACTCCTGTGAATGTGCATTGCTTCACTCAACATAATTGACACTTCTGTTTGCACAAATAACACATTCATCTACTACAAAAATTGTCTGTATAATCTGCTGAGCTGAATATCCTAGTTGCTGTTCCATTGGTCTCCTTGCATCACATTCGGCTTTTGCATGTCATTTTGCTGCATTTGATCATCCATATACTTCATTTTTGACATTTGAAAGTTCTCATCTTCATTCTTGAGTTTCACCTCCATTTTCACTTCTGAGTTTCACTTTGCTCCCATTTTTCTGAATCCAAAAAGGCACTAGTAGACAGGAATTGTACTTGCGATAGAGTCTTGAGCTGAAACTTGGTCCCCAGAGGTAAACCATCATTCTAAGCAAACTGATCCTAGAAGGATCATCCTACATAATTTGGCCAAAATCCATCATTTGGTAGGGTTTTTGAGCAAATTTAGGTGAGACAATGGCATTTTTGTAATTTTTGGGTGAGCAAACATACTCAGAATGAGCTGAAAATTGGTGGATTTAAGGAAAATGGCCTTCTCCACAAGGCTCACCGCATAGCACCACCCTGGTTTGCCCTAAATCCTTCATTTAGACCACTTTTTCATTTTTTGAAAATTTTTCATTGCATTTTTGAGTTCCATTTTAGTGCAGTTTTAAGTGTGTGGTGGTCCCATAATTTTTAAAAATCATTTGATAGGTCAATTAGATTTATTTTGGTGCATTTCTAGTGTTGGATACTCCATTTTGCTGTTTTGCTATTTTCAAGTTTTGCATGTTATATGACTAGGTCTAATCCTGATTATTTGCATAATTTTGATCCTGAGATAGATAGGACTTTTCATACCTTGCATAGGTTCAATAGATTTGATTCTGCATTTGCTGAGCATATAGGAAGTAGTGATTCTTCACATACTTATCATACTAGTGATTCTGCTTCTGAATTTTCTGATTCTGCACTTTCTGTCATTGATCCATCTTTCAATTCTGATTCTACTGAGCATACTGAGATTATGGATAATGGAACCTTGAAGGAGCTGGATGCTCCTGATGTTACATATCAGTCTTTATGCATTCAGTATCCTGATGTTGATGTTCCATTTGAACTTAAATCTGGATTGATTCATTTGCTGCCTAAGTTCAATGGTCATGTAGGAGAAGATCCTCATAAACACCTCAAGGAGTTCCACATTGTGTGTTCTACCATGAAGCCTCAAGGCATCTCAGAAGATCACATCAAACTTAGAGCATTCCCTTTCTCATTACAGGATGCTGCTAAGGACTGGCTGTATTATTTGCATCCAAGATCTGTCACTAGCTGGAATGATCTTAAGAGGCTGTTTTTGGAGAAATTCTTTCCTGCATCAAGGGCTGCATCAATTCGAAAAGCGATATGTGGCATCAGGCAGTTTGACAGAGAACCATTGTCTGAATACTGGGAAAGATTCAAGAAGATGTGTGCTAGCTGTCCTCACCATCAGATTAGTGACCAATTACTAATCCAGTATTTTTATGAAGGTTTGCTGCCTATGGATAGAAGCATGATTGATGCTGCTAGTGGAGGAGCATTGGTATACAAGACCCCTATGGCTGCAAGAGAATTGATTAAGAATATGGCCACTAATTCCCAACAGTTTGGCACCAGAAGTAACTCAGTGGTATTGAGTAGACGTGTCCACGAAATTGAGGCAACTTATGCTACAGATCACAGAAAATTGGAAAGCAAAATTGATGACCTTGCATCCTTGGTGAGGCAATTAGCTGTGACTCAACAATAGAAGCCTGCTGCAGTAGCTCCTAACTGAGTGTGTGGAATCTGCATTTCTGCTGATCATCCAACAGATGCCTGCCCTACATTGCAAGACGTTGATACTGATGGTACCCCCCAAGCCTATGCAGTAAACATCTACAATAATAGGCCTCAGCAGCAGCAACAACAGAGCTACGATTTGTCCTCCAACAGATATAACCCAGGCTGGAGAAATCATCCAAATCTGAGGTGGGGAAATACCTCCACACAGCCTGCCCCTACTCAATTTAGGCAGCAGTAGCTACCCTTCCAGCCCACTGCAGGACCTAGCAGACCATATCAGCCACCTTTCATACAGCAATAAAATATGCAGTAGCAGCTAATTAATGCCCCTCCTAAATCTGAGCCAACCTTGGAAGAATTGATGAAACAGATGGCAGTGAACAACTTGCAATTCCAGCAGAGGACAGAAGCTACCATTCAGAATTTGGAGAATCAGATTGGACAATTTGCTAGTTCTATGAATCAATTACAGTCACAAGATTCTGATAAACTTCCTGCACAAACTGTGGTGAATCCAAGAAATGTGAGTGCCATCACTCTAAGATCTGGTAAGACTGTTGATGCACTAAACTGTGGGTTGCAACATGAATTAGATAAGGAAAAGCAAGCCATACCAGAAATTCCTTGTAGCAACAAAAGTAAGAAAACAGATTCTGACCCCATTCCTGTAGTCACTGTTGAGCAGTCCATCCCACTACCATTCCCTCAGAGAGTTGTGCAGCTTAAGAAGACTTTTGAGACTGACACAGATAGGGAGATCTTGGAGACATTTAGGAAGGTTGAGGTGAGCATTCCTCTCATTGAAGCAATCAAGCAAATTCCAAGATATGCCAAGTTTCTTAAGGATTTGTGTACTCATAGAAGAAGACTAAAGGGAAATGAGAAGATCAGCATAGGAAGAAATGTGTCTGCACTTATACAGCCTACAATGCCCCAAAAATGCAAGGATCTAGGGATTTTTACTATCCCATGCATCATAGGCAATAGCAAATTTAAAAATGCCATGTTGGATTTAGGTGCTTCAATTAATGTTATGCCTATGTCAGTGTTCAACTCTCTTGCTCTTGGACCCTTGCAGAATACAGAAGTCATCATCTAGTTGGAAAACAGGAGTAATGCATACCCTGCTGGACTCATTGAGGATGTCCTTGTTAGAGTAAATGATTTGATTTTTCCTGCAGACTTCTACATTCTGGATATGGATGGAGAATCCGAATCCAGCAAGGCTCCCATCATTCTTGGTAGACCTTTCCTCAAAACTGCCAGAACCAAAATTGATGTCCATGCAGGCACTCTTTCCATGGAGTTTGGAGATGATGTGGTTCGATTTAACATCTTGGATGCCATGAAGCACCCCATGGAAGAACATTCAGTTTTCCATATAGATTTGCTGGCTGATATAGTTAATGATGGCCTTTCTGAGCTCTTTGCTGATGAACTTCCATTCTTCTCTGATTTTGTTGATACCTACACATGTGATGCTTGTACTGTTTCAGAAATGTGCAGTGCTTGTACTAATATTGCATCCTGTTTAAATGGTGATTTTGATACAGATTGTGTGGAGTCAGAATACAGTAGTTTGATTACAGCAAGTACCTCTGAATCAGATTTCGTTGGATTGCAGGCTGTAAACATAGCTACTTCCACCAGGATCCTTCCATCTGTAGTGCAACCACCTACACTAGAGCTTAAGCCACTCCCAGAGCACCTTAAGTATGCATACTTAGAGGAGGATAAGAAGCTGCCAGTGATCATTTCTACTGCCCTCCATGCTGACCAGGAGGAGAGGCTGCTGCAAATACTGAGGAAGCATAAGAAAGCTATAGGTTTGACCTTGGCTGATCTTCCTGGCATTAGTCCTTCCATATGTATGCACAGAATACTACTTGAGGATGGTGCTAAACCAGTGAGACAACCACAGAGGCGACTCAACCCTTTGATCCTGGATGTGGTAAAAAAAGAGGTGACCAAGCTTCTACAAGCAGGCATCATCTATCCTATCTCAGATAGTGCTTGGGTGAGTCCAGTTCAAGTGGTTCCAAAGAAATCAGGAATCACAGTAGTGAAGAATGATCGTGATGAGCTAATTCCTACTAGAGTGCAGAGTAGCTGGAGAGTTTGTATTGATTATAGGCGGCTCAACCAAGTGATAAGAAAGGATCATTTTCCTTTGCCCTTTATCGATCAGATGCTTGAGAGCTTGGCTGGAAAGTCTTTCTACTTCTTTCTTGATGGCTTTTCGGGGTACTTCCAGATCTATATAGCACCAGAGGACCAGGAGAAGACCACCTTCACCTGCCCTTTTGGCACTTTTGCCTACAGGAGGATGCCTTTCGGCTTATGCAACGCTCCTGGAACTTTCCAGCGATGCATGGTAAGTATCTTTACAGATTTTTTAGAGGATTGCATTGAGGTGTTTATGGATGATTTTACTGTTTATGGTATCTCCTTTGATGCCTGTTTGGACAGTCTGGATAGAGTCTTGCATTGATGCATTGAGACTAACCTTGTTCTTAATTATGAGAAGTGTTATTTTATGGTAGAACAGGGCATAGTCTTAGGCCATATCATCTCTCAGAAGGGTATAGAAGTAGATCCTACTAAAATTGATGTTATTTCCCAATTACCTTACCCCTCTTACGTGCGAGAGGTACGTTCTTTTCTTAGTCATGCAGGTTTCTATAGGTGATTCATTCAAGATTTTAGTAAAAAGGCCCTTCCACTGTCCAACTTGTTGCAGAAAGATATTGCTTTTGATTTTGATGGCAAGTGCAGAGAGGCTTTTGATTGCCTCAAAGGAGCTTTGACCACCACTCCCATCATTCAGCCACCTTTGTGGACTCTTCCTTTTGAACTCATGTGTGATGCATCTAACTATGCATTAGGAGCTATCCTTGCACAGCGAGTTAGCAGATCGCCTCATGTCATTTCATATGCTTCTCAGACTTTAGATACTGCACAGGCTAACTATACTACCACTGAGAAAGAGTTGCTTGTCATTGTATTTGCACTTGATAAGTTTAGATCATATTTGCTTGGCTCTAAAGTGGTTGTTTTTACTGATCATGCAGCATTAAAATTCTTGTTGAAGAAGGCAGAATCGAAGCCAAGATTGATTAGATGGATGCTGCTTCTCTAGGAGTTTGATTTGGAGATTAGAGATAGGAGTGGCGCAGAGAATTTGATGGCGGATCATTTGAGCAGGATAGAAGGAGTTATTGACCCTTCTCCTATCAGAGATAACTTCCCAGATGAGCAGCTCATGCAGCTGCATGATACCCCACATTCTCCTTGGTTTGCTGATATAGTTAATTACTTGGTTGCATCTGTTTTTCTTCCTCATGCATCTAGATCACAGAAAGCTAAACTTAAGAGTGATGCTAAATATTATGTGTGGAATGATCCATATTTGTGGAAATTTTGTAGTGACCAGGTGATTCGCAGATGCATACCTGACCATGAGATCCAGTCCGTTCTTCATTTCTGTCATGCCTCTCTAGTTGGAGGTCACTTTGGACCACAGCGGACCGCTAGGAAGGTGCTGGATTCTGGATTCTACTAGCCTACCATTTTCAGAGATGCTTATCAGGCTTTCAGTACTTGTGAGCAGTGCAGAGAGCAGGAGTGGCTATCACTCGCCGACAGGAGATGCCCTAATAGCCCATTCTGTTCTGCGAGGTTTTTGATGTTTGGGGTATCAATTTTATGGGCCCTTTCCCTGTTTCTTTTGGTTTCTTTTATATTGTGCTTGCAGTTGATTATGTTTCTAAATGGGTGGAAGCTAAGGCCACCAGGACTAATGATGCTCGAGTTGTTGTGGATTTTGTCAGGTCTAACATATTTTGCAGGTTTGGAGTGCCCCGAGCTATCATTAGTGACCAAGGGACTCATTTCTGTAACCGGACTTTAGAGGCTTTGTTTCGGAAGTATGGGGTCGTGCATAGAGTGTCTACTGCATATCATCCCCAAACTAATGGGCAGGCCGAGATTTCTAACAGAGAGATCAAGCAGATTTTGGAGAAGATGGTGCAGCCAAATAGGAAAGATTGGAGCCACCGGTTAGAAGATGCTCTTTGGGCTCATCGTACCGCTTACAAGACACCTATAGGGATGTCTCCTTTCAGGGTTGTCTTTGGTAAACCATGTCAGCTTCCGGTGGAAATAGAGCATCGTGCATACTGGGCAGTGAGGAGTTGTAACTTAGCATTTGACCAAGCAAGTTCAGAGAGGAAGCTTCAATTGCAACAACTGGAAGAACTCCGCTTGGAGGCTTATGAGAATTCAAGGATCTATAAGGAAAAGACTAAGCATTTCCATGATAAGATGATTTCTAGAAAGGAGTTCTCCATTGGCCAAAAGGTGCTTTTGTTCAACTCTCGCCTTAAACTCATGCCCGGTAAGCTTCGTTCTAGGTGGGATGGTCCTTTTGTTGTCACTAGCATCTTCCCTTATGGTGCAGTGGAGATTTTAAATGAAGCCACCAATAAGAGTTTCAAGGTTAATGGCCACCGTCTTAAGCCCTTTCTTGAGAGCCCTGCAAGCCTAGCACCTGTAGAGGAACTCTCCTTGGCAAAGCCCACCTTTCCCCAAGTTCAAATCTTCCCACCATGATAAGGGTGTTTTCTTCCCTTGCTCTTTTATTTCGCTTGTCTACTTGTCTTTTGATTTGTTTTGCCATTGAGGACAATGTGTGATTTAAGTATGGGGGAGGGAATTTTGCTATTTTTGTTTTCTTTCTTTTTTTTCTATTTTTCTATTTTTTTGTTATGCTATTTTCTGTTCGTTTTTGTTTGTTTTCATTTTCTATTTTTGCTATTTTCTATTTTTGTTTTTGCTTTGTTTTCTATTTTTTTGTCATACAATTTTGTTGTTTCTATTTTGTTGTTTTTTGTTCTATTTTTTGTTTTTGTTTTCATTTTTGTTTCTGTTTTCATTTTGCTGTTTCTAATTCTGTTTTTGTTTGTTTTAATTCTGTTTTGATCCATTTTGCATGCCTTTCATCGAATATCTTGGTTTGTACAGGTTGTGAATAATTTTATCATTCTTAGTTAGAGGTTTCTTGACATGATATAAATATTTTTCTTGCATTTTTGGTTTACCAAGCCGGCATTGAGAATTAAAAGTGTTGCATCATTTGTGATAGGCTTGTCCTTGGTGAGATTTTGGACTTTATAATGGATGGATTGCATTATGCCATTCTCTTTTCTTTCTTGTGTGATCTCACTCATGATTGTTGGTGCTCTAGAACTTGACTTGATTCTTTTTGAAGCTCCTTGTTCACATGCATGTATTGAGATGATTGAGGCCTTCTTTCTTTATTTAGCTACTTTGGCCAAATAGCCAACCTTGCATCATTTCCCTTTGATTACCCATTTGAGCCTAATTGCCTATTCTTTGCTTTAACTCATTTTATGCCTTTGTGAAAAACCATGATTTTACCTTGCCTTAGGGAATGGAAGAGCATTGGTTCATTTCATTTGAGGAGCTCTTTTGCTTGTATGAAGGCAGTTCAAGTGTGGTGGTTATACAAATTGATGTGTAATATGCATGCAAAGGTTCTCAAAAAAAAAAAAAAAAATAAATAAATAAATAGAAAGAAGAAAAAGAAAAAGAAAACGAAGGATGAAATAATAATAAAAAAAAGAAAAAAATGGTTCTAGAAAGGTTGTGAAAGCAAAAGGAAAGGTGATCAAAGTAAGATAATGTGCATTACTTGTCATTTGAGTTCCTCTCATTGCTCTTTTATTCTCTTGGGTGCTTAACTTGCCATATCCATATTGTTCCTTCCCTTACCTTGGCCCCATTACAACCTTGAATAAAGTCCTTTTGATCTTTATTTGCATGTGTTTCAAGTGGTGAAAATTAGAGACTTGTCAAGCTTATAGTAATACTTGCTTTCATGGGTGCCTTGAGTGTAAATACAATCCTAAACACTTGAGAGTAGAGTATGCCTAGTGAGGATCTTATCACTTTTGGTTCATCATTTGATTCGATTTGTCTTCTTGCTTGCTTGAGATGTTGAGAGATATATTCATGTTTGTCTTGACTCCTTGATACTTTGGATGTTTGAATCTTGATCACTACCTTGCATTCTTGCAATTCATTGGAAGGTATGTTGATTTTGTGTTCTTGTGATGAAACCCCTTTTGGTTCAATTTTGAATTTTGCCCAGGAGTGCAAAGGTTCAAGTGTGGGGGAATTTGATCAATCAAATTTTTAGGCATTCATTATTGCTTTATATTTGGCCTAATTGATGATAATTGTGCCCAATATTATGTTTGAAGATGAGTTTTAGATGATTGGTCTTCATTGAGCTTAATTGTAAAAACTTCATTAATTTTCAGATTTTAACTCATTTTGACCTATCTGTCTTGTACAGGGCATAACTTGGGCTACAAATATCGTATTTGGATGATCTTGGAATCCCCTGAAAGCTGAGACGAAGGTCTACAATTTTATGTCTGATGCAATTTTTCCAATTCAGCTGGATTCAAGGCAAAATTGGGCCTCAAAGTTAGGACGCTGTTGCTGTCACAAAGCTTGGACCTTTCCTCAATGATTTGGGCCTAACTCTCTCAATTTAAGCCCAATTAAGGCAAATGACATGTTTCTGAAAAGCTTTTTCAGAGGACTACAGTTTGGGCCAGGGGTAGATTAGGAATTACATAAGAATTTTCAGTTACAAATAGGTGAAGGCAGATTTCGAATTTACCTTTTGATTGGCTGTTGTTCAGTTTTAACAGATTGGAGCAGAAACCTTTTCGCTCTTTTCATCTTCTCTATTTTTGTTTTTCCCTTTTCTCTGCATTTTCGTAATGGCCATGGAAGGCTAAAGATTTAATCAATCCAAGGAATTCAATGATTGTGGTTAGAGTTTTGAGTTCTCTTGTTTAATTGTAAATTCTGTTTATGTTCTTCCCTCTTCTCCTTCTTCAATTGATTTCTGATATGATTTCGAAATTGAAGTTAGAATTAGGGTTGATTAATCTGAATCTAATAGAGAATAGATCATCGATTGGTAATCTATGTTAATCCGAATTTGTTCCTAAATCAATCTTAATCAAGAATTACAATTGTGATTCTGTTTTAGTTGATGAAATTCTAGATGATTATCTAGTTGAATTCGAATTAACAGAGGTGTATGCAACGGAATTCCATTCTCTTTGAACAATGATTAATTCTGCCACTTGAGTTGAAGACCTTAGATTGATGTTTCTTTAATTGAATTTTCTTCTTAAAATTTGAATTCGTTTATTGTTATTGTAATGAACAAAACCCCCTACTTATTGATAACTTCTAACATGCTTGAGAAATCCAAATTGATCCTTGGGAGATGACCCAGGTTATGCACTATGCTATATTCCATTGTAAATCCTAGTCTATTTTGAGGCGAGTGCAACATCGCCGATCATACCATGATAGTGAAAGTACTGTGGTAGGACTTGAATTTGTGCAACAGACAACTGAGAAAGTAAAGATGATCCAAGATAAGATGAGGACAACTCAGACGCGGCAAAAGAGTTATGCAGATAAAAGACGAAGACCGCTTGAATTTGAAGAAGGTGACCATGTATTTCTGCGTGTGACGCCTATGACTGGAGTTGGACGAGTAATCAAGTCGAGGAAGCTCACTCCGAAGTTTATCGGGCCGTATCAGATACTTCGTCGGGTAGGTCCGATAGCTTATCAAATTGCACTACCACTGTTCTTATCAAATCTTCATAATGTATTTCACGTATCACAACTACGGAAATATATTTCAGATTTGACTCATGTTATTAAGCCAAACACTATACAACTAAAGGAAAACTTGACCTATGAGACATTTCCGATCAAAATTGAAGATCGAAGGATAGAGCAACTTCGAGGAAAGGACATCGCATTGGTTAAAGTGTTATGGAACGATGTAAGTGGTGAAGCCACATGGGAGTTGGAAGAGAAGATAAGAGAGCAGTATCCGTTTTTATTTTGAATATGTGTGTCAAGTTTCGAGGACGAAACTTTATTTTAGAGGGGGAGAGTTGTAACACCCCAAATTCTGACTATGTTAATAGTAATAGCAGAATTACACTGTTTTACATTTTCTGTGTGTTATAAAAATAATCTGTCTGTTCTGAGATCATTTTTGATCATTTTGTGTGATTTGCTCCGAGTCAAGAAAATAATAATTTTCTGACCGGGAAAAATCTTATTATAATTAATTGGAGTTGGGGGATCTTACTAAACCCAATTCTGATTGATATACATATTAATCTTATAATTTTTAGGATTTAACTGTGCAATAAAATAATTTTATATTATTATAATATTATTTTATTCAACAGTACCTACTGTCTCAAAAACAATAGAAAATTTGTTAGTGGACCCGAAAAAGTTCGTGGGGCCCATGTTTAGTATAACAGTCAACGATTCTGACTAGATAGAAATCTAAACCAATAAGAACAAGTCAAAATAGGTGGCTTGACTTTTTAAACCAATTAGAATGAGTCAACAAAAGAAGCATAGACTTCTTTGTGAACCATTAGATTGTAAAGCTTACTTTAGAAGCTTTAATCTTAACAGTTGATCCGATCAATGGTGTAAAATGAATCTTGACAAAACCACTAAGTAATATCCACCGTAGATGAGATCAATGGATAGGAAATCAAGATGATTTTAATGGCTAAGATGAAGTCAACAATAGTGGCTTGAAATTGATTAGTAACTAATTAAACCTAATTTGGTTAATCTAATAGCCTAATTAGCAAGTTAAGTAAACTAACTTAATAATTAATTAGTTATAAACTAATTACTAATTAAATATCCTAATTTTAATTAGAGGATATAATATATAATTATATGTCTAATTAATCAATTATGTAATTGGATAATTAATTAAGATTGGTTAAGAAACTAAACCTAATTAACTAGTGATTTGATTAGCAAGTAATTAGGCTTGAATTAAAAGAAAATTAAGCCCCTAAAACCCCAAAGTGCCCCACGATTTTCAGCAGCCTTGGGGAGGCATCTACATGGTTCTTGAACCATCCATAATAGCCATGCAAGTCAAATTGATGACCTATGCCATGTGCTGCTCCATGTGCACTTAATTGGAGATATTTTGATGCAAGTAAATCCTCTAATTTCACTACTCATTCACGGCAGCAGCAGCCCATCCATATTCACTCTCACAATTTCATTTTCTCTTTCACCAAAAAGCTTGCAACACTTTCTCTCAAAAATCCCAAGAACCTAAGCACCATTTTTCCTTCCTTTTCTCTCCATTGGTTCGGCCAAGCACCCTACCAACACTATCAATCACCTATAATTTTCACACACATCATTTCCTAAAGCTAAACAATATTCTAAACACTTTCCATTTGGAAAGTTTTCCCAAAATCACATCCTAAGTGCTTCAAAAACCCACTTTTACCTTACTTCCCTAGAGGTAAACTTGGATTTGTATGGTTTAAATTCATGTTTGTGATTTTCTAAGCCATGTTTGTTCCATAGTTTGTTATTTTTAAGCTTTGTTTGTGATTTTACTAATTGTTTTAGAATTGTTAGGAATTGTTTGTGGCTTGTACGAAAACAAGGAGAAGGAGAGGAGCTTGAAAAGCTTGTCTTCAAGAGGTAAGAGGGAGATTTAACCTCACCAACCAAGTTTTGGTGGTGTGAGGATGGTTTTGTACTGTGAAAAATCCATAAGGGTTCTTCACCGATTATTTGATGTGCTTTGATTGTGTTTGTGTTGTGTTTGATTGTGTTTCTATGCTTGCATGTGTGATAAAATGCTTAAAGCTTTGATATTATGTGTGTATGTGTAATTATGAAAGCATGAGATTGTATGTGTAATTTAGGATGTGAATAACATGATGAACCGATTGTATGAGTACTCCAAAGAGTACAGAGGCTCACGGCCATACTATGGAAAAGAGGACCAAAGTCCTCCAACTGATGAATTAAAATGAGAACTGAGAGATTTAAATGAATTTGGGAAAAATTTGAGTATAGTAAAGTAAAATGATTTTTATGGGTAGTAAAGAAAAGAAATAATGATTTTTGAAAAACAATACCATTTACTGATTTTTAGAGGAATTATACCGTAAATTTTTATAAAAGAGGTACTAAATTACAAATTTTATCAAAATGAGGGACCATTGTATAAATACTTGTTTTTAGAGGGGTCATATTGTAAATATTATTTTTAGAGGGGTCAAATTTTAAATATTTTATAAAAGAGGGATGATTTTGTAAATATTAAATTTTTGAGGGACTATTTCATAAATATTAATTTTTGAGGGACTATGACGTAAATATTAATTTTTGAGGGACTAATGTGTAAATATGAGTTTTTGAGGGACTAGTGTGCAAATATAGAAAATAAAGCCAATTTTAGTATTAAAATGAGAAAAATAGTATTTTTGATTTAAAACGTAAGAAAAATATTTACGCGATTTGAGAACGTCAAAAAATCACTACGCGATTTTGAAAAGGCGACAGAATTGAGTCGCGGTTGAGAAAATGCGAAAATATGACTACGCGATTAAAATACAGTAATAATACTGTTAGATTATTGTGTGGACCCCGATTATGTGATATAAATTCGAAATGTGAGTAGTGCATGGTACATGCATTGGAAAGGTCCGATGGACTGTATGAGGCTAGTTGCCTAGGAGAGACTACAGCTCCTGAGTGGGTGCGATATGCGTTGTGTAAGTCACTCGTTGACTTTGGGGGCATTGAGGTGCGGGTTGCCTACAATGGGCCGATGGTAGCTCTTCTGTGCCGTAGGTTAGACCGACGCAACACACCAATGATCCTAACCGAGACACTATCCTTAATCAAGATCTAATAAAGACTGTCGTGTGTATGCTGGATGTGCAAGATTGAGCACGTGGTCCGAGGCATGTTGGTACCGACAATTCTTTTCGATCACTCTCTCCGACCTGAGTTATAGCTCCATGGAGTAGGAAATTGAGTCTGTGTGCATACATATAATGATAAAGGGTATTATCGTAATTTCTGTTTATGATAATTAATTTATTGATTATTTGATTATTGATAATGGCTTGATCGTAATTACTGTGTATTACATGTTTTGTGATGATAATGATGTTAGTGGTATAACTGTAATTATGGCATGATAACTGTATGAGATATTGTATGTGTTTATCTTCATTGCTACCATACTGGTATTGGCGTAGATGATCTCACCTCTTTGTATGTATGTTCTGTGTTATAATTATATTTGTTAAGACATCGAGCAAGAGATAGAGCGAGAAACTAAGGAGGAGTAGATTCCTGCTGAGGACGTCGAGTTTTGAAGAGATGGAGATGCCTAGTTTCCTTGGCTACCTGAAGCTGACATTCATCAGAGGAGATGAGGCATGGACTGTAGATTTAGAGAGAGAGAGTATCTATTACATGGGAGACCTAAATATTAGACTGAGTAGACAACATTTAGGACACCCTTACTTTTCTCAATATTTATGTACAACTAGAGTTCCCAATATCTATTAGGCGAATGGGGAGCTTACTATCGTACTCCCAGTACGGTTAGTATTGTGTCGTCCGCTCGGACACCTGCCCGTAGGGATCGCACCTCATGATGGATTCCTATATGCTGAGGAATCTGAGGAGGACCCGTCTGAGGGTTTTGCTGTCTAGTAGGATTTGGGCTATATGTTAGTTTTAAATTAAAGTTTAAATATTTTGGAAGTCTAGTTTGTAAAATATTTAAGTACGACAGTACTAAAGGCTTGTATGTATATATATGATATAAATTATGTGTGACAATGTTATTATGTTTTTATTTTCTGCTAAGTTTATCTTATTATCATCAAGAAATTTTATAACTCGTATTTATATTACAAGCACGATTTCAATCAAAGGGGTAATTTGGTAATTAAGTAACATCAAGTGTGGCGCCTAAGGAGGGTGTTACACCCTTAGTGGAAGAGGCTCAAGCTCAAAGGGTGAGGTATCCCAAAGTATTGAGTGCTCAAGTTTGTTAAGGTTGTGAAGCACCTATTGAAGCTTAAAGATATAGTGGAAAATCTTGAGTGTTTGCTTGAGGACTGGACGTAGATCACAAGTGGATTGGTGATCGAACCAGGATAAATTATTGTGTTTGTTTCTCTAAACCCTTCTCTTTACATTTGTGCACTATTTTATTGAATTGCTTGAATATTGTCTCCTTCGGCTATTATATTTATAAGTGAAATGTTCATAACATTTATCTAATCACCTCTATCTATTTAATAGCTTCAACTAAAATTGATTATCAAACGTTTTGCGAAAGATTTGCGAACTTGTTTTACAAACTCAATTCACCCCCTATTGAGTATTGAGGCCACTTAGTAACATGAGTAAAATAGATATAGTCATTGACTTAAGGACTCAAATCAAAGAAGCTCAAGAGAGAGATGAGACTTTAAAGGAAATAAGTGAGCAAGTTTTGGTTAAGAACCAGAAGGAGTTTAGTAAGGCAAATGATGGGATAATTAAGTTTAGAAATCGAATTTGCATTCCAAGGGAATCTGAAATCAAAGAAAGGATTTTGGAAGAAGCTCACAAGAGTAAGTATACCATCCATCCTAGAGCCACAAAAATGTATCAGGATCTTAAGAAAATGTTTTGCTGACCTAAGACGAAAGTGGATATAGCAGAATATGTGTCTAACTTGTCAGAAAGTTAAGATAGAGCATTAAAAACCTTATGGACCATTACAACCCTTAGAGATTCTTGAGTGGAAGTAGGAATGTATTGCATGGATTTTGTGATTGGACTACCTAGAACCCAGCCAGGGTATGATGCCATATGGGCCTTAGTGGATAGATTAACCAAATCTGCCCACTCTTTGCTAATTAGAGCTAACTTTTCTTTAGATAGACTACCTCAACTGTACTTGCAAGAGATTGGTCGGTTGCATGAAATCCCTGTAAGCATAATATTTAATAGAGATCCTAGATTTACTTCTAGATTATGGGGAGCCTGGTGAAAGGCCTTTGGGACTAAACTAAGTTTTAGCATAGCTTATCATCTATAGACTAATGGACAAACTAAGAGAACTATCCAAACCCTAGAGGATATGCATAAAGCTTGTGTTCTTAACCAAAACAATAGTTGGGATAGATTTATCCCTTTAATGGAATTTGCCTATAGTAATAGCTACCACACAACATAAGAATGACACCATATGAGGCTTTTTATGGTAAGAAACATAGATCACCAAAATGTTAGTATGAGGTAGGAGAAAGAACCATCCTAGGTCCTAAGTTAGTACAACAAATCACAGAACAAATAAAAATGATCAGGGATAGATTGGTTACTACTCAAAGTAGGCAAAAGAGCTATGTAGATAAAAGGAGGAGACTTCTAGAGTTTGAGGAAGGAGAACATGTTTCTCTGAGAGTCACTCTTTCTGTAGGAGTTAGTAAAGCTTTAAAAACTAAGAAGTTAAACCCTCAATTTCTTGGTCCTTACCAAATCTTGAAAAAAATTGGACCAGTAGCCTACCAAATAGTCATTCCACCTAACATGTCCAACCTTCATAATGTCTTCTGTACCATCCTCTTTTTAATATGTTAGACTAGTTTATGGTTACAAAAGTAGCATAACACTTGTTTAACATCTCTGTTAATTTTTGTGATAAATTGAGTTAGTTTAGGCATTTTGTTGCAACCTAGAGTGTGAAAAGTAGCTTAAAATGACTCAAATAATGCTATAAATTGTTAGCCAAGTGGCCTCAAACTCAAGAGGGGGGGTGAATTGAGTTTATGAAATATTTTCGCAAATCTTTCGTAAAACGTTTGTTAAACAATTTTCGTTGAAGCTATTGGATAATTGAAGTGAATAGATAAATGAGATTGAATACTTCACTCACAAATTAAATAAACCAAGATGAATAATATTCAAGCAAGCATATAAAGTAAATGCACAAATGAAAAGAGATAGGGTTGAGAGAATCAAACACAAGGATTTATCTTGGTTCAGCCACCCCTTGTGACCTACGTCCAGTCCTCAAGAGAACCACTCGAGATTTTCCACTAAACTTCAAGCTTGAACGGGTGCTTGAAAACCTTTACACAATAGAGCACTCACCAACACCTTGGGATACCTCACCCTTGTGCTTTGAGCCTCAAAAACAGGGATGCCTCACCCTTTACAACCTTTTGAGGGATGCCACCCTCGAGATACCTCACCCTTTTCTAACTTTGAGAGATACCTCACTCTCTAAGGGATACCTCACCCTTCACTCTAGAGGATACCTCACCCTCTCTTTTCAGATTACACAAAGTATAGAAGATAGAAACTCTTTAAAGAGTAGATAAATACAAATTGAAGCTCTTAATATGCTCTCAAAGATTTTTCACGTTTTTACAAAAAAAACTTGGATTTGAGGATTGATTCACGTTTGGAAGTATTGATGATCAGTTTTTGGTTCAAGGTCAACCTCAAATAAAGACCCAACTTTGGTATTTATAAGTTTCTCAATAAATAGAGCCGTTGGGGTGGTTTGGGCATGCATTTAATGCATTTAATATAGCCGTTGGATGTTGTTAGGGATCGTGTAATCGATTACACAACTTATGTAATCGATTACATTGTTGTTCCAACGTGTTCTTGGCTTTCTGGGCACTGTGTAATCGATTACATGACTTCTGACTTGCTGTGTAATCGATTACAATATCCATGTAATCGATTACATGACTCTTTGAATGTATTCTTGCCTTTCTGGGCTTGATGTAATCGATTACATATTTTGTGTATCGACCATCACTCGACTTTCTTGTAATCGATTACATTGCTCTGTAATCGATTACATGGCTTCATTTCTTGTGTAATCGATTACAAATATCATGTAATCGATTACATTGACCTTTGAACACATTTTTCAAGTCCAATAAAGCTTGTAAGTCATTCTTAACACCTCAAGACACTTGATTAAGCATAAATCCTTTTAAGAGTGTTAGATTCAAGATAGAAACTTAAGTTTTCTTGAAAGCCATGTTTAACTTTGAAATTTCCCATTTATTTTGAAATGATATATTGAAAAACCATTTGAGAAATCTTGAGAGCATTTAACATAAATGTTCTAAGTCTTATAACTACATAAACCTCTTGACTTCTTTCTTTGGTCTTGATTTTTCCTTTTGCGCTTGATCTTCTCTTTTGCACTTGATCTTCGCTTTTGCCTTTGTTATCATCAAAAACCCATTTGATATGCTTCAAGACATAAGCATTCACATTCTCCCCCTTTTTGATGATGACAAACTAAACATTCAACAGAATGAGAAATATATGCATTTATTTGATTATCAGATAATTAAGTGCAACACTTTAATGTATGCATGAGATAGAATATGTGAAAGTGCAAAACTCCCCCGTACACATGCAATATATTTCACTTATTTCTCCCCCGTTGGCATTATCAAAAAGAAGACATAAGCATTCAAATTTGATATTTTTATTTCAGCCCATCAAGATCAATATAAGAGTATAATCGTTTAGCACATCAAGATGTGATACTAATAGCAAATGCATATGAAGAGAAACTTAGATAGTATTTATCATTTATGCCAATAGAAATCAGAGTCATATACAAAAGCAATATGGGATTAGATAAAGATTAAGCAAAAGGAAAGCATCATGAAGGACCAAACTTGAAACAATAAAAAAGGTTCCAAATCATTCCAAGACAATTTCAAACATCATTTAAGCATACATTCCAGTCAGATTATGATCCAAAACACATTATTGTGCAGCAAAACAACATATTATGCATCAAGTTGATGTATTATGCAAAAGATTGTGACATTATGCAGCAAAATGTTATGCAACAAGACATTATGCAACAAGGTGACCAATTTATGCACGATAAGCATATTATGCAGAGACCAATATATTGTGCAATGAATTAGATGCATGACTAATCCATTATGACAAGTTCAAAGATATTGATATTATACATGCCATTTCACATGAAAAATATATTCATTTAACATATTCAAGATATTAAACTAGTAAAGCATAGAGCAAGTCACACTTAACCAAAGGATGCAAGTTCAAGCTTCTTGGAGACAAGGAGGATAGCTTGATGTATTTTTCTGGTTTTGTGCTTGGAGCAACCACTTTTCAGGATATCCAAAGTTAATTATTGGCCTTCAAGCACACCTACAACACACTTCAATTTTTGACTTTTGGTACCCAAATTTTCTTGGGTCCTTGTGTGTTAGTCTTTGCCAAAGTGTCTTTGGGAATCCAAACCAATTTAGTTCGTAGCTTGTTATTGATATTCTTCCTTACATTGTAATTTGATGCACTATGCCCTTTCCTACCACAATGAAAGCATTTAATAAAGGGACTATTTGATGTACTTGAAACAAAGAAGTTTTTTAGAAACTTTTGTTGTTTATTGGGATTATCCCCAAACCAGCCTTTTGAAAAACGCATCTTTGGTTTCCAAGTAATATGTTCAAATTATCTCTTCCATAGGTAAATTTTGAAAGAGTGTTTTTCAAATCCTCAATCTCAATTTCAAATGCTTTACATGATGAGCAAGATGAGGGTGCAGATGCATTATCAAGAGATAAACATGTCATGCATAAAGAGTTTGCATCTATCAATCCAAGAGTTTCATTTTCTAATTTCAATTCCTCAATTTCTTTGTTTAAAGCATAAATTTGTTTTTCAAATGAGGAAATTGATTTCTTGGATGATGAGACAAGTTTTGCAAGTCTTATGGATTCTTTATGCAATTCTTCAAATGCATCTTGTAGTTCATCATAGGAAGGGGAAGAGTTTGATTCAAAATTTGAAGATGTTACCTCTATGTCATTTTCATCTTCCTCTTCTCCTCTGGCCATGAAACATAGATTGGCTTTCTCATTATCCGAGCTATCGGTTGAATCCATGTCATTATCATCCCAAGCTATGTAGGCTCTTCTTTCTTTCTTCTCCCTTGAGGATTTTTGGTGGTATTTTTCCACTTTACTTTGATAAATTGAGCACTCCATCTTCATGTGACCCAATTCTCCACATTCATAGCATTTAGGAGTGGATGAGGTTTCTTCCCCTTTGTGATAGACATTCTTTTGGGGAAAGGGAGGTCTTTTTTGAGCTTCACTCATCTTGAAGAATCTTCCAAATTTTTTTACTAGTAGAGCAAGATTCTTCTTATCTATTTCCAAGCCATCTCCATCATATTCATCATCATCATGATCATTAATCATGGAGGAAGTGGCCTTGAGAGCAATCCCCTTCTTTTTGTTGTCAACTTCTTCACTTTGTTTGAGTCTATTCAACTCCAATTCATGTTCTTGGAGCTTGCCAAAAAGTGTGGCTAAATTCATTGTAGCAAGATTTCTAGATTTCAAGATAGCCGTCACCTTAGGCTGCTAGTCCCTGCTCAAGCATCTTAAAACCTTGTTAATAAGATCTTCATTAGAAAATGTCTTTCCTAATGAAGCTAAATGATTAACTATATGTGTAAATTGTTTTTGCACTTCTTGAATGCTTTCAATATAGTTCATTCTAAAAAGTTCATATTCATGAGTGAGAGTATTAATTCTTGATTTTTTCACTTCACTAGTACCCTCATGGGTTACTTCTAAAACGTCCCACATTTCTTGAGTAGATTTACAATTTGAAACTCTAAAGAATTCATCATGCCCCAAAGATGTAGTAATAATGTTTTTGGCTCTTAAATTATATTGAACCTTGTTTTTATCTTCATCCGTCCATTCACTTCTTGGTGTATTAATTTTTACACCATTTACAGCTTGTGTAGGGACAAAAGGACCATTTTCAATAGCATCCCACACATCTAAATCAATAGCTTCAATAAAAATTTTCATTCTTTCTTTCCAATAAGCATATCCATCCCCATTGAAAAAGGGAGGTTTATAGATAAAAGAACTTTCTAACAACTCATTTGAGGAGGCCATCAATTTCTCTTGAAGCTGCTAAGCGCTAAGTTTTCTTGAAAGCCAAGTTTCTAATACCACTTGTTAGCCAAGTGGCCTCAAACTCAAGAGGGGTGAATTGAGTTTATGAAATATTTTCGAAATCTTTCGATAAAAACGTTTGTTAAACAATTTTCGTTGAAGCTATTGGATAATTGAAGTGAATAGATAAATGAGATTGAATACTTCACTCACAAATTAAATAAACCAAGATAAATAATATTCAAGCAAGCATATAAAGTAAATGCACAAATGAAAAGAGATAGGGTTGAGAGAATCAAACATAAGGATTTATCCTGGTTCAGCCACCCCTTGTGACCTATGTCCAGTCCTTAAGCGAACCACTCAAGATTTCCACTAAACTTCAAGCTTGAACGGGTGCTTGAAAACCTTTACACAATAGAGCACTCACCAACACCTTGGGATACCTCACCCTTGTGCTTTGAGCCTCAAAAACAGGGGATGCCTCACCTTTACAACCTTTTGAGGGATGCCTCACCTCAAGGATACCTCACCCTTTTCTAACTTTGAGAGATACCTCACTTTCTAAGGGATACCTCACCCTTCACTCTGTAGGATACCTCACCCTCTTTTTTCAGATTACACAAAGTATAGAAGATAGAAACTCTCTTAAAGAGTAGATAAATACAAATTGAAGCTCTTAATATGCTCTCAAAGATTTTTCACGTTTTTACAAAAAACAAAGCAAGAAATGGATTTGAGGATTGAGTCACGTTTGGAAGTATTGATGATCAGTTTTTAGTTCAAGGTCAACCTCAAATAAAGACCCAACTTTGGTATTTATAAGTTTCTCAATTAATAGAGCCGTTGGGGTGGTTTGGGCATGCATTTAATATAGTCGTTGGACATTGTCAGGGTTCGTGTAATCGATTACACAACTTATGTAATCGATTACATTGTTGTTCCAACGTGTTCTTGGCTTTCTGGGCACTGTGTAATTGATTACATTATTTGTGTAATCGATTACATGGCTTCTGACTTGCTTGTAATCGACAATTTCATGTAATCGATTACATGACTTCTGACTTGTTGTGTAATCGATTACAATATCCATGTAATCGATTACATGACTCTTTGAACGTGTTCTTGCCTTTCTAGGCTTGATGTAATCGATTACATATATTGTATAATCGATTACATGGCCTCTGACTTTCTTGTAATCGATTACATTGCTCATGTAATCGATTACATGGCTTCTTTTTGTGTAATCGATTACAAATATCATGTAATCAATTACATTAACCTTTGAACACATTTTTCAAGTCCAATAAAGCTTGTAAGTCATTCTTAACACCTCAAGACACTTAATTAAGCATAAATCCTTTTAAGAGTGTTAGATTCAAGATAGAAACTTAAGTTTTCTTGAAAGCCATGTTTAACTTTGAAATTTCCCATTTATTTTGAAATGATATATTGAAAAACCATTTGAGAAATCTTGAGAGCATTTAACATAAATGTTCTAAGTCTTATAACTACATAAACCTCTTGACTTCTTTCTTTGGTCTTGATTTTTCCTTTTGCGCTTGATCTTCTCTTTTGCGCTTGATCTTCGTTTTTGCCTTTGTTATCATCAAAAACCCATTTGATATGCTTCAAGACATAAGAATTCACATAAATTGCTAATTTGAGGGAAATAAATCTAGAGAATTTGTTTCTAAGTCACAAATAGGTGTAAGAGGATGTAATTGAAATTTGAGAATAATTATAGTTAGTTTGGTATTTGTAGACATACTGGTTATACATTTAATGCTAGATTGACTAACAGCAGATATGGAGAAATAGTATAATGGTGAAACAATAATTTTGATGAATCCTAATATTTATTTTAGAGTTGTTGAAAGTTGAAAAACTTAATTTAGCTAAATCTAAGTGTTTTTAGCAGATTAAGAAGTATCAGTGAAATATCATAAGTTTATAAGTCATTCACAGTTACAACCCTTATTGTTGACTTTTAATACTTGATATTTCAAGCTTTTCAACTCATTTTCACTCATCTCTCTCCCACGAAAATAGAAGAGAAAGCAACAACAAAAAACAAAGAAAGAAATGAGGACAAAGCAAAGGGGGAAGAGAAAAAAAAGAAATGAGGACAAAGCAAAGGGGGAAGAGGAGAGAAAGAAAAGGGAATCAAAGGGGAAGGCCAAAGCTTGATCTTCACCATCACAAAGGACTTGAGGTAAAGGATTCCAACCTTAAATTTTATCTCTTACCTTCATTTATTCCATTGGTTGATGTTAGGTCATTAGATGGAGAAAATGAGTTTTAAGAGTAAAAATATGTTCTTCACTTGATTTCTTTCTTCATTGATTGGAATTAGCTTTCTTCATTTTCAAAATGATTGAATGCATTTTTATTCTAGAATTTCTTAAGCATCCATCCAAAAGCCAAATTAACTTAAAAACCAAGATCCAACTAATCTAAACAATTCATCAAATACCTTTGAATGCATTGTTTAATCTCTGGAATCCTCTCTTAGCATATGATAATTACGCAATTAACTTATAAAAATCCCAATCAAATTAAGCATTCAATCAAAATCAAGCAAAGAGAAGAAGAAGAAGATAAACTTAATTAATAATCGAATGTATAACAATTAAAATAGAATCTCAAGATTAATCATCAAGAATGTCAATCCTTTGGATTGATTAAAGGCTCTACCCCTCCATGAATAGGAGGGAAGAACTCAGAAAAAGAAGAGAATAAGATGAAAATCTAAAGAGAAGGGAGAAAACTCTAGGAAGAAGAATCAAGTAAAATGACACAGGTTTTTCTCTATCTCGGATCCAATCTTTATAAAAAAATAACTAACTTAAAAATTAAAAATACTAATTTCCCCTAGTTTAAAGGTAATTTTTGGCCTCTTAGCTTTCATTGGCTACAGAAATCACTTGATGAGAGAGTTACACCCAATTCACTCTTAATAGGTCTCTGGTCTCGTTATCCGATTTCACAAGGGTGAAACATGTTCAAAACGATGTAGTTTAAATTCGTGGTCTTCATAAGAGTTTGAGATTTTATGTAAGCTTTTCAATGCCACTAGTTTTAGGTTGATATCACACCTACAGCCTAAGTTATAGACCAATTAGTGCACACTACTCGGGTTACACGGTAAAACTTGAGTTCTGACTTCCAGGCCCAATTCTGTCCACTAGACATCCAATTGAGACTCCGAGCTCTGCATCAAATTTGTAGAGCTTTGTCTCAGCTTTCCTACAAGGTAAAATTAATAATTATTAGATATTTAGAACTCAAGATATGGCTGAAATATAGAAATAGTATAAAATGCTAATAATGCTGAAAAAATCAAATAAGTCCAATTTGAGCCCAAACTTATAAATTGTGACCAAAACTAATCAATTAAACATATAAGAGGTCCAAGAGACTAAATATAACGGTTAACTAATATATGAAAATTATGTTTATTAAATTCTCTCATACTTAGCTTTTGCACGTCCCGGGCAAACTAAAGATTCAAACTAAGGGACAAGAAACACAAAAATTCAAAAACTAAAACTCAAATAGATTCACTTTCTAATGACCTTCAACAATGGAAAAGTTTACAAGTAAGAAGAGTAAGAAAAGATTCAAGGAATCAAAACATTCATGAAATAACATTTCTTCATATCTCAAACCAATAAGCAAGGTAACTTCAAATTGAAAAGCGTGAATCAAGAATGATAGATCCTCACAATATACACTCTCAATCCCTCAAGTGTTTAAAAAAGGTAGGTATTTTACTCAATTCAACTCATGAAAATTACACTACCATAAGCTTGCTTATCTTCTACTTCTACACTACTCAAGTACATGCACACATAAATCAAAAGGACTTTATTCAGGGTTGTAATGGGGCCAAGGTATGGGAAGGAAACAATATGAATATGACAAGCTAAATGCCTAAGAGAATAAAAGAGTATTGGGGAGGAACTCAAATGACAAGCATGAAATTTTACACCCCCAAATTCCATATAATACACATTCTCTTTACATATTCCTTTCCTTTCCTCTTTTTTTTTTTTCTTTCAAAACCTTCTTGAATTTTTTTTTAATTGGTTCTTTTTATTTCTTTTTTTCTTCCACCAAGCACTTTGCATATTGCACATCAAATTGCATGACCCTACACTTGTACTATAAATTGCCCACAAGAAAAAGAATTGCTCCAATGAAAATGAACCAATGCTCTCTCATTCTCTAAGGTAAGGTAAAAATATAGTTTTTCACATAAGGCATATAATGAGCTAAAACAAGAGATAGCTAAATAGGCTTAAGGGTTAATCAAATGGAAATGATACAAGGTTAGCTATTTAGCCTAAGTAGCTTATTCAAGAACAAATGCCTCAATCATATTTATGTATGCAAACGAAAATGTAGCCTAAAAAAGAATCAAAGCAAGTTCGAGAGTGATCAAATGACATGAGTGAAAATCACACAAGAAAGAAGAGAATGACATAAATGTTAAATCCATCCATCAATAAGTTTAAAATCTCACAAGGTATAAGTCTATCAAACTTAGTCCACTAATCAAATATCCACAACCAAGCATGTCAAATTCAAGAAAGAAGAAAATTTATTGGATCATGCTATGAACCTTGAATTTCAATTACTTCAAACACACAAACTTCACAATTCCTAAAACATCATTGGAAGGCAATTAAAAACTCACATTTTTTTCAAAAATAGTAAAAGTAAAATTTAAAAACAGCAACACAGAAAATAGAAACAGAAAACATCATGTAAATTCCTCCCCCACACTTAAATTCTACATTGTCCTCAATGTAAAGCTTAAAAGAAAACAACATTTCACAATTATCATCAATTAATTTAGAACAAGTAAAATAAAAGAGAGAAAGAAAGAAACATCCTTATCAATTGTAGATGGAGAGAATTCCACCAGGATCCCTATGCTTGATGTGTAATGCCTAGGCTGTCTTATGCTTTCTCGAAATTTGTAACATCTCTCCACCTATTCAACAAGGAGGTTCTTGGCCACGATCACAGGGAGCTGCTCATCATCTTCCAAGTATGCATACTTCAAATGCTCAAGTAATGGCTATAGCTCCAACTTTGGTGGCTGCACTATAGAGGGAAGTAATCTAGTGGGTTGCTGCTCTCTGCTTCTGCTGCTTGAACCTCCACATATATATCACCTGTTGAACAATATGCTAACATAGGAACTGATTCATCATAGTAAATCTTTCAGAATACACAGAACAAAAGTTATCACCATCACAGCTAGCACACAAATCACCACACACAAAATTACTAAACTCAACAATCTCGAGAAACTCCTCACATAAGTCAGCATATGAGTTATCAACCAAATTATCTATTAAATCAGTATGAAAAACATAATGTTCTTCCATGGAGTGTTTCATAGCATCAAGAATATTAAGCCTCACAATGGAATCTATAAACTCCATGGAAAGAACTCCTGCATACACATCAATCTTTTTCCGTGTAATTTTGAGGAAAAGTCTTCCTAGAATGAATGGAGCCTTACCGGATGATGACTCTCCCTCCATCTCCAAAATGTAGAAGTCAGCGGGAATATCAACTCATTCACCCAGACTAACACATCCTCCACCAAAGTAACTAGGTAAGCATTACTACTATTATCTAGCTAGATCACCACACTTGTAGCTTGCAAAGGACTAAGTTCAAGAGAATTGGAAATAGACATAGGTATTACATTAATGGAAGCACCTAATGCTCAAATCTGTGATTTCCTATTATGCAAGGAATTGTAAAATTCCTGAGATCCTTGTGCTTCTATGGTATAGGTTGGATGAGGGCTGAAACATTCTACCCCATGTTGATTCTCTCATTGCCTTTTGGCTGCCTCTAGTGTGTACACAGTTCCTTCAAGAACTTAGCATACTTCGCTATCTACTTGATTGCCTCCAATAATGGAATATTGACTTCCACTTTCCTGAAAGTCTCAAGGAGCTCTATGTCCTTCTCTGCCTCATGTATCTTTTTAGTCTCAATGGCTCTCTGTGGAAAAGGAAAAATCACTGTTGGCTATTGCTACTCATCGGTAACAACTAATTTCTTCTGACCCTCAAATTTTTAGGTTGGTTCATTAGAAACTGTTTCTTCTACTAGTTGATACTTGCTAGCTGGTTGAGGCTCAGATGATGCTTCTACAGACTTTCCAAACCTCAGCATAATGGCACTCATATTCCCATTTGGATTAGTAATTATTTGGGAAGGGAGTTGTCTAAAAGCTTAGGCTTGCAATTGACTCAATGTAGAGGCCAGTTGTCTAATTTGAGTTTCTAAATTTTGTATGGTGGCCTTTGTCCTCTATTAGAACTGGATGTTATTTGTGGCTATCTACTTCACCAAATCCTCAAATGAAGGCTCAAGTTCCGTGGCTGCTAGACTTGGTTATTGCATAGACTGCTGAAATTACCCACTTAGTCCAATTTGAGATTGAAGTTGCTGCTGTCTCATTGGCTGTTGGAAGGGTTGCTTGTATTGCAATGGTTAAGCTGCTGATATTATGGTTTACCATGAAAGACACTTGCTATAGCAACGAATTGATCTAGAAAAATAGAACCACCATCCTAAAGTATAGGGCATGCATCTATGGGATGTGAAGGACAAGAACAAATGCCACATACTTTTGTAAGCCCCTGCACAGGTAATTGTTGTCCCAGTGTCAACTGTCTCACCAATGAAGTCAACTCATCAAGTCTATGCTCTATTCTATGTTGATCAACATTAGAAACCTGGACTTCATAGACTTATCTGGTTTGAGTTATCATTCTAGTATCAAATTGTTGTGGGTTGGCAGCCATGTTTGCAATCAGGTCTCTGGCGGCAGCTGGGGTTTTGTTAACTAGGGCACCTCCACTTGCAACATCCACCACGCTTTTATCCATTGGCAACAAGCCTTCATAAAAGTACTGGATAAATAGTTGATCACTAATCTGGTCATGTGGGTAGCTTACACATAATTTCTTGAATCTCTCCTGATGTGTGTGAAACAACATCATATTTTGTTCTTGTTTTGCATGTATTTTTAGGCATTTTAGGCATTTTAGTTTCTCTTTTTATTTGTTTTTCCTTTAGTTCGGATAATTGCGGTATTTGTGGTATTGTTATGCAGGATTGGTGCTAAATTGGCCTTGAAATGGATGGAAAGCTTGCATGATTGAAGTTGGAGCTTTACGGATAGCAATTGGAGTTAAAGGTTCATTCCAGAGAGTTCCACGGCCTGCCCGTGAAATTTCCCACGGCCATGGATCGAGCAGCTGTGTGAAGAAGTAAAAGTGATTTTCCAGAGAATTCCATAGCCTGGCCGTGGAATTTCCCACGACCGTGGAATTCAAGAGGAGTCCAGAATACACTCATCCATAGAGATCCACGGCCTGGCCGTGGAATTTCCCACGGTCGTGGGTCGTAGTCCAAGACAGTTTTTAAGTTTTGTTTTTATTTCTTTTTATGGGCTGGGACCAGTTGAAACCCTAGGGGTATATATAGATGCTCTGAATGAAATATGGGGTTTCCAATTTTTGTTTGAAGGAGGCACGTTTGGAGGCTCTAGATCTTCATCTTTCTCTTCTCTTCTCTCTTTGCTACGGGTTTGGATGTTCTTTATGTTGTTTTCTTGATTCTTCTTCTCCATGTCTGAGTAGTGTCTTTTGTTTCTAGGATTGGGCAATGCCCTTTGGTACATTGATGATGATTAATTGACTTGGTTTACCCTTTTTATTAATTTTGAATGTTCTTTGATTCAATCCTTATCGCACTTATTCATGTGAATTTGTTGGCCATATATTTGCATCTCATAGATATCTAAGGACGTACTAAAAAGTGAACCTAGGTATTGGAACCATAAGAATTGAACTTAAGGCCTAAATCACGAGAGTAGGTTTAGCCTTTCGAGGATTTAATAAATTATCATAAAGCGTAATGGGTTCAATTTAAATTCAATTACCACGAGAGTAGGAATTAGTTCAATTAGGTACGGTTCTTGTCTCTTGAGAAAGAACATTAACTAATTTAGGTAATTCACCTTGAATTGAATTTCAATTTTAATAAAGGGGTTGTCAATTAGGATTTGTCTTGTATCATTATGGTTACCTCCAATCTTGAAAGCTTTCTTAAATTTGAAGACCTTTCTTAATAACTTACTATTTTTGTTCTCAACTTTGCACTTTAATATTTATTTATTTAATTGCTTAGTTACTACGTTCTTATCACTCAACATTTATTTTTCCTTTTGTTTAATTGAATTGAATTAATTTATTAATTGGTATTCATAGACATAGTCCCTGTGGATTCGATCTTTTTATTACTTGACGACAAATCATACACTTGCGGATTTCACACACTAAGTTTTTGGCGCCGTTGCCGGGAACTGTATTTTTCTTGAATATCAGTTTAATTTTTAATTTAATTATTTTAAACCTTTTTCTTTTTATCATATTCTTACTTTCTTATTTTCTCTTTGACTCTCTGTAAGTAATTTCTCTTGTTTATGTGAAGTATTAGAAATTCTGGGACTCTTATTGAAGAAGATCCTGAAATTGAAAGAACTTTTCGTAGAAGGAGAAGACAACAAGGGCAAAGAGTGAGAGAAATACTTGAACTAATGCTTGTCATGGCTGAACCTGAGGATAATAGACCACTAAAAGAGTATGCAGCCCCTAATGCTTGGGGTTTGCGATCTGGAATTGCTCGGCTAGACATTAAAGCTAGACACTTCACCATACCTCCTGCCTTACTTTCTATGATAAGGCAGAACCAGTTTGGAGGATTGCCATCAGAGGACCCGAATGATCACGTGGATATGTTCTTGGAGTTTTGTGAGACCCTCAAGATTGAAGGTGCCTCTATTGATGCTATTCGTCTCTGCCTGTTTCCGTTATCATTGAGAGATAGAGCTAGAGCTTGATTGAAGTCTGTTCCCGCTGAGACAATCATTACTTGGGACCAATTGGAGCAAGCTTTCTTTGACAAATTCTTCCCACCTTCCAAGACTTCTTATCTTAGGACCCAAATCACAAGCTTCGTTCACAAAGATAGAGAGTCATTATCGGAAGCTTAGGACAGATATAAGGCTTTGCTGGAAGCCTACCCACATCATGGGTTAGAAAAATGGTTGATCATCCACACCTTCTATAATGGTCTAGAATATTCTTCGAATGTGTCTCTTGACTCCGCAGCTGGTGGAGCTTTGATGAATAGAAGACTAACAGAAGCTTATGAGATCATTGAGAGTGTTGCTACAAATCATCACCAATGGACAAATGAAAGAGGTCATAACCCGAGAAAACTCTCAGGAGGTAAGTTTGAGGTAGACGGTGTTGATTTGATTATGTCTAAATTTGATTCTTTGAATAAACATTTTGACATGCTTGAAAAAGCTCATGTTAATGCCATAGGTGCTTTTAATAATTTTTATGAGATTTATGGAGCACAGGGACACATAGGTGCCGAATGCCAAGTTGGAATTGGCTCCTCACAAGGTGCACCAGTGGAGCAAGTGGAATCATGCCACAATTTTCATGACTTCAACCAAAAGGGGAGGAATTATCCATATTTTCAAACTTATAACCCCGGTTGGAAGTCACATCCTAACTTCTCCTACCGGAATAGTCAATACCAAGCTAGGCAAGATAGTGCTAAACCCTCCTCTGGATTCCAATAGGTACAAAAATCTAGACTTGAGTCTTTTATTGAGAATTTTGTTGAGAGTCAATCTAAGCAAAATGAGGAGTTTAGGCAACATAGGCAAGTTATGACTGAGGCCATTAGAGAGTTATCAGCTAAGGTTGACAATATGACCATTCATAATAAGATGATGGAAACTCAGATTGCCCAACTAGCAGGCACTTCACAAAGGCAACAGGGTAAGTTTCCTGGTTAACCTAAAATAAATCCAGGTAATGAACACTGTAAGTTTGAGAAGTGGAAAGAAATTAGAGGATCCCAAGGGTAAGGGGAGAGTGATAAAGATAAGGCAAAAGAGGAAAAAGAGACTAAGACACAACCCTTAGAAGAGGAGGAAACTAATGGGAAAGTGTCTAAGTATGTACCCCCTGAACTATACCAACCCCTAGTGCCCTTCCCTCAAAGATTGGCTAAGGCCAAGCTAGATAGGCAATTTGGGAAGTTCCTAGAGGTCCTTAAGAAATTGTACATTAATGTACCCTTCACTGAGGTGTTGCAACAAATGCCTACCTATGCTAAATTTCTTAAGGACATTTTATCTAATAAGAGGAAACTAGAGGAATATGAGACAGTAGCTTTAACTGAGAAGTGTAGTGCTTTAATTCAAAATAAATTGACTCCTAAGCTAAAAGATCTAGGTAGCTTCTCTATTCCTTGTTTGATTGGTAACACCAGTCTTAACAAAGCTTTTGGTAACACCAGTCTTAACAAAGCTTTGTGTGATTTGGGGGCTAGTGTTAGTCTTATTCCCCTTTCTGTGTGTAAGAAGTTGGAGGTAGGTGAACTAAAATCCACAACTATCTCCCTTCAATTGGCGGATCGGTCTGTCAAATATCCCGTAGCCATCTTGGAGGATATTCCTATTAGAGTGGGTAAGTTTTACATGCTGGTGGATTTTGTTGTGCTTGACATGGAAGTCGATGCTAAAATATCGATCATACTTGGGCATCCATTCTTTGCCACTAGAAGAGGCGATCATTGATGTCCACAAAGGAAAATGAACTTTGCGATTAAATGATGAGGAAATAGTTTTTGATGTTTTTAAATCTAAAAATAATTCTAATTCCTTAAATTCATGTAATCGCATAGATGCTACTAATGTTATGGATAGTGTTGTGCTTTCAGGTGTGCAGGAATTAGTGGCTAATGCTATGCTAGAAAAGACCTTGCCCAAGGGTACTACAAAATTTGAAAAGTCCAAGCCCTGTAAGAAAGGACCTAAGAAGCAGAATGACAAGTATGTCAAGAAGTGTGAATTTAAACTCGGGGATAAAGTTCTTGTCAATAACTCACTTCTACGTTTCTGTCCTAGTAAGTTAGGGTCAAAATGGTTAAGACCATATGAGATTATTCGAGTTTTATCCTACGGTGTGCTTGAGGTAAAGAAAGAAGGCCATGAGCCTTTCATGATAAATGGCTAGAGAGTGAAACACTTTGAAAGAGTGGGGATTGAGCACTACTCCGTTGACATCACCTGAGCACAGAAACTAGACCAAAGTTGAGCTAATGACTTTAAACAAGTGCTTCTTGGGAGGCAACCCAAGTTTCTTTATTTTTTCCTTTTAATTTCTTCTTTCTCTTTTGATTTTGTGTGTTGGATTGTTGGTTTAATCTTTATATCATGGATCTTGTTTAGGTTTGACCCTTTTTGAAGCTCAAATTAGAAGGAGAGTGAAGTCAGAAAGTTTCACACCCAACCCATGGAAAATTCTATGGCCATGGATTGAACACCAAAAGATTTCCCACCACCGCAGTGAGTTCTTTTCTTTTATCCTTTCTCTAGTTATAGATTTTTACATTGGGGACAATATAAGTTCTAAGCTTGGGGGGAGTATTTTCATTTTGTTTTTCATTTTCGTTGTAGATCATTAGTTTAGATAATTAGTTTCATGCATTCTCATGTCTCATATTACATTGCATATTCTTATTGCATTTTTATACCATCATATCTCTCGACTTTTTGGTTGACTTTATGCCCCTCTCTTTTGAGGATTTTGAGACGGTATTAATTTGGAACCCAACTTGTTGATTCTTGTGGTAGGCAACAGGCATTGTTTTAATTGATAGTGGAGGTGATTTCTTAATAGTTGATAATTAGCATATGTTCTTTGAATTTGTGCTTTTCATTAATTTTTGAATCTCTAAATGTGAGTTTTGAGCCTATATGGGATTTATGCACTATATGATTTTTGCTCCCATTTTTTATGTTGAGTGATAATTCCTCATTGATTTTGTGCTCTAAAACTTAATTTGAAACCATTTTGAGGCAAAATTTTTGTTTGCATACTTGAATGTGATTAAGGCATTTTAGGTATTTTTCTGGCCTTCTGAAATAATTGTCACACTTTCATCCACTAATTGCCCATTTTGAGCCTATTGCATAATTCTTTTTCTTGATGCCTATGATGATACATTGTCGGTAATCATTTAGAATATTAAATGGAGCAGATTGGGTTTGAAAGTTGTGTTGGGAATCATGTGTTTTTGAGCCTTCTCTTTCTAAAAAAAAAATTAAAAAAATGCTTGGAAATGAAAAAAAAGTTAAAATATAAGGGGGAAAGGGAAACGAAAATAAAAAAAAAATCATGAGATGAAAAGCTTGAAAAAGAAAGGAAGGAAAAGAAAGGAAGAAAATGCTTGCAAATGTGGAGTTATGTTCCTAATTGAAAATTGCCTTTGCTCCATTTATTTTCTAGTGGTTTCTTGTGCTTATTGAAACTTTTGTTAGCCCTTTGTGCATACCTTCCTTTCTTTACCCTGCCTAACATTATTCTCATGGCCTCATTACAACCCTTGAAAGACCTTTTGATTCTTGCATACATGCAAATTGTTAGTGAAAATTTGGTTTCTTTTCAAGCTTATGGAAGTGCTTTTTCTTTAAGGAATCTTGAGCGCATTGTCTTCACCCGTAAACACTTTGAGTGTGGTTAGTAGAGTGAACCTAATTCAGTGAGGAGCATGATTTCTGAGAACTTAGCCTCTAATTGGACTTGATTTTGGTTACCTCTCTAATTCTTGGTTTGCCTTTGCCTATTGCTTAGTTGGTTGTTTTCTCGGGTTCCTCATTCATTATTGTCTCTAGATTCTAGTTCTTGGTTTGGACTTAGTTATTGCTTGGGGACAAGCAAAATCTTAAGCTTTGGGGGATTTAATGTGTGTAAAACAACATCATATTTTGTTCTTATTTTGCATGTATTTTTAGGCATTTTAGTTTCTCTTTTTATTTTTTTTCCTTTAGTTCAGATAATTGCGGTGTTTATGGTATTGTTGTGCATGATTGGTGCTAAATTGGCCTTGAAATGGATGGAAAGCTTGCATGATTGAAGTTAGAGCTTTACGGATAGCAAATTGGAGTTAAAGGTTCATTCCAGAGAGTTCCACAGCCTGCCCATGAAATTTTTCGCAGCCATGGATCAAGCAGCTGCGTGAAGAAGCAAAAGTGATTTTCCAAAGAATTCCACGGCCTAGCCATGGAATTTCCCACGGTCGTGGATCGCAGTCTGAGACAGTTTTTAATTTTCATTTTTATTTATTTTTATGGGCTGGGAACAGTTGAAACCCTAGGGGTGTATATAGATACTCTGAATGTAATATGGGGTTTCTAATTTTTGTTTGAAGGAAGCACGTTTGGAGGCTCTAGATCTTCATCTTTCTCTTCTCTTCTCTCTTTGCTACGGGTTTGGATGTTCTTTATGTTATTTTCTTGATTCTTCTTCTCCATGTCTAAGAAGTTTCTTTTGTTTCTAGGATTGGGCAATGCCCTTTGGTATATTGATGATGATTAATTGACTTGGTTTACCCTTTTTATTAATTTTGAATGTTCTTTGATTCAATCCTTATCGCGCTTATTCATGTGAATTTGCTGGCCACATATTTACATCTTATAGATATCTAGGGACGTACTGAGATGTGAACCTAGGTGTTGGAACCATAAGAATTGAACTTAAGGTCTAAATCATGAGAGTAGGTTTAGCCTTTCGAGGATTTAATGAATTACCATAAAGCATAATAGGTTCAATTTAAATTCAATTACCACGAGAGTACGAATTTGTTTAATTGGGCGCGATTCTTGTCTCTTGAGAAAGAACATTAATTAATTTAGGATAATTCATCTTCAATTGAATTTCAATTTTAATAAAAGGGTTGTAAATTAGGATTTGTCTTGTATCATTATGGTTACCCCCAATCCTAGAAGCTTTCTTAAATTTGAAGACCTTTCTTAATAACTTGCTATTTTTGTTCTCAACTTTGCACATGAATATTTATTTAATTAATTGCTTGGTTACTACGTTCTTATCACTTAACATTTATTTTCCCTTTTGTTTAATTGAATTGAATTATTAATTAATTAGTATTCATAGACATAGTCCCTGTGGATTCGATCTTTTTATTACTTGATGACAAAATCGTACACTTGTAGATTTCACACACCATCTCCCAGTATTCATACAAGGTCTCACCACTAATCTGTTTGATCCCATAAATATCCTTTCTAATTGCAGTAGCTTTTGAGGCAAGGAAAAATTTCTCTAGAAATAGTCTCTTCATGCCATTCCAACTTGTCATGGCAACTGGTTGTAAGTAGTATAACTAAAACTAGGCTACACTATCTAATGAAAAGGAAAAGGTTCTTAGCTTGATGTGTTTCTCAGCAATTCCTTGTGGTTTGATGGTGGAACAGATCGCATGGAACTCCTTTAAGTGCTTGTGAGGGTCCTCTCTTGCAAGGCCATGAAACTTAGGCATCAAGTGAAATAAACCAGATTTAAGTTCAAAATCAGCATCCAAATCAGTATATTGAATGCACAATGGTTGATAGTTCACATCAAGTGCAGCTAGTTCCTTTAAGGTCCTATTTTGCATGTTATCAGCAGTGTTATCAGTCATAGTTGCAAAATTACTTAAACTTTCAAGTTCACTTGTAGATTCAATGTCAAAATCAAATTCAGATGCAATTTTTTCACTAAGTCTACGAGCTCTAATCAATGTATGCAAGGTCCTATTAATCTCAGGATCAAAATCAAGTGAAAAACTAGTTTGAGACCTAGCCATGCATCAGTTATATCTCAAAAAGCACAAAAACACCAAACAAGCAAAATGCACTACACCATACTAAAAATGCACCAAAATAAATCTAATTGACCTATCAAATGATGTTTAAAAATTATGAGACCACCACAGCATGAAAATTACATAAAAATAAAACCAAAAAATATATAAAAAAATCTTAAAAATTAAAAAAGTGGTCAAAAATATAGAATTTGGGAAAACCAGGGTAGACCTCTAGTAAATTGTGAGCCTTATTTATTAGACCATTTTCCTTTAACTGACCAAGTTTCAGCTCATTTTGGGCACATTTATCAGTATGAAATTCTTCAAAGTAATCCATAATCACCCGTTTTCTCCTGAAAATAACAAAAACACAACAAAGAGGTTAGTGAAGGATTAGTAGTCAAATATACTCTTAATAATGTTGAACAAAATTAGAATGATCCCCGTCAACGGTGCCAAAAATTTGACAAATGTCGAGGCTACCAAATTTATCAATTTATAACCAATTAACCAAAATAACTTGTAATATAAGGTAATACCGGGTCGAGCCCATAGATCACTCTAATTATGATCACGAAAATCAAATTAAGAGGTTAGTAAACAAGGGAGGAGGTGTAACACCCCAAAAATTTATTATTTCGTGATATTTATTCATTTTATAATATTTGAGATTTTTGTGAATTTTTCTAGAATTATTTGAATTGTTTAATTATTTTATTATATTTTTCGATTTGCGTACACGTTAAGCGTGGGTGGAGAAATAAAATATTCCTCTGAGGCCGAAAAACTTTGGACTGTTAAACTTGGGTCAGGGATCTTACTAAGCCCGAAGTCGGACACAATTTACAAAGTTTTCATTTTTTGAGATTTTATCTGACAAATAAAATTTGGGTACACTCTATTAACCATTGGATAATAGATACCGAATTTATTAACAATGACTTTTATCCATTGAATAATAGTTTGTAGTAGAAATCTAGTAAATTATTTTTATCTAGTCATTTTTATAACATCATCTAAGTGATATCATCACGTCACATCATTGATTGACCTTTTTGGGAAGCGTGAGAAGCTTCTCAAGCAAGCTTTGGAGAAGCTTCAATTCCCCTTTTCCAAGGAGGCACATGACCACATGTGGGGGAAAAGGAACTTTTGAACAATTTCTATCATCTTTTCAAATCAAAACAGTCCTATCACTTTCTCTCTCCTCACCAAAATGTTTTCTCACCAAAATGTTTTCTCTCATTTTTTCTCTTCATCTTCTTCTATTTTCTCTCCTACACTACACGGTCATCACCATTGCACCACCACTTCACATTCTAAAATTTCAAACAACTATATTTCTTGAATCTATACTTCCTCCTAAGATCATCTAGTGTGAAGATCTTGGTTGTTCATCACTTTTCCAAGAATCCTTCAAGTTAGGGTTTGTGATGTTCTAAGGTAAAAGTTCTCTCCTTTTTCATCATTCTTCTCTTCTCTCTTCCAAAGCTTTGATGTATGTTCTTAGCTACTCTTTTCCAAGTCTAAAAATGATGACTTTTGTTATGTCATTTTCGGTTTCAAGGGGGTTCTTGAAGGAGGAAGTATTGCTTCAAAAAGTTCTACACAAGTGGTTGGATATCTCCAAAGGTAAGAGGGAGATTTTTCTCATCACCCATTCATAATGAGGAATGAATTTTATGTATGGAAAGTGACGAATCCATGTGAGGATTACTCACTTTATTGTATTGATTTTTAGTGCTTTGTGTGAATCTTCCCTTATGTGATTTTTGTGATTTAGTGCTATGTGTGACTTTGGTGAGATTTGTGATGGTTGATATAATTTATTTGCTTGAGATTATTTGTCAAAGTTAAAAAATTTAAAGCCCTAGTGTTCTAGGAAGCTCACGGCCATGAGGTCAAAATGGGGTTTCCAAGATAAAAATGTTATGTTGAATTGAACCTAAGTATTAAGAAGAGAAAGGAAGTAAATTGAGGATTGGTAATGGTGAGTAAGTGGTAAGATAAATTTAGACTCTTTGCTGGAGAGGAGTTCGTCCTTGAGAAAGAAAATAGGGGGGAAGAGAGTTCATAATCAAGTAGAGTGCTATTAAGGCTTATGGAAAAGAGAAGAGAATATGTGAGATCAAAACTTTGCAATTTCTTTTAGATTCTTTATGAAGGATGTGAAAAGACATTTCTTAGTGGAATTTAACTCAATGGGTTTTTTTGAACTTAAAGTACCACTTCACACAAATTCTTGAAAGTTTTGATAAGTGTGGCTTGTGAAGGATGATTTCTAAGAATTGTGTGTTTGAGATGCCATATAATTTAACATAATGTTATTATATGGTGGGCTAATAGACTAAATCCTGTTATGGTTTCTTTTGATGAAATAAATGTTCATTTAGCATATGATTATATATTGTAAAAGTCAGAATGACTTGTTGATAAGGCGGAATGCCTATGTTCATTGTCACATGATCATACATTGTGAAAGTCGGAATGACTTGTTGTTAAGGCGGAATGCCTAGGTCCATCATCATATGATCATACATTGTAAAAGTCAGAATGACTTATTGTCAGGTGGAATGCCTAGGAGATGAATTACACCTTCGTGCAGGTGCAAATTGCATAGTGTAGTTCACTTGTTGAACTTGGAGGCATCGAGGCACAGGTATCCCACAAGTGGACAGTTAGTAGCTCCACTGGGCCATGGTGACTGTGCAACGCACCGACGATCTCGACTAGGCACTATCCTATTCACGATTTGATTGAGAGTGTCTTGTATAACCATTTTGCACATATTGATTATATTGAAAAGCACATGTTGAGGCTAACGATATATAGACAGTGGTTTTCCCAATCATTCTCTTCAATGTTGACTTTAGCTCCATGGAGTAGGTTTCTGTCCATTGTGCATACACATACCATTTAGCATTTCATTATGATGATCTTACATGGTGAAATCATCTGTTAATATACTATGGATTTACTTGTGATATGTATTATTGAGATATTTGTTAAAAAAAATTAACTTGACTACAAATTGCTATGATTATATTTTGTGATTTACTGTTGTTTACTGTCTCTAGCTGCCAACATTGGTAATGACGTAGAGAGTCTCACCTTTTTGTGTTGTTGTTCTGCCTGTTTCTGTTTTATGTGTTCCTGTGGATAAAGATTAAGAGGGAGGGTTGCTGTCTACTATTGTATTTTGGGATGGTTACTAGAAGAGATTTTTTTGGTTATGTTTGAGTTCAGTTTCATGATGCTGCGAGCGCCTGGCATATTAATTGGGATAACGAACACATTAAATATGTAGGGGATGTAATTTTAATCATCCGTAGGACCTGTAATGATGTTCCTTTCTTTTCTCTTACTATTGCTATATATCTAGAGTTCTTCATGCCGATCAAGGAGCTATGGGGTGACTTACATTATACCCTTAGGGAGGATCCGGACCCTGTGGTGTCCTCGGCCAGGAAACCAGTTTGTGAGCTATTGCCTCAGTTGAGAAACTTTGTTGACTTGGGGTCTGAGGATGAGAAGACCTCAAGGAGGACCCCGAGGAGGATCCTATGGAGGATCCAGGGGAAGATCCTGCTCCCTAGAGGTCTAGACTTGGGTCAGTGTATATTTTGGAGTCAGTGGGCACTATATGTCTTTTGACTATAAACTTGTATATTTAACTTGTATATTTTGGGTGGATTGTAATCCATGCCACTGATATATATATAATCTTTTTAGTGTGTAATATTAAGTAGCTATATCTTGTGTTGTTACCTTACTTCAAAGTTTACACTTCTATAAAAAAGAATTTGGAACCCGTACTTTAATATGTCATATATGTTATCCGCGAAAAAGAAACCTATATTTTAGGACTTATACTTTATAACATCAAATATTTTATAACTTGGGTAAAAGGATTTAAAGGAGTTGGTTAAAAAAGTGACACCCAAAGGAGGGTGTTACAGGAGGAGTTTGCAAGATTAAAAATGCAGAAACAGAAAGCAATTAAATGAAGAAAATAGAATTAAGAAACAACTAATCGAAGGGAATTAACCGATCTTGATTTTAATCTATCATTGATCACTATAGATCCATTCAAATATCAACCAAATCCTTGGTCTTAGATCACATCAAGACACCTTTCAATGATCCACGGATCTTCTACTAGAAACGCTTACAGAATTCAATTAATTGATGTTAGACAAATTAAGCATCCATCTAAAACCCAAATTAACTTAAAAACTAATATCCAACCAAGCTAAACAATTCATCAAATACCTTATAATATATTGTTTAATCTCTAGAATCCTCTCTTAGAATATGATAATTATACAATTAACGTATAAAAATTCAATCAAATTAAGCATTCAATCATAATCAAACAAAGAGAAGAAAAAAAGAAACATGATTAATAATCAAATGTATAACAATTAAAATAGAATCTCAAAATTAATCATCAAGAATATCAATCCCTTGGATTGAATAAAGGTTCTACCCCTCCGTGAATGAGAGGGAAGAACACAAAAAAAGAAGAGAATAAGATGAAAATCTAAAGGGAAAGGATAAAACTCTAGGAAGAAGAATCAAGTAAAACGACTCGGGTTTTTCTCTATCTCAGATCCTATCTTTATAACAAAATAACTAGCTTTAAAATTAAGAATACAAATTTTCCCCTAGTTTAAAGTTAATTGTCGGCCTCTTAGCTTTCATTGGCCACCAAAATCACTTTAATTGGGTTTAAGATGAGAGAGTTATGCCCAATTCACTCTTAACATGTCTCTAATCCCATCACTTGACTTCACAGGGGTGACACATGATCAAAATAATGTAGTTTCAATTTGTGGTCTTATAAAAGTTTGAGCTTTGTGTGTAAGCTTTCTAGTGCCACTAGTTTTAGGTCGATATCACACCTACAACCTAAGTTATGGACCAATTACTGTACACTACTCGGGTTACGTGATAGAACTCGAGTTCTGAATTCCAAGCCCAATTCAGTCAACTAGACATCCAATTGAGACTTCGAGCTTTTTATAAAAGTTTTAGAGCTTTCTCTCATATTTCCTACAAAATAAAATTCATAATTATTAGATATGTAGAACTCAAGATATGACTGAAATACAGAAATAATGTAAAATGCTAAAAATGCTGGAAAAATCAATTAAGCCCAATTGGAGCCCAAACTTATAAATTGTGACCAAAAGCAATCAATTAAGCATATAAGACATCCAAGAGACTAAATATGAGGATTAACTAATGTATGAAAATTATGTTTATCAAATTCTCCCACACTTAACTTTTGCACGTCCCAGGCAAACTAAAGATTCAAACTAAAGGACAAGAAACACAAAAATTCAAAAACTAAAACTCAAAGAGATTCACTTTCTAATGACCTTCAAGAATGTAAAATTTTACAAGTAAGAAGAGCAAGAAAAGATTCAAGGAATCAAAACATTCATGAAGTAACATTTCTTCATATCTCAAACTAACAAGCAAGGTAGCTTCAAATTGAAAAGCATGAATCAAGAATGATAGATCCTCACAATATACACTCTCAATCCTTCAAGTGTTTAAAATGTAGGTATTTCACTCAATTCAACTCATGAAAATTGTACTATCATAAGCTTGCTTTTCTTCTACTTCTCTCACTACTCATGCACATGCACACATAAATCAAGAGGACTTTATTCAAGGTTGTAATGGGGCCAAGGTAAGGAAAAGAAACAATATGGATATGACAAGCTAAATACCTAAGAGAACAAAAGAGCATTAGGGAGGAACTTAAATGACAACCATGAAATTTTACACTCCCAAATTCCATATAATGTGCATTCTCTTTACATATTCCTTTCCTTTCCTTTTTTTTTCTTTTCTTTCACAACCATCTTGCATTTATTTATTTTTTTTAATTAGCTCTTTTTCTTTCTTTTTTCTTCCACCAGGCACTTTGTATATTGCACATCAAATTGCACGACCCCTACACTTGTACTATAAATTGCCCACAAGTAAAAGAGCTTCTCAAATGAAAATGAACCAATGATCTCCCATTCCCTATGGTAAGGTAAAAACATGATTTTTCACAAAAGGCATATAATGACCTTAAACAAAAGACAGGTAAATAGGCTCAAGTGGGTTAATCAAAGGGAAATGATGCAAGGTTAGCTATTTAGTCAAAGTAGGTAATTCAAGAAAGAGTGCCTCAATCATATTTATGTATGCGAATAAAAATGTAGCCTAAAAAAGAATCAAAGCAAGTTCTAAAGTGATCAAATGACATGAGTGAAAATCACACAAGAAAGAAGAGAATGACATAAATGTTAAATCCATCCATCAATAGGTTCAAAACCTCACAAGGTATAAGTCTATCAAACTCAATCCACTAATTAAACATTCACAACCAAGCATATCAAATTCAAAAAGTAATATAATTTATTGGATCATGCTATGAACCTTGAATTTCAATTACTTCAAACTCACAAACTTCACAATTCCTAAAACATCATTAGAAGGTAATTAAAAACACACATTTTTTCAAAAATAGTAAAAATAGAATTTAAAACAGTAAAACAGAGAACAGAAACAAAAAACATCATGTAAATTCCTCTGCCACAGCTAAATTCTACATTGTCCTCAATGTAAAGTTCAAAAGAAAACAACATTCCATAATTATCATCAATTAATCTAGGACAATTAAAATAAAAGAGAGAGAAAGAAACATCCTTATCAATTGTAGATGGGGAGATTTCCACCAAGATCCCAATGCTTGAAGTGTAATGACCAAGTTAAGCTTGAAGCATGAGAGCTTACACCGAAGTCCCAGGCTGTCATATGCATTCTCAAAATTTGTAGCAATCTCTCCTCCTTTTCAATAAGGAGGTTCTTGGCCATGATCACAGGGAGCTGCTCATCATCTGCCAAGTATGCGTACTTCAAATGTTCAGGTAATGGCTTTAGCTCTAACTTTGGTGGCTGCACTACAGAGGGAAGTAATCTAGTGGGTTATTACTGCTCTAGTTTAGCTACTTGAACCTCTGCATATATATCACCTGTTGCACAATCTGCTAACATAGGAATTGATTCATCACATCCCAAAAATACAGATATTTCAGAACATAGAACACAACTTATCACTATCACAGCTAGCACACAAATCACCACACACAAAATAACCAAAGTCAGTAATCTTGGGAAACTCCTCACATAAGTCAACATATGAGTTATTAACCAAATCATTAATTAAATCAATATAAAAAACAAAATATTCTTCCATGGGGTGTTTCATAGCATTAAGAATATTAAACCTCACAATGGAATCTCCAAACTCCATGGAAAGAACTCTTGCATGCACATCAATCTTTGTCCGTGAAGTTTTGAGGAAAGGTCTTCCTCTTATTAGTTGAGCCTTGTCGGATGATGACTCTCCCTCCATCTCCAAAATATAGAAGTCAGCTAGGAATATCAGCTTGTTCACCTAGACCAACACATCATCCACTAAACTAGCTGGGCATGCATTACTCCTATTAGCTAGCTGGATCACCATACCTGTAGCCTGCAAAGGACTAAGTTCAAGGGAATTAAAAATAGACATAGGCATTATATTAATGGAAGTGCCTAAGTCTAGCATGGCATGCTCAAATATATGATTTCCTATTATGCAAGGAATTTTGAAAGTCCCAGAATCCTTACACTTCTGTGGCATAGGCTGGATGAGACTTGAAACATTTTGTCCCATGTTGATTGCCTCATTGCCCTTTAGCCACCTCTTGTGTGTGCACAGTTCCTTCAAGAACTTGGCATACTTTGATATCTGCTTGATTGCCTCCAACAATGGAATATTGACTTCCACTTTCCTGAAAGCATCAAAGAGCTCTATGTCCTTCTCTGCCTCATGTATCTTTCTGGTCTTAATGGCTCTCTGTGGAAAGGGAAGAGCCACTGCAGGATGTTGCTACTCATCGGCAATAATTGATTTATTCTGACCCTCAGATTTTGGGGCTGGTTCATCAGAAACTATTTCTTCTACTGGTTAATGCTTGCAGGCTAGTTGAGGCTCAGATGATGCTTCTACAGATTTTCCAGACCTCAGCATAATGGCACTCACATTCCCTTTTGGATTGGGAATTGTTTGGGAAGGGAGTTGTCCAGAACCTTAGGCTTGCAGCTGACTCAATGTAGAGGCCAATTGTCCAATTTGAGTTTTTAAATTTTGTATGGTGGCCTATGTCCTCTACTAGAACTGGATGTTATTTGCGGCCATCTGCTTTACTAAATCCTTAAATGAAGGCTCAAGTTTCATGGCTGCTAGACTTGGTTATTGCATAGACTGCTGGAATTGCCTACTTGGTCTAACTTGAGATTGAAGCTACTGTTGTCTCATTGGCTGTTGGAAGGGCTGCCTATACTGCAATGGTTACTGCTATTATGAGGCTACATTGCTATATCTTAAATTTGGATGGTCTCTCCAACTAGGGTTGTATGTGTTGGAGAATGGATAATATTTAGGCTGCTGCTATAGCTAATATTGCGGTTTACCAGGAAAGACACCTGTTGCAGCAACATATTGATCTGAAAAAATAGAACCACCATCTTGAAGTGTAGGGCATGCATTTATGGGATGTGAAGGATAAGAACAAATGCCACACACTTTTGAAGGCCCCTGCACAGGTAATTGTTGTCTCGGTGCCAACTGTCTCACCAAGGAAGTCAACTCATCAAGTTTATGCTCCATTCTATGTTAATCAGCATTAGAAACCTAGACTTCATTGACTCCTTTGGTTTGAGTTATCATTCTAGTGCTAAATTTCTGTGAGTTGGTAGCCATATTTGTAATTAGGTCTCTGGCGGCAGCTAGGGTTTTGTCAACTAGGGCACCTCCACTTACAGCATCCATTATGCTTCTGTCCATTAGCAGCAAGCCTTTATAAAAGTACTGGATCAACAGTTGATCACTAATCTGGTGATGTGGGCATCTTACGCATAATTTCTTGAATCTCTCCTAGTATTCATGCAAGGTCTCACCACTAATCAGTCTAATCCCCCTTATATCCTCTCTAATTGCAGCAGCTCTTGAGGCAGGGAAAAATTTCTCTAGAAATAGTCTCTTCATGTCATTCCAACTTATTATGGCAATTGGCTAAAGGTAGTATAACCAGTCCTTGGCTACACCATCTAATGAAAAGGGAAAGGCTTTTAACTTAATGTGTTATTCTATAATTCCTTATGGTTTCATGGTGGAATTGATCACATGAAACTCCTTTAAGTGCTTGTGAGGGTCCTCTCTTGCAAGGCCATGAAACATAGGCAGCAAGTGAATTAAATTAGGTTTAAGTTCAAAATCAACATCCAAATCAAGATATTGAATGCACAATGATTGATAGTTCATATCAGGTGTAGCAAGTTCCTTTAAGGTCCTATTTTGTATGTTATCAGCCATAGTTGCAAAATTACTTAAACTTTCAAGTTCAGTTGCAGATTCAATGTCAAAATCAAATTCAGATGCAATTTTTTCACTAAGTCTATGAGCTCTAATTAATGTATGCAAGGTCTTATCAATCTCAGGATCAAAATTAAGTAAAAAACTAGTTTGAGACCTAGTCATGCATCATTCACATCTCAAAAAGCACAAAAACACTAAACAAGCAAAATGCACTACACAACACAAAAAATGCACTAAAATAAATCTAATTGACCTATCAAATGATTTTAAAAAATTATGGGACCACCACAACATGAAAGCTACACAAAAATAAAACCAAAAAATGTAAAAAAAATCTTAAAAAATTGAAAAAGCGGTCTAGAAGATAGATTTTGGAAAAATCGGGGGAGACCTCTTAGTAAACTATGAGCCTTTTTTATTAGGCCATTTTCCTTTAACTGACCAAGTTTCAGCTCATTCTGGGCACATTTGTCAGTACGAAATTCTACAAAATGATCTGTAATCACTCGTTTTCGTTTGAAAATAACAAAAATACAACAACAAAGAGGTTAGTGAAGGATTAGTAGTCAAATATACTCTTAATAATGTTGAACAAAATTAGAATGATCCCTAGCAACGGTACCAAAAATTTGATAACTGTCGAGGCTACCAAATTTATCAATTTATAACCAATTTACCAAAATAACTTGTAATATAAGGTAACACCGGGTTGAGCCCACATATCACTCTAATGATGATCATGAAATCAAATTAAGAGGTTAGTAAACAAGGGGGAGGAGTTTGCAAGATTAAAAATGCAGAAAAAGAAAGCAATTAAATGGAGAAAATAGAATTAAGAAACAACCAATCGAAGCGAATTAACTGATCTTGATTTTAATCTATCATTGATTACTATAGATCCATTCAATTATTAACCAAATCCTTGGTCTTAGATCACATCAAGACGCCTCTTAATGATCCATGGATCTTCTACTAGAAACGCTTCCAGAATTCAATTAATTGAGGTTAGACAAATTAAGCATCCATCCAAAACCCAAATTAACTTAAAAACTAAGATCCAACCAAGTTAAACAATTCATCAAATACCTTTGAATGCATTGTTTAATCTCTGGAATCCTCTCTTAGAATATGATAATCACGTAATCAACATATAAAAATCTCAATCAAATCTTGATTAATAATCGAATGTATAATAATTAAAATAGAATCACAAGCTTAATCATCAAGAATGCCAATCCCTTGGATTGATTAAAGGCTCTACCCCTCCATGAATGGGAGGGAAGAACTCAGAAAAAGAAGAGAGTAAGATGAAAATCTAAAGAGAAGGGATAAAACTTTAGGAAGAAGAATCAAGTAAAACGGCTCAAGTTTTTCTCTATCTCAGATCCCCTCTTTATAACAAAATAAATGACTTCAAAATTAAGAATACTAATTTGCTCCTAGGTTAAAGTTAATTGTCAGCCTCTTAGCTTTCATTGGCCACTGAAATCACTTCAATTGGGTTTAAGATGATAGAGTTATGCCCAATTCACTCTTAACAGATCTCTTATCCCATCATCCAACTTCACAAGGGTGAAATGCATTCAAAACATTATAGTTTCAATTCCTGGTCTTCATAAGATTTGAGCTTTGTGTGTAAGGTTTCCAATACCATAAGTTTCAGGTCCATATCACACCTACAGCCCATGTTATGGACCAATTAATGCACACTACTTGGGTTACACGATAGAACCTGAGTTCTAACTTTCAAGCCTAATTCGGTCCACTCGACATCCAAGTTCGAGCTCTTCATCAAAGTTGTATAGATTTCTCTCAAACTTCCTACAAGGTAAAATTCATAATTATTAGATATCTAGAACTCAATATATGACCAAAATATAGAAATAGTGTAAAATTCTAATAATGTTGGAAAAATCAATTAAGCCTAATTTGAGCCCAAACTTATAAATTGTGACCAAAACTAATCAATTAAGCATATAAGAGGTCCAAGAGGCTAAATATGAGGGTTATCCAATGTATACAAATCATGTTTATTAGATAACTCCATGAAATATAGTTATTTGTGCCCTATATTTGTGCTATATTGATAGCTTAGTCCTTGTTTGTTGTGCATATATGGAAGGTTTTAGGCTTATATTTATCAAATTCCATTTTGATATCTTCCTATATAAACTTGTGTAAATCTTACATATTCTTTAAGTGATTAAGTGGATTTGAAATTATTATTGACTTGGTATTTTCTCTATTACAGGAAGGGCTCTAATTAAGTAGAAATTTGGACGATTTGGACCAAAATTGCAAGAGAAAGCCAAGTGTGATTTAGTCGCTCACGCCGTGACACAAAGGAGCGTATATCGCAACGTGGTGCATTCCCCTACTGTATACAGAAGACTCGAGGCTTGAATGTCTTGGTGGAAAAGAGCGTATGCCGCGGCGTGGTGACCTAAATTACACTGTGTGGCGTCGTGGCGTGACTCTATTTTCTGAGCCTATAAATACTATTTCATTAGTTTTTGTTAGAAAAGGTTTTTAGGTTTAGAGAAGCTGTTCTTGATTTTCATGTTGGAGGCTGAGAGGAGGCTAGGGGAGCTAAGGTTGGAGGCCATCTTCTTCATGGAAGGAGATTGAAGCACCAAAGATCACATCCATGAGCTTCCTTCCCTTTTCCCTCTTCTTCCTTCTCTCCCTTGTATCATGAACATGATTTTTAATGTATATTTTCGTGTTCAATGAGTAGCTTAGCTGTATTAGGGATTACTTTGGATCTTTCTATGGATAATGTTGATTTTGTACTTCTTTGAGTTGATATATATGTTTAGTTTTGTTCAATCATATTGTTCTTAATGCTCTTGATTGTTTGATCAACTTTTAAGTGATTTATTGAAATATGATGAGCCTAGACATAGGAATTTGGATTTGAAATCATATGTATGATTGATGTATATTTGATTTCATTCTCATGGAGTGGATAAGTTGATTTGCTAATGGGAAAGAAATATACCTCTTAGCTATGCATAACAGGTGTTTGAGAATAGACCTTAATGAGTAGATTTTGTGTTAGCAGTCATAGAAACATAATGAGTTGGGCAATTGAAGCATTGTTGATTAACCTAGACATAGGCTTTTAACTAAATTAGATTCTTAAGCTAACTAAACAATTCATTTATGTTGATTAAGAGGATTGCATATTACTAATTGAAGTAGGAGGTGAAGAAGGATTCCCTAATTTCTATCTATTATCTTTATTTCCAATTTATTACTTTTTAGTCTTTAGTTCATATGTTTTTTTCCCTATTCTTATGTTTTTCAATAGAATTATGCAGGCTATTGGTTGATATTTAGCTTTGGAAGTATCCTTGTCGTCGTGGGAATGATATCCTACTTTACACTGTATTACTTATTCGATCCATACACTTATGACCTATAAAGGCACAAACATTATGATAATAAGGTAACCTAGATACAAGTTTGATAAGAAAGTTGTACTTATCATAGAGGCATAATTTATTCTCTTATGGTCAAATTTGAATTAAATGTGCAAGTTTCAATAGAAATATTTTATTATCTCATTAAGATAGTTCAAATAGAGTATAAGTACAGAGTTAGTTTTTTTACTTATTAGAGTTGAACTATAGTACAATTAACCGAATTAAGGGATCAAGATAAGCCCCTTAACCTTGCAAAGTAGTGAGTAAAACTCTTTGTTAAGGAGGTAATTGTGAGAGGAAAATGTCATTACAACATTTTTCCTAAGACAAAGTAGTAAGCTAAGCTATTTGTCAAGTACCATGAGGAATATGATCAACCCTTATGTAAGTGTTGTAAAGTAAGATAAACTTACTAACACGAGTCCCCTACACTTAGTTTTTTGCACTCTTGGGCAAAACATATAAGACCAAAACTAGGAAACAAGGGATAAACATACAAACTAAAAAACTAAAAACTCTAAAAGACTCAAATTTCAATGACATTCAAGAATGCAAAAGTTATAAGTAAGAAGAGTAACCAAAGATTTAAGGGAAAAAATATTCATGAGGTAACATTTCTTCATATCTCAAACAAACAAGCAAGGTATCTTCAATTTGAAAAGCATGAATCAAGAATGATAGATCCTCACAAGATAAACTCTCAATCCCTCAAGTGTTTACAAGGTAAGTATTTCACTTAATTCAACCCATGAAAATTGCACTATCATAAGTTTGCTTATCTTCTACATTTTCACTATTCAAGCACATGCACACACAATTCAAGAGGACTTTATTGAAGGTTGTAATGGGGCCAAGGTAAGGGAAGAAAACAATATGGATATGACAAGTTAAACACTTAAGAGAATAAAAGAGCATTGGGAAGGAACTCAATTGTCAAATTTTTACACCCAATTCCATATAACACATTCTCTTTACATATTTCTGTTCTTTTAATTTTTCTTTTTCTTTTCATTTGGTTCTTTTTTTCTTTTTTTTTAACAAACACTTTGCATATTGCACATCAAATTACATAACTCCCACACTTGAACTATTAATTACCCATAAGCAAAAGAGCTCCTCCAATGAAAATGAACTAATGCTCTCACATTCCTTAAGGTAAGGTAAAAACATGATTTTTCATATAAGGCATATAATGAGGTAAGATAAAGAATAGGCATATTTATGCATGCAAGTGAAAATGCAGCCTCAAAAAGAATCAAAGCAAGTTCTAGAGTGATCAATTGATATGAGTGAAAATTACACAATAAAAAGGAGAATGTCATAAATGTTAAATTCATCTATCAAAAGGCTCAAAATCTTACATGGGTTCACTCTTTTACTTACCGCAAGTGCACAGGTCGCACTTGTAGTATCGCTAGGAGTCAGATATTATTCCCACGAGGAATATGTATTTCATATAAGAGCCAAGTATTAACCAATAGTTTAATTAATGTTATCCAAAGACATTGAATTTATAAAAGAATGTTTTAAAGAATATAAAGACTGAAAAATAATAAATCTAAGATAAATAGATAAATAGAGAAATAAGTAATTCTTTTCCATCTCCTATTTCAACTAATGACATGCAATCCTTACAAGCAACATCAATGATTTGTTAAGTTAGCTTGAGAATCTGATTTAGTTAAAAGCCTATGTCTAGGTCAATTAACCCTTGTTTCATTCACCCAGCTCACTAAGTTTCCTTGAGAACCAGTGCAAACTCCACTCATGAATGATCTATTCTCAATCACACACTATACATGGCTAATAGGTATATTTCTATCCTATTAACAAATCAACTCATCCAAGCCAATTGAACTCGCTGAACATGTATCAACCATACGTATGATCTAAAATCCAAATTCCTATGTCTAGGTTCATTAGATTTCATCAGATCAATCAAAAGTTGATCAAACCCTCAAAAACATTAAGATCCATATGATTGAAAATAACTAAACTTCAATATATACTCAAACGATTACAAAGTCATCAGTATCCATAGAAAACTACTAAGAAAAACTTATATACAGCCTAGCTAGCCATGAAACATGAAAGTACAAACAAATAAATCATGTTCATGAATCAATAAAGAGAGAAAAGAAGAAAGGAAAGGAAGGAAGCTCATTAGATTTTGTCCTCTAAGCTTGATTCACCCTCCATAGGAAGGATGACCTCCAACCTTAGCCTCTTTTACTTTCTCTAGGTCTAAAATCCTAAAACCAGCAGCTGCTCTCCAAAAATGATGAAAAACTCCCGTAGAAAATGGGTACAAACATATTTATAGGCTGAATAAAACAGGGTCACACTGCAGCGTCCAATATGTCACACCGCGGCGCACATACAATTAGGTCACAGGCACCTGAGGCGCCCACTCTTCAACGTTGCGGTGCTCCAGCCTCAGGTTTTATGTACTAAAGCAAGGGAGCATCGCCGCGCCACCAATCCCACGTCATGGCATTGGGTGCTGATTTTCACTTTTAACCTTCTCTTAGGCTTCCTGGTCCAAAGTTACTTCAAATTCTTCATTTCCATGCTTCATTTGAGACCTACCTATAATAGAGAAAGAATCAATTCATTAAATCATGTAAATGTACTCAATTTGATCATAGTTTTGAAAGTATTTACTCAGGATCACAATGGAAGTCATCAGAATGAAATCATATATAAATGATGCTAAAACCTTCCATTAATGTTTACAAACAAGGACTAAGCATGTCATAAAGCACAGATATAGGACACAAATAACTACACTCTGTGCAATTATCACACCCCCAAACCTAGATTTTTGCTAGTCCTCGAGCAAAACAAAGTACATTCATAAAGATCAACATAACAACCTATTTTCAGCCATTTTTAACATTCCACTTTCACTTAACTCAAGCTAGTGTATGATGATTACATAAACCTCAAAGAATACATATACCTCAGAATCAGTTTCACACATACACAATCCTTATCATGCTAGCATTCATAGCTTCCTTTCATACAAGATATCCTTCCTAAAATCATGCAAGGAAAACCTCTTCCATTCAATTCAAATTCACCTAGATGAGGTTATGAACATACACATGAACATAATTCACAAAATCCACAAAATTGTAATACAACTCTCTCTCCACTAATGTAAATCATGCAAGATTAAGGATCAAAAGGGTCTTTATTAGCTTATAATGTTAGGCCAAGGGTAATGGGTAACAGAATAAAAGGATAGGATTAAACACAAACATTGAGAAACATAAATATGATATTCTAATTCATGAGCCTATAACGACATTAGCAAGGTATTTAACAATGAATATAGAAAATTCGCCAGAACTATTTTTGATGCTTTTTAAACTTTACTTTATATTTGCTTTTGCTTTTTTTTTTCATTCATTTCCTTTTTTATTTTTCTTTCTTTTTCTATTCTTTTCTTTTGCAAAGTAATAATTTTTTTTTATTTCTTTAACTGCATCTGGTTCCTTCAGGCTTATTTTGTACTGAATATTCATACCCCTAATCATAAGACTCACTTCAAGAAATAACATATAACATGCACTCAACAAACAAAGAAGGTAGGAAGAAAATGTAATATTTTCACATGCATTAGAACGGTTAACAGATTAACGATCACAATGGTTATGAAAAAAAAAAGGCCAAATAATATAAGGCTTCAAAATGGGACCTAGGGATATTATCATATCAAAGTAAGCTTTTTAAGGCTCAAACGGTCCAAACAATGTCCTAATCATTTCCTCAATCATGTACAACCTAGGATTTTGCCTCAAGAGAGTTGCCAAACAATTTCTAGGATAATCAAATTTTTCACATGTATCATCCATAAACTTTCTCTAGGCAAACATTCTTATCCTTTCCAAAGTTCAAAAAGCATGCAATTAGGAAACTCACCATGCATAAAAAAAAACTAGAATGCTTCAGCAAGCACCAAAGGTTACATATGGATTCACATAAAAATAAAGGTCATTTGCATCCATATCTATCATTGGGGTAACCATTCACACTAGTTTTTAAACATTACAACACACAATGTGAAATGGAATGACAATTGTATCTTGAATGGATTTTTCATCAAATTGTTCAAGATAACTGCTCCTACGATTAATATTTAACCTAAAATACTAAAACACATACATACACTTCAAAAAGAAATATAAAACTAACAAACATGCATAATACCAAAATATATGCACATAAACATAATAATATGAAAATATAATATTATTGCATATTTAGTCAAAACATAAAGTTAAAGACACCCCCCAAACCTAAGGGAAATAGTGTCCTCACTGTACAAAAGAGACATACATATATATATATCAAAAAAGAAATACAATGAAAGAAAGAACAATGCCCTGAATGCATGACTAAAAGGCTGGATCATCACTGTTAGGGCCCTCTGCAGCAGAACCATCACCGTCCTCGTCCTCATCATCATCACTATCAGGGACCTCGGTAGCAGGCGCGCGAGAAAGTCCAGCCTGGGAGGGAGCAGCAACCACTGTGGGTGGGAAGGAAGGGACTGGATAATCAGCCATCGGCAGCCCAAGACGTTCCGCCATCCATCGCTGCGTCTGCATCTGGTACACTAACATAGCCTCTATCTGGGCACGCCAATCAGTGTCATCAGTAGGTGTGGCCTGGGATAGAGCTACTGCCTCAGGTGCTGCTGCTCGAGATGCTGGTACGGCTCAAGGCTCTCCACGAGGCTGCCTCTGTCGTGCTGGCACTGTAGCTGGAGCAGCCCCCACTATCTCAATAAAAGTATCGCTCAGCGACTGCCGAACATCTGTAAGCTCCTCATGAGGGTCCCAACGGACCTGATGTCGGCTGCATAATGAATGGATAAGAGAGGGGAAGAAAAGGCTCCTATACTCCCGAGCAGACCTCTGAATTTGATGAAAAATGAGCGCGGCAACATCAATAGAGCGACCTTCCATGATGGCATAAATCAGTATGGCTCGATCTCTAGTAACCTCTGAGAGGTTAGCTGATGACAAAATGCGCATACTAATAAAATGGTGCCACGCCCGGGCCTCTAGAGTCAGATGAGTGCGCGGAAAGTATCGAGGCCTGTTAGTCTGGATGCTCATAGTTCACATCACAGGCTGAGACTCAGCCAAGCATGTCCGAGCTGTCACCACATTAACATCTATGCCCTCCACCGGCTCCCAGTAACAAAACTCAATATAATCACAAATCTCTGGTGGTGGAGGTAGTCCTAGCGCAGCATGAATAGCCGAAGGAGAGAATGAGACCACACGACCTCTAACTCTGACTGCTGTGGCCCCCTCACCAAGAAAAGCTGCATTTGCGTAAAACTCTTGAACTACAGGTAACACTGCTGAGGACTCCGGATGCTGGGCAAATGTACTCCAGTTAAGGTGGTTTATGCGCCTCTCCAGTTCCGGATGTAAAGCGTGGGAAAATGCAAAGTCACGCTCTAGGATGAGCGGTCTGGTGATGAGAGTCGAGTATCGCTCGGCAACAGCGGCTGAAATAAATCTCCTCCTATCAAAATCAGCAGGAGGGGGAGAAGGTTCCCTAGGCTACAGGCTAGATGAACCCCGTTGCATAAGTTGTCCTCTCTTTGGAGACATAACCTGTAAAAGAATTGTCAAAAATCAGATTGGATAATAAAAAGCATTGAACATACTGAAAGATGAACAATTCTGGCAAAATTTAGGACTCAACGCCGTGACATGTAATTACAGCGCCGTGGCACTCAAAATTCAACACAGCACCGCGACATTCAAACTCACGTTGTGACATTCAAAGTGTTCATACTCACGCCGCGGCATTCAACACAATGCCGCGGCGTGCAACCCTAATTTTTCCAGCTACGCAGGCCTCAGTGCATGTAATCCAACACAGCATGCAATTCAAGCATTATATAAGACTAAAACTAAGTAAAACCTAAGAATAACTAACTAATAAAAGCTATTTAACAGATTAATAAATAAAACTAAAAATAGAGACCCATAACAACTGAACAAAATAGGAAAATTAAACTAAAAATTTACATAAATCTAAAAATAAATAGGTACATACCTTAATGGAGGCAAATGGAGACTGAAAAAGGGATGAAAAAGAATAGACAAACAGAAAATTTGAAAGAGAAAGAAAAGAGAAAACGTAAGCGAGAGAGAAAGAGATTGTGGAATGAGGAGAACTAAGCGGCTCTGCATAAAACCATCACCGCCCATACGCACCGCAGCGTGAATTAATTCCCTCCTAATTTAATTATTCAAATTATTACTATTTACTATTTACTAATTACTTTTTTTAATTAATTATTTTTTTTATAACTCATAGGGCCGCGGCCTTAGGGTCTGTATAGTCGCGACCCTGAACTCATTGGATTTAGGCCCAAAACACTATCACGTCGCGACGCTTTGAGCCTAACTGCATAATTCTGCAACAAAATGAATTCTTCCCGGATTTTAGGCCAAAATTGGTCTCCAACGCCTGCAAAACTTGCCTATAAGGTTAATTTACATAGTGGAATGCAAAAATATACAAAAACTTAAAAATTAAGATATTTACATATTTAAAACATAAAATTAAAATTTTGGGTTCCCTCCCAAAAAGGGCCTAATTTACAGTCCCAACAGGACTTGTCTGCTGTTTCAAATGCATTTCTATAAGGGAGGAGGATCTTCCTCCTGATTTACGAAGTTGGTTTGATGCATTTGAAATGGCAAGACTTTCAGCTCCAAGTTTGGAGCTTGCTCAATAGGTGCATCAATTAAATTTACCACCATAACAACTTTGAACTGGCCCATTTCACCATCACGAATGAGTTGACATTCTCCACTATCACAGACTTCACTTACACCCCCTTCCTTGGATATTGTCCCATCAATTAATGGCAATACTCATTTGAAGCACCCTTTGGATTAGTTAAAGTGTCACTAGGGAGGGTGCCTGAAGGCCTATTATTGATGGCATTAGCTAACTGCCCTACTTGGTTTTCCAATGCGCGCATGGATGTAGTTTGACTCTGCAACATCATTTCATGGTTTGCTAACTGAGCATCAGTCTTCGTCATGTGAGAATCCACCTTGACCATAAACTGTGAAAACATGTCTTCCAAAGAGAGTTTTGATCTTGGCCCAGTTGTCTTGATTGGCAAAGAAATCTAGAAAGATTATAGGGTCTGTCATTCACTGGAGCAGATGAGGAAGCTCCTTGATTGTCCCTCCAGGAGAAATTGGGATGATTCCTCCATCCTGGGTTGTACTGGTTGGAGTATGGATTATTTTGTTGCGGGCGATAGTTACCAATGTATTGCGCAGTTTCAGTACTGAAAGAGAACCTATCACTTGAATGAGTCTTTCCATACTTGTTACACAGCACAAATGGGCTTTGTTGATGGCTGTTCCCCAAACGATCCACTTTACTTGCTAATGCTGCCATTGGATCAATATCATGCACTCCAGCTACCTTCTTTGAAGTATTTCTTTCCAAAGGCCATTGGTAGTTGTTGGCTGCCAATTCCTCAAGCAGTTGGACTGCATCATTAAATGACTTGCTCAATAAAGAGCCTCCAGTAGCAGCATCTACTATAGGTCAATGGTGGGATAACAATCCCTTGTGAAATGAGTAAACTTGGTGCCACAGTAGAATGTCATAATGAGGGCACCTACGAAGCAAATCCTTGTATCTCTCCCATGCTTCATACAAGGACTCAGAATCAAATTGGGTGAATGATGTGATATCATTCACCATTTCAGCAGTCTTGGCCGGTGGAAAATACTTATTTAAGAGTTTACCGCACAAGTCATTCCAAGTGCTGATGGATCCCGCAGGTAGAGACTGCAACCAACTCTTGGCTCTATCTCTGAGAGAGAAAGGAAAGAGCCTTAAGTGAATAGCATCATCAGAGACACCATTAAGCTTGAACGTGTCACAAATCTCCAGAAAATTTGAAAGATGAGCATTGGGATCCTCCTTGGGCAAACCACCAAATTGTACAGAAGTCTGTATCATTTAAATGATGGTTAGTTTGATTTCAAAATTATTAGCACGGATGGCAGGCCGTCTAATACTGGACTGCAAGTTCTCCATTTGAGGGGTTGCAAACTCCCTTAATGGTCTTGTATGACTATCATCCTCCAATTGGAGCGTAGCGTTATCGTCTGCCATCTTAGTACCTATATCACAAAATAATCTGAAAACTTAGATTAATATGTACAAGTCAAAATTTGAATTAGTATTAATTAAACTCATTGCTAATATCAGCTAAACAGAAATAACCGTAATCCCCTGCAACGGCGCCAAAAACTTGTTTGCTCTTTTGCTTACCGCAAGTGTACGGGTCGCACTTGTAGTATCACTAGGAGTCAGATATCATTCCCATGAGGAATACGTATTTCATATAAGAGCCAAGTATTAACCAATTGTTTAATTAATGCTATCCAAAGACATTGAATTTATAGAAGAATGTTTTAAAGAATATAAAGACTGAAAAGCAATAAATCTAAGATAAATAGATAAATAGAGAAATAAGTAATTCTTTTCCATCTCCTATTTCAACTAATGACATACAATCCTTACAAGCAACATCAATGATTTGTAAAGTTAGCTTAAGAATCTGATTTAGTTAAAAGCCTATGTCTAGGTCAATTAACCCTAGTTTCATTCACCCAGCTCACTAAGTTTCATTGAGAACCAATGCAAACTTCACTTATGAATGATCTATTCTCAATCACACACTATATATGGCTAATAGGTATATTTCTATTCTATTAACAAATCAACTCATCCAAGCCAATTGAACTCGTCGAACATGTATCAACTATATGTATGATCTAAAATCCAAATTCCTATGTCTAGGTTCATTAGATTTCATCAGATCAATCAAAGTTGATCAAACCCTCAAAAGCATTAAGATCCATATGATTGAAAATAACTAAACTTCAATATATACTCAAACGATTACAAAGTCATCAGTATCCATAGAAAACTACTAAGAAAAACTTATATACAGCCTAGCCAGCCATGAAACATGAAAGTACAAACAAATAAATCATGTTCATGAATCAATAAAGAGAGAAAAGAAGAAAGGAAAGGAAGGAAGCTCATTAGATTTTGTCCTCTAAGCTTGATTCACCCTCCATAGGAAAGATGGCCTCCAACCTTAGCCTCTTTTACTTTCTCTAGGTTTAAAAACCTAAAACCAGCAGCTGCTCTCCAAAAATGAAAAAAAAAACTCCTGTAGAAAATGGATACAAATGTATTTATAGGCTGAATAAAACAGGGTCACGCCGCGGCATCCAACATGTCACACCGCGGCGCGCGTGTAATTTTGTCACAGGCGCCTGAGGCGCCCACTCTTCAACATTGCGGCGCTCCAGCCTTGGGTCTTATCTACTGAAGCAGGGGAGCGCCGCGACGCCACCAATCCCACGTCGTGTCGTTGGGTGCTGATCTTCACTTTTAACCTTCTCTTAGGCTTCCTGGTCCAAAGCTACTTCAAATTCTTCATTTCCATGCTTCATTTGAGACCTGCCTATAATAGAGAAAGAATCAATTCATTAAATCAAGCAAATGTACTCAATTTGATCATAGTTTTGAAAGTATTTACTCAGGATCACAATGGAAGTCATCAGAATGAAATCAGATATAAATGATGCTAAAACCTTCCATTAATGCTTACAAACAAGGACTAATCATGCCATAAAGCACAGTTATAGGACACAAATAACTACACTTTGTGCAGTTATCAGTGTGCATCTATCAAACTCAATCCATCAATTCAACATCCACAACCAAGCATTGTCAAATTCAAGAAGGAAGAAAATTTATTTAATCATGCTATGAACCTTGATTTTCAATTGCTTCAAACTCATAAACTTCACAAATCTCAAAACATCATTGAAAAGCAATTAAAAACACATATTTTTTCTTTAAAATAGAAAATAGAATTAAAAACAAAAGTAGAATTAAAAATAGAAAACAAAAATAATAGCAAAAAAATAACATAAACAAGTACAAATAGAAATAATAGAAATTAGCAACAATAATAAATTAACAAATGAGAAATCAATAATAAAATATAGTAAACAAAAAATAGAAAACAAAAATAAAGCAAAAATAGTAGAAAAACAATAGAAACAAAAATTAATAGCGAAAACAGAAAAACATCATAAACGGAAGAAACATCGAAATAGAAACAAAAATAATAAATTAAAAATAGAAACGAATTTAAACAAAACAAAAATAGCAAAAACAGTATAATTAAAATTACAAATAGCAACAAAAAATAGAATGCTAAATTCTTCTCCCACACTTAAATTTTACATTGTCCTTAATGTAAAGCTCAAAAGAAAATAACATCCATCAAAATCATCAAATAATGAAGGACAAGTAAAATAAAAGAGATGAAATGGGAAAGGAAAGAAACATCCTTATCAAGTGAGGTAGATGGAAAGACTTCCACCAGGGTCCCATTGCTTAAAGTGTAATGACCAAGTTAAGCTTGAAGTATGGCTTGAAGCAAGAGTTGAAACATGAGAGCTTCCACTGGGGTTCCATTGGCCATCCTTAATTTCCTTGGCTTCACCACTAGAATGCAATATGTGTACTTTATCAACTGCATTTTCCTTGTTTATGCTGGACTATAGCCCAAAAATAAAATCCACCACAGTAGTGACCACTATCCGATGCTCTTATCCCTTCTCTGAAAATCCTTCAAGGGTAGGTGGTTGTTGCACTGAAGGTATCAATCTGGTTGAAGAAATTAATTCTGCATATTTAACTACAGCATCACTTGTAATCTATGTACAATCCTCCAAAACAACATGATCATATCACATAGAAGAAGGAAATTCAGAAAATGCAGCATCATCTCCCACAACAGCAAAAATTTTAGAACATACAGCACACATACTAGTCTCATCACATCCAGAACATCCAGGAAAATCAACACTATCCAAAAATCTCATAATTTCAAGAAATTCAGCTAGCATATCAATATGCATATCATCAACAAGCAAATCAATGACATCTAATTGAAAAACAAAATGCTCTTCTAAAGGATATTTCATGGCATCAAAGATATTGAATTAAACTAAGTTATCCACAAATTCCATGGAAAGGGTGCCAGTATGCACATCAATCTTAGTTTTTGCAGTTTTCAATAAGGGTCTATCTAAAATCAATGATGGCTGACTAGATGCAAATTTCTCATTCATATTTAGAACATAAAAATCTGTTAGAAATATTAAATCATTTACCCTTACCAAAACATCCTCAAGCACTCCGACAAGATAACTTGTGCTCCTATTTGCTAGTTGAATGATAACTCCGGTGGGCTTCAACTCTCCAAACTGTAGGGATTCAAAAATTGATTTTGGCATCACATTGATTGAAGCATCTAAATCCAACATTGCATGAGTAAATTTCTTATTGCCTATTATGCAAGGAATGGTGAATGTTCTAGGATCCCTGCATTTAAGAGGCATATTTGGTTGGATCAAGGCAGAAACATTTCTTCCCATGCTCACTTTCTCATTTCCTTTCAACTTTCTCTTATAAGTGCACAACTCCTTCAAGAATTTGGTATACTTTGGTATCTACTTGATTGCATCCAGGATGGGGAATTGATTTCCACCTTCCTGAATGTCTCCATGACTTCTTTTTCCATTTCTACTTGCACTATCTACTTGGACTGTGTAATCCTATTTGGGAAAGGTAGTGGAATGGCCAGGTTTGAATGCTCTGCACATTTCTTCTATGTCATGGATTACTGGACTGAGCTATTTATTATTTGTGAATTATGTTGTTTTTGGTCAATCTCTAGTTGCTACACTGGTAGCTCTGGTTGTGGTAGACTAGGACCATCAACTTCCCTGCCACTTCTCAAGGTAATGCCACTCACATTACCTATTGGGTTATAAATTATTTGTGAAGGCAATTGGTTCGACTCTTGACTTTTCAGCTCACTCATAGTGGTTGCCAATTGCCTAATCTGAGTCTGTAGATTCTGAAGGTAGCATTGACATTCTGCTGGAACTGAATGTTGTTTGTGACCATCTGTTTCATCAAATCTTCTAATGATGGCTCAGCTAGAGTAACTTGGATAGACCGCTACACAAGTTATTGCGATCTGAATGTAGGTGGTTGCTGACTAGAATTCCTATATCTCAAGTTAGGATGGTCCCTCCAGCCAAGGTTATAAGTACTAAAAAATGGATCATATCTAAGCTGCTATTGTGACTGCTGATATTAGGGTCTAACAAGAAAAATGCATGCTACAGTAATAGGATAGGCTTGGGTGGCATAATTATCTTCCTAAACTGTTGGATAGGCATCTATAGGATGAAATGGACAAGAGTCAATTCCACACACCCTTGCAGGCTCTTGTATAGAAACTGGTACATGTTGTCCCACTGCTAATTACCGCACCAGTAAGGTTAACTCGTCAAGCCTATTTTCTATCCTCTTCTAGTCTTCTTGATGCATATAGATCTCATTTACACCTCTGCTTGGAGTTACCATTCTTGTCCTAAATTGCTGTGTAGTAGCCATGTTAGCGATTAAGTCTCTAGAAGCAATAGGGGTCTTATCCACCAAAAGTCATCCACTAGCAACATCAATCATGCTTCTGTCCATTGGCATCAATCCCTCATAAAAAGTATTAGTTCAGCAACTGATCACTGATTTGGTGGTGTGGACAGCTTAAACACAACTTCTTGAATCTCTCCCAATACTCATGCAAGGTTTCACCTGAAATCTGTCTGATACCACATATGTCTTTCCTTATTGTAGTAGCTCTGGAGGCAGGTAAAAACTTCTCTAAAAATAGTTTCTTCATATCATTCCAGCAAGTAATAGAACCTAGTGAAAGATAATAAAGCTAGTCCTTAGCTGCATCAGTAAAGGAGAAGGGGAATGCTCTCAGCTTGATGTATTCTTCATGAATGCCTTGAGGTCTCATGGTTGAGCAAACAAATAGAACTCCTTCAAATGCTTATGGGGATCCTCATATGCAAGTCCATGAAACTTCAGTAGCAAATGGATTAGTCCACACTTCAATTCAAAGTTAGCATCAATATCAGGATACTAAAAGCATAATGATTGATAAATGACATCAGGGGCAGTAAGCTCTTTAAGAATCCTATTATGCATGTTATCAGCCATGGTTGCAAAATCACTTAAGCTCTCGGATGCACTGATAGATTCAATGTCACAATTAAATTCAGAAGAAATTCTTTGGCTAAACTTACAAGCTCTAATCAGTGCATGCAAAGTCTTATCAATCTCAGGATCAAAATCAAGCAAGTTATCAGAATTAGACCTAGCCATGCACCAATGAGGGCTATAGAGGTGTTAGAATGCCAAAAACACACAAATCTAAACTATAGAAATGGTTAGAAAAAATGAAAAACACATCAAATGAATTTTAAAAATCATGGGATCACCACAGAATGAAAATTACACTGATTTAGAAAATTATCATGCAAAGAAAATACTTCAAAAATTAAAAAAATGGTCTAAACGATAGAATTTAGGAAAAAGGAGCATAGCCAAAGATAGCTTTGATTAGCCAGGTTAATTAGACTTTTTCTAGCAATTGACAAAAATTCAAGTCTTTTTGAGTTACCAAAACAATTACTAAAATTACCATTATGTCTCCAATTTTCTCAAAAACCCTATCTTCGCTCAAAATGATGATTTAACCTTGGGAACCAAGTTTCAGCTCCAAACTCCATAGTCAGATCAACACTAGTCTTCTCCTACACCAAAAGAAATTAGAAACTAGGAGAAAAAGTGTTAGCTGGGTATGAAACAGTGTTAGGCAGTGAGGAACTTGCCCAAAATGATTGAATGACACTCACAAGGAAATCTTGCAATGCAATTATCAATAAAGACAGCAAAAGAATGATCAAAAGTAATAGAAGCCAATGTAATAGTAACTAGTGCAGCAGAATGTAATGCAACATAATGCAATTGAAGAAAAGTTAATTGTTTGTGAGAACAAGAGTCAGTATGGTCATTAATATGATCAGATTACACCTAAAAATCCCTAGCAATGGTGCCAAAATTTTGACGAGCACCGAACTCAATCAAAATTATAACTGAGTTATGCCTATGACTTGCAGCATAGGAAACAACATTGGATCGTCTCTCAAGGATTGTAAATGCAATTTAATCAGATTAAGCCAAAAATGGGGGAAGGGATTTGAGAATTTAGAATATTTAAATTGTAACACCTATAACACCCTGAAAATTTATTGTTTCACGATATTTGTTCATTTTATAATATTTGTGAATTTTGTGAATTTTTCTGGAATTGTTTGAATTATTTGATTATTTTATTATATTTCTTGATTTATGTGTGCATAAGTGGGGCCGGAGAAATAAAATATTTCTCCGAGGCTAGAAAATTTTAGACTGCTAAACCGAGGCCAGGGGATCTTACTAAACTCGAAGCTGACATAGTTTACGAGATTTTTGTTTTTTGAGGTTTTATCTGACAGATAAAATTTGGGTATACTCTATTAACCATTAGATAATAGATACCAGATTTATTGATAGTGACTTTTATTCATTGGATAATAGTTTATAGTAGAAATCTAGTAGATTATTTCTATCTAGTCATTTTTATAACACCATCTAAGAGATGTCATCACATCACATCATTAATTAATGTTTTTGGGAAGCGTGCGAAGCTTCTCAAGCAAGCGTTAAATAAAGCTTCCAAGAGAAGCTTCCTTCTCCCATTTCCAAGGTGGCACCCGGCCACATGTGGAGAAAAAGAGACTTACACAAGTTCCGTCATCTTTTATTAAATCAAATCTTACTATCATTTTCTCTCTCTTCACCAAAACCTTTCTCTCACTTTTCTCTTCATCTTCTTCCATTCTCTCTCCCACACTCCACGGCCTCCACCATTCCATCACCATTTTACCTTCTCAAATTTCTAACAACTAAGTTTCTTGAATCCATACTTCCTCCTAAGACCATTTATTGTGAAGATCTTGGTTGTTCATCATCTTTTCAAGGATCCTTCAAGTTAGGGTTGAGACTTTCTAAGGTAAAAGTTCTTCCCTTTTTCATCATTCTTCTCTTCTTCCTTTCACAACTTTGATCTTTGTTCTTGACTATCCTTTTCAAGTCTAAAAATGATGACTTTTGCTATATCATTTTCGATTTCAAGGGGGTTCTTGAAGGAGGAAGTTTTGCTTCACAAAGTCCTACACAAGTAGTTAGATAGCTCCAAAGGTAAGAGGGAGATTTTTTTCTCATCACCCATTCATGGTGGTGAGGGATGAAATCTTTGTGTGGGAAGTGAGGGATCCATGTGAGGATTTCTTACTTTATTGTATTGATCTTTGATGCTTTGTGTGAGTCTTTCCGTATGTGATTTTGTGATTTTGTGTTATGTGTGACCTTGGTGAGATTTATGGTAGTTCATATGATTTATTTGCTTAAGATTACTTGTGAAAGTTAAAAAAAAATTGAAACCCTAGTATTCTAGGAAGTTCATGGCCTTGAGGTTAAAAATAGGGTGTCCAAGACAAAAATGTTATGTTGAATTAAACTTAAGTATTAAGAAGAAGAAATAAGTAAATTGAGGATTGGTAATGGCGAGTGAATGGTAAGATAAATTTAAACACTCTATTGGAGAGGATTTCAGCCTTGAGAGAGAAAAATAAGTGAGGAAGAGAGTTCATAATCAAGTAGGGTGTCATTAGGACTTATGAGTAAAGAGAAGTGAAATGAAAAATTAATACCTTATAATTTCTTTGGACCTTCATGAAAGATGATTCTTTAGAATCTCATATTTGAAACGCCTTATGATACGGACATAATATTATTATATGGATGAACTAATGACTTAATGTTAAGGAGGAATGCCTATGTTCATTGTTACATGATCATACATTACAAAGGTTGGAATGACTTGTTGTCAAGGCGGAATGCCTATGTTCATTGTTATAGGATCATACATTGTAAAAGTTGGAATAACTTGTTATTAAGGCGGAATGCCTATGTTCATTGTCATATGATCATACATTGTAAAAGTCGGAATGACTTGTTGTTAGGCGGAATACCTAGGAGATGAATTACACCTTCATGCTGGTGCGAATTGTGTAGTGTAGTTCACTCGTTGAACTTGGAGGCATTGGGGTGCGGGTATCCTACAAGTGGATAGTTGGTAGCTCCACTGGGTCGTGATGACTATGCAACGCACCGACGATCTCGACCAGGCACTATCCTATTCACGATCCTATTGAGAGTGTCTTGTACAGCCATGTTACGCACATTGATTATTTTGAGATGCACTTGATTTGAGGCTAATGGTGTTCATACAGTAACCTTCCCGATCATTCTCTCTAGTGTTAGTTTTAGATCCATGGAGTAGGTGTCTATCCATTGTGTATACACATACCATTTGGCATTTCATCATGATGAACCTGTATAGTGAAATTGTCGGTTATGATACTGTGGATTTACTTATGACATGTATTGTTGAGATATCTGTTGGAAGCTTAATTAACTATAAACTGCTATGATTGTATTCTATGATCTTATTGTTGTTTGCTATCTCTTGCTACCAAGTTGGAATGATGCAAAAAGTCTCACCTCTTTGCATTGTTGTTCTGCCTGTTTTTTATTTTATATGTTCCTGTGAACAAAGATTAAGAGGAAAGATTACTGTTTGCTATTGTATTTTGGAATGGCTATTAGACGAGATCTTTTTGGTTATATTCGAATTCAGTTTCATGATGGTACGAGTGCCTGCCACATTGATTGGGACAATGAGCATGTTAGATATTTTGGGGATGTAAATGTAACTATCCATAGGACCCGTAATGATGTTCCTTTCTTTTCTCTTACTATTACTGTATATGTAGAGTTTTTCATGCCACTTAGGGAGCTGTGGGGTGACTTACATTACACCCCTAGGGAGGATCTGGACCTTGTGGTGTCCTCAGCTAGGACACCAGCTCGTGGGCTATTGCCTCAATTGAGGAACTTTGCTGACTTAGGGTCTGAGGAGGAAGAGGACCCCGAGGAAGACCTCGAGGAGGATCCTATGGAGGATCCAGGGGAAGATCCTGCTACCTAGATGTCTAAACTTAGACCGATGTATGTTTTGGAGTCAGTGGACACCTTATGTCTTTTGATTATAAACTTGTGTATTTAATTGTATATCTTGGGTGGATTGAAATCCTTGCCACTGGAATGTATAATCCTTTTGGAGTGTGATGTTAACTAGTTATATCTTGTGTAGTTATGTCTACTTTAAAGTCTATGTTTTTGAGAGAAGAAATTTAAAATCTATTTTTTGTTATGTTAAGTATGATATTAGCGAATAAGGAAAATGAAAACTTTAGAACTTATACTTTATGACATTAAATATTTTATAACTTGGGTAAAGGGAATTAAAGGATTTGGTCTTAAATGTAGCACTCAAAGGAGGGTGTTACATTAGTTGGTATCAGAGCCCAAGTTTAAGTCTTTTGGATTTGTGGGTAGGTTTGTTTTGTTTGTGCTGTGTGTTTTCTCTGAAACTAAACACAGAGATGTATTGATTGGTTTCTGAAAGGAGATAAAATTTCGTGAAAGGATCTCATCTGACTTCTATTGTGTGCTGTTTAGTGTAACTTCAAGGAAGTGAGATGGCGCGAGGCGAAGCTACACGTGTGAACCTAGAAAAAGATAGTGAGAGTATGACCATAGCGGCAGTGGCAATGCAGAGAATGGCTGAAGTTATAACACAACAAAATTAAAGAGCCGTCCAACAACACGAAGTTGTTACCGAGACTCAGAATTTATCAGAGTTTCATCGCAATAATTCGCCCCAGTTTAGAGGAGAGTTGGACCCAGAGAAGGCGAGTCTTTGGATTCAAGAATTGGAGAAAATATTCAAGGGAATGGGATGCACTGATGCCCAAAATGTAACTTATGCTACCTTTATGCTCACGGGAGATGCCGAAGACTGGTAGAAAGGAGCTCGATGGTTGATGGTAGCTGAGGGAATCATAATCACTTGGGAAGCCTTCAAGGACAAGTTCCTAGAGAAGTACTTTCCAGCCAGTGTGAGACACGCCAAAGAGATGGAGTTCCTAGGCCTAAAGCAAGGAAACATGTCAGTGAATGAGTATGCTGCTAAATTTGAGAGTTTGTCAAAGTTCTTGCGATATCTATAACTTCAGCCTAATGAAGCATGGAAATGTCGTAAGTTCGAAGAGGGCCTTAGAGTTGAATTGAAGAAGGGAGTGCTACCGATGAGAATGAATCAGTTCTCAGCCCTGATAGACATGTGTTGTCGACTCAAAGAGTTGGAGCCATCTCGGGACACAAGAAATCATAACTTTGGACCCTCTCAGTTCCAAAGGATGAGGAGTAGCGGTGTTAGTCGTTTCCAGCAAAAGCTATATTCGAGACCACCGAGAAATCAAGCTCAGCAACAACTCCATGGAGACGATTCTAGTGGCCAAAAGTTTGGTACAACCGGGGCATCTACACTAAGATGTCTCAAGTGTGGAAGGGAACACTGGACGAAGGACTGCACAATTAAAGGGATCATTTACTTTAGATGTGGGAAGCCCGGATATATTTCTAAAGATTCCAACCAACCCAAGGTGGAGCCCTCTGTTAGTAATGTGCGAGCTGCAAAACCCCAAACGAGAGGTAGAGTTTATACCATGAGTGGAACAGAGACCTCTCAATCTAAATATCTGATTCGGGGAGATTGTGAAATAGGAGGTAATCTTTTAACTGTGCTGCATGACTAAGGAGCAACTCATTCTTTTATTGCCTATGATTGTGTACACTGATTAGGTTTGTTAGTGTCTTCTTTACCTTTTGATTTGAGTATTTCTACCCCTACTGCTAAACCTGTTGTTACTACTCTAGTTTGCTTGATTTGTCCTATTTATGTAGAAGGTCGAGTCTTTTTAGTCAATTTGATCTATTTACCCCTTTCTCAAATAGATGTCATTCTAGGAATGGATTAGTTATCTTTTAACCATATCCTACTGGACTATTTAAGTAAAACCTTAATATTTCCTGATTCTGAGGTTTCTAGATTTATAACTGCCAACCAAGCCGAAATCTTTTTGAGGAATGGAGCTCAAGGATATATGCTTTTGTCTTCCTTAGAAGTCAAGGGTGAGACTAGTGTGGATGCTATTCATGTGGCGAATGAATTTCCTGAGGTCTTTTCTGATGATATACCTAGGTTACCACTGAAAAAGGAGATGGAATTCTCTATCGACCTTGTGCCAGGATCGGGTCCTATATCCATGGCACCATATCGGATGTCACCATCAGAATTAGCCGTGCTCAAGAAATAGTTGGAGGATCTATTAGAGAAGAAGTTTGTGAGACCTAGCATTTCACTATGGGGAGCTCCAGTATTGTTAGTTAAAAAGAAGGATGAGACTTCGCAGTTGTGTGTAGACTATCGCCAGTTCAATAAGATCACAATCAAGAACAAGTATCCACTTCCAAGGATAGATGACTTGATGGACCAGCTGAAGGGAGCTGTTGTTTTCTCCAAGATTGATCTGCATTCTGGCTACCATCAGATCCGTGTGAAAGAAGAGGATATTCCTAAGACGGCCTTTCGGACCCGCTATGGACATTACGAGTACCTTATGATGCTGTTTGGAGTAACCAATACTCCTGCTATATTCATGGACTTCATGAACAGAATTTTTTAGCCCTACTTGGATAGATTTGTTGTTGTCTTTATTGATGACATTTTGGTCTACTCTCGAAGTCAGGAGGAACATGCTGAACACCTCAGAGTGGTTCTTCAAATTTTGAGGGAAAACAAGTTATATGCAAAGTTATCCAAGTATAAATTCTAGTTGAGTGAAGTTCAGTTTTTAGGACACATAATTTCAGAAAAAGGAATTGAAGTTGATGCGTCAAAGGTGGAAACAGTGCTTTAATGTGAAAGGCCGAAGACGGTAATGGAGATCCACAGTTTTCTCGGATTGGCCAATTACTATCGAATGTTTATTGAAGGGTTCTCCAAGATAGCAAGACCTCTCACTCAGTTTACAAGGAAGAATCAACCTTTTACATAGACTGATGCATGTTAGGAAAGCTTCCAAGAATTGAAGAAACATTTAACTGATTCGCCAGTGCTGATTCTACTAGATCCCAACGAACCTTTTGAGGTATACAGTGATATTTTATATTAGGGGTTAGGATGCGTCCTCATGCAGAATAGAAGAGTGGTGTAACATCCCGAAAATTCTTTATTTCATTATAAATGATCATTTTATAATATTTATGATTTTTAGGAATTTTTGTGGATTTTTCTGAAAATGATGAATATTTTAATATATTCTTCGTTTTGCGTGTACATTGAGTGGAGCCGGGGAAAATAGAATATTTTCCCTGAGGCTAGTAAACCTTGAACTGTCAACGTGTCAATGGGGGATCTTACTAAACCCGAGGCTGGGCATAGTTTGCGAGGTTTGCATTTTTTGAGGTTTTATCTGCTAGATAAAATCGCGGTATCATAAAATTATCTGATGAATAATAAAATATTATTTTCATCACTTGTAACTTTTATTCACTGAGAAAATAATTTTAGCAGTGTAATTAATTATCTGTCGGATGTATTTAATTTGGAGATAAGCTTACTATGCACCTTATTGAGAAGCGCGCGAAGCTTCTCAAGGAAGCTTCTTCCAACCATTTTATATTTTTTTTCTCTCTCCTCCTTTCCTTGGGTGCTGCACGTTTGACTATTTGGGGGTCTAATTCATTTTCTTTCTCACCTTTTCCCCTCCTCCCTGTACGCAGCTCACTATTCACTCATCTTTCTCTCTTCTCTTTCACCCCACAACAGCAACACTATCCACCCACACCTCCATTTTGTTCTTCAAACCGTCACAATCCTAGCACCATTTTGTGTTGGAGGACCACCATCATTGAGGAAATCATCTTCAAAGTTCTGCCATTTTCCCCATCTCCATTCTCTTATGTCTTTGAAGCTTAAAGGTTGGAGCTTTAAGGTAAAGCTCTTAGCTTTTTCTCCCTCTCTTCTCATTTTCGTAACCCACTGTCATTTTGATGACAATGGGTATCCATTTCAATATTTGGATTCTGATTTTTGCAAGTTTAAATGTTCAAGGATTTCCTGGAAGCTGAAAACGTAATTTCTAACCAAAAAGGAGCAACCTTTCTTTGTGCTTCTCTAAGGTAAGAGGAAGACACTCCTCCTCAACCTATTTTAGCATTTAGGAACGTCTGTGATTAGTATTGAGGGTCATTCTGCTTTTGCATGTTATTTGTATTGTATGTGTGCTATTTGGTTATTTGTGTGTTTTGATATATATCTGGATGTATTGGAACGTGTAATATGGAAGGAAATGACTTCCGACTGGTTCTCGGATGGTTACGGTGTTGAGCCCAGAAATTTGGAAATTTCATGTGAAAACTAGTAACAGTATGAACCCCTGGCCAAACTCGTCGAATATGATATCCTAATCATTTAATGAAATGTTAAAATCCGTCGAGTATGAACCCTTGGCCAAACTCATCGAATATGATATCCTAATCATTTAATGAAATGTTAAAATCCGTCGAGTATGAATCCCTGGCCAAACTCATCGAATATGATATCCTAATCATTTAGTGAAATGTTAGAATCCGTCGAGTATGAACTCCTGGCCAAACCCGTCGAATTTGATATCTTGATCACTTAGTAAAATGTTAGAATCCGTCGAGTATGAACTCCTGGCCAAATCCATCGAATTTGATGTCCTGATCACTTAGTAAAATGTTAAAATCTGTCGAGTATGAGCTCCTGGCCAAACCCGTCGAAATTGATATCCTGATCATTTAGGAATGTTAAAATCTGTCGAGTTAGAATGACAGATCTGTCGAATTAGAGTTTCTGACTAGTGTTTTCGTCGGTTCAACACTTGGGAGATTTCTCCAACGTCGACACCCACATCCGTCGAATTAGGACTTCTGCTGACCTTCTGGAAAAATTCGATAGTTTTGATCTCCGTTCGACAGAACCTCCATCCGACAGAAATTGATTTTTAGCCAATCTTGTTATAAAATGTTCTTCCATCTTTCATCCTTCTGTCATGTTATTTTTCGTCGAATGGCAGCCTCAATTTTCCACTAAATACATTGTCTTCGTCGAATTCACAAGTATGGTTTATCACCCAACACCTAGCAATTAAATCTGTGACTTTGTTGGTGATTCCGGCTGTGTATCTTCCTGGACTCAAAACATTTGGACTAATAAATGCATATTAATCATAAATAATTGGATGACTAGAAATTAATTAGGGATTCATAAACAGGGAAGAACATGAGTATGGGTGAGCTTGTGAGGCACATAATGAATTTAATGGTTGACTTCTATCATGACTAGGAATGGAAATTGTGGTTATCCTTAAAAGGTACTATTGGCTTGCTGTGGACCCGTGAATAGGATCAAATCTTGTTGTTAAATGATATGACATGCATTTGAAGCATGATGGACCTAGTTGGTCATGAAGAGCATGATTGAGTTATGCATTGAACAAAAATAATGTGATTGTCCGTTGGACTTGGTTAAGGCCGGTAGCCTACGAGTTGAACTTACACCGTTGTGCGGGTGCGAATAGACAAGTGTAGGTTACGTGTTGACCTTGGGGGCGTCAGGGTGCGGGTACCTCGCAATGGGCAGTTCGTAGCTCTCTGTCCGTGGGGCAGACCGATGCAAACACACTGACGATCTGGACCGAGACGCTGTCCTATGTCGAGATCTGTGTAGAATGTCTTATAAAATGCCATGATGTGCACGATGATAATTTGAGAATTATAGCACTTGAGGGCCTGGGCAGCCAAGGAATACAGACATACCTCCTGATCGTTCTCTCCGACTGTTTTGTGTCTAGCTCCATGGAGTAGGATTTTGGTTATTGAGAGCATGTGCATAGTGAGTTCATGAATTATTTGGCATTTATTGTTATTATAGTTTGGAATTGTTGTATTATTGGTATGTATATGACTGCCTGGAACTGTTTGGTTGATCATAATTGTTACTGAATGTTTATTACCATTATTGCTGTCATAAATGCTATGTGGGCGCTTTGCGTCATTTGGCTTCTTGATGCTATAGTTGGTAATGATGGTAGGATGTCTTACCTCTTTTCTGTCTCTCCATTACTGTTTTGTTTGTATACTGCGTTCCATAGAAGATAACTACAAGGAACCAGAAGCTCCCGACTTCCCTGGTTTTTGGCCTTATCTCGACTGAGCGACTACAGAAGAATATGGAGCGACGCACGCAGAGATTTTTGGGGGATGTGCGCCTGAATTTCTTGGGAGGGCCAGAATGCTGGCACATGAACTATGGTTTTGAGCATTGCGTCTATACGAGGGATGTATCGATATCTCTAGCTTGGAGGCGCCACGAGCCACCTGTCTTCACCTGTTGTATTAGTCTACGCTTGGAGTTTCAACTACCGATACGCGAGATGTAGGGTGACCATTATTTCACTCCGCGGGAAGACTCTTTTCATTCCACAGCTCGGGGCCCGTCCCATAATTTTGTGATTCCTATGGTGATTTCCTCTGATGAGGAAGATCCTAAGGAAGATCCCGAGGAAGTCCCTGAGGATGACTCCGAGGAGGATCCTGAAGAGGATCCTAACACGGTTGCTCTTCACTTGAGGGACTGACTTTACTTGTAGCTACTGAGGGCTACTAGTATTTTAGTTTGGGGGCTTGATGTTTTGTCTGTAGTGGGCTGTATATTCTGATACTGTGGGGATTTGTATATATAATCCTTTGGGGGCAAGTATAGTTTTGCTTTTTGATGTACCAGGCTTTGTAACTAAACAGTTTGATAAATATATATGAATATGAAATGTTAATTTCCAATGTACGCTTTAATTCTGTCTTCATCCTCTATTTCCATTTATTGTCATTATCATCCTGGTTATTAAATCAACAAAAAAAAATATACTCGCTAATTTAATTACCCAACTATGATCAAGTAAATATACATATTATTAGAATGAACCAGGTCTTAACTTACACAAATTTATTTCCACATTGTAATTGACAATGTGATGTTCCCTTACGGAAAGGGGCGTTACATTAAGTTGGTATCAGAGCCCCGGTTTATGTTTCTTTGGGTCTTGTGGTTGAGTCTGTCTTGTTTGTGCTGTGTGTTCTCTGAATAGTATACGTAAAGGTGTATTGTTTGGTGTTCCTAGTGAATGCAACTGACTTTTCTATGTTTTCAGTTAATCTGATCTAAGAAAGTAAGATGGCATGAAGGGAAGATATGGCAGCGACTATTACAGCAATGCAGAGGATGGCTGAGGCCGTCGCACAACAAACCGAGCAAGCTGCTCAGCAGCAAGAGAGAGTTGCACAACAATAAGAGCAAGCTGCTCAACAGCTAGAGGCTACTGCTGATGCTCAGAATTTAGTGGAGTTTCGACGCCACAACCCTCCTCAATTCAAGGGAGAATTTGATCCGGACAAGGCTAGTTTGTGGATCAAGGAATTGGAGAAAGTATTTCGAGGAATGAACTGCACCGAGGACAAGAAGGTAAACTATACTACATTTATGCTGGTAGGCAATGCTGAAAATTGGTGGAATGGAGTGCAGCAGATGCTGGAAGCTACGAACCGAGAGATTACTTGGGGCTTATTCAAGGAAAAGTTCTTGGATAAGTATTTTCCTACGAGCGCAAGGCATGCGAAGGAGTCAGAATTCCTCAACCTGCGACAAGGAAATATGACTGTTAGCTAGTACACAGCGAAATTCAAAAACTTGTCACAGTTTTTTACGTACTTTCAGAACCAACCAGATAAAGCATGGAAATGTCGAAGATTCATAGAGGGACTGAGGTAAGAAGTGAAGAAGGCTGTGATCACCTTGAGGATCAATGAATTCTCACAACTACTGGATACTTGCTGTGATGTAGAGGCTCTGGAGCAATCTAGAGACATGAGGAGCAGAAACTTTGGGCCTACGAGATTCCAGGAGGCGGCAGAATAGCAGCAACCGCTTCCGGAAGCCATAGCCATACCCACCCACGGGAATCGGCAACAAGCCATGGGTGGAAGTTCTAGTGGAGGTTCTACTGGGAACCGGACTGGCTCGAACACGGCGTATCCTTCCAGATGTCTAAAGTGTGGGAAAGACCATCTCACAAGGGACTATACCATGAAGGGATTCATTTGCTTCAAATGTGGCAAACCTGGCCATGTGTCCCGAGACTGCAATCAAGCGAAGGCCGAACCTTCAGTGAATGCTACAAGAGCCAAGAAACCACAAGCTGGAGGGCGAGTCTACACTATGAGCGGAGCTGAGGCCTCCGAATCCGAAGATTTGATACAGGGGGAAGGTACCATAGAAGGTAATCTTTTAACTATGCTGTATGACTCTGGAGCAACCCATTCTTTCATATCATATGACTGTGTGCAAAGACTGGGTCTACCTGTGTCGTCTTTACCTTTTGACTTAACTGTTTCTACCCCCACTGATAAACCGGTAGTTACTACCAAAGTCTGTCTAAATTGTCCATTGGTTGTTGAAGGTCGAACCTTCTCATTTGATCTGATCTGTTTACCCCTTTCCCAACTAGATATTATCTTAGGGATGGACTGGTTGTCTTCCAATCATGTTCTGTTGGACTGTTCCAGAAAGACCATAGTTTTTCTCGTAGAGGAGAATTCTAGATTTTTGACAGCCAACCGAGTTCAAGCTCTCTTGAAAGAACGAGCTCACGGATACATGCCACTGTCTTCTTTGAAAGTCGAGAACGAGGTTGATGTGAACACGATTCCAGTGGTGAATGAGTTTCCCGAAGTCTTTCCTGAGGATGTACCTGGTTTACCACCGGCTCGAGAGATAGAGTTTGCTATCGACCTAGTACCGCGAGCTGGTCCCGTGTCTATAGCACCTTATAGGATGGCACCAACAGAGTTAGCTGAGCTTAAGAAACAGCTAGAAGAGCTTTTGGAAAAGCAATTTGTCAGACCAAGTGTGTCACCATAGGGAGCACCAGTGCTGTTAGTTTGCAAGAAGGATGGCACATCAAGATTGTGTGTGGACTATCGACAGGTGAACAAAGTAACGATCAAGAACAAGTATCCACTCCCGAGAATTGATGACTTAATGGACCAACTGAAGGGAGCAGCGGTGTTTTCAAAGATCGATCTGCGATCTGGGTATCATCAGATACGAGTGAAGACGGAGGATGTACCCAAGACAGCTTTTCGTACCCGATACGGTCATTACGAATACCTCGTGATGCCGTTTGGCATGACGAATGCACCAACTATCTTCATGGATTACATGAACTGAATCTTTCGTCCTTACTTGGACAGATTCGTAGTGGTCTTCATTGATGACATTCTGGTATACTCTCAAAATCGGGGGGACCATGCTGAGCACCTCAGTATAGTTCTTTAGATTCTGAAGGAGAAGGAACTGTATGCCAAATTGTCAAAATGTGAGTTTTGGCTGGAAGAAGTTAAATTTCTGGGTCACGTGATCTCAAAGGATGGGATTGCAGTGGATCCATCGAAGGTGGAGGCAGTGCTGCAATGGGAAAGACCAACGTCCGTGATGGAGATCCGAAGCTTCGTGGGTTTAGCGGGATATTACAGGAGGCTCATTGAGGGATTCTCCAAGATTGCTGGACCACTTACACAACTCACAAGGAAGAACCAAGCTTTTGAGTGGATCGACAGCTGTGAGCAAAGTTTCCAAGAGTTGAAGAATCGACTGACTACCTCACCGGTGTTAGTGCTACCCGATCCGAATGAGCAGTTTAAAGTGTACTGTGACGCTCATACCAAGGGCTAGGATCTGTACTTATGCAGCATGGAAGAGTAGTGGCTTATGCTTCAAGGCAGTTGCAAATGCACGAGAAGAACTACCCGATGCACGACTTGGAGTTAGCAGCTGTAGTGTTGCTCTGAAGATATGGAGGCATTTTCTCTACGGAGCGATGTTCAACATCTTCAGTGATCACAAGAGTCTGAAGTATTTGTATGATCAAAAGGAGTTGAACATGAGGCAGCGAAGGTGGTTAGAGTTCTTGAAGGATTATGATTTCTAACTTCTGTATCACCCTGGCAAGGTAAATGTTGTGGCAGACGCTCTAAGTAGGAAGATGATCAGTGTCTCTGCCTTGATGATCAAGGAAAAGGATATGTTAGAGCAATTCAAAGATGTGTGGTCTTTTGTGGAGTTAGAACCTGGAAAGATTTGCATGAATATGGTTACCATCACAAGTGAGCTAATGGATGACATAAGGGAAAAGCAGAAGATTGACAAGTTCTTACAAGAAGTGAGAGAGCAAGTGGAGCAAGGAAATGAAACAGAGTTTGCGGAAGGAACGGATGGAATTCTGAGATTTCGTGGAAGAGTTTGTATTCCCCGGGACCAAGAACTTAGAGAATACATCATTAACCATGCTCATACAAGCCAGCTGAGTATACATCCGGGCATAACAAAGATGTACCAAGACTTGAAGAAGTTGTTCTGGTGGCATGGAATGAAGAGTGACGTCACTAGACATGTATCAACTTGTCTAGTCTGTCAAAAAGCTAAAGTGGAACATCAGAGACCAGCGGGATTGCTGCACCCATTGTCTATTCCTGAATGGAAGTGGGACAGTATCGCCATGGATTTTATAGTCGGATTGCCAAGGACAAGAAAAGGTTATGATTCGATTTGGGTAATTGTGGACTGACTTATGAAATCCGCACACTTTCTTCCGATCGACATAAAATACAAACTGGAGAGATTGACTCAGATCTATATTGGAGAAATTGTTAGACTACACGGTGTGCCTACAAGTATCGTTTCAGTTAGAGATCCGAGGTTTACTTCAAATTTCTGGGAGAGTTTGCAAGAAGCGTTGGGGACGAAGTTACGACTGAGTTCTGCGTATCACCCACAGACCGATGGTCAATCAGAGAGGACAATCCAATCTTTGGAAGATTTACTTAGAGCTTGTACCATAGCAAACTGGAAGTTGGGATGACATTCTACCCTTAATAGAATTCACCTACAACAACAATTATCATTCGAGCATAGGGATGGCACCCTATGAAGCTCTGTATGGACGACGGTGTCGAACACCTCTGTGTTGGTACCAAGACGGCGAGCGCCTTACCGTTGGACCAGATATTATACAACAGACAACTGAGAAGGTTAAGATGATTCAGGAAAAGATGAGGATGGCTCAGAGTCGACAAAAGAGTTATGCAGACTAAAGGAGAAAGCCTCTTGAGTTTGAGGAAGGCAAGCATGTATTCCTAAAAGTCACACTTACGACTGGGGTAGGCCGGGCTTTAAAATCTAGAAAACTCACTCCAAAATTTCTTGGACCATACCAAATCATTCGCCGAGTAGGTCCTGTAGCCTACCAAATAGCCTTACCTCCTTTCCTTTCAAACATTCATAATGTTTTCCATGTGTCACAACTTCAAAAATACCTTCCTGACCCAAGTCATGTCATAGCACCGGATACAGTACAATTAAAAGAAAACTTAACTTATGAGACGTCTCCTGTAAGAATCGAGGATAGGAGGATAATGCAATTAAGAGGCAAAGAGATCGCATTGGTGAAAGTAATCTGGAACGAGGTGACTGGAGATGCAACCTGGGAGCTGGAACACAAGATGAAGGAGCAACACCCACAGTTATTCTAAGGTATACAAATTTCGAGGACGAAATTCCTTTTTAGAAGGGGAGTGTTGTAACATCTCGAAAATTCTTTATTTCATTATAAACGATCATTTTATAATATTTATGATTTTTAGAAATTTTTGTGGATTTTTCTGGAAATGATGAATGTTTTAATATATTCTTCATTTTGCGTGTACACTGAGCAGAGCTGGGGAAAATAGAATATTTTCCCTGAGGCTGGTAAACCTTGAACTGTCAACGTGTCAACAGGAGATCTTACTAAACCTGAGGTCGGGCATAATTTACGAGGTTTACGTTTTTCAAGGTTTTATCTGCTAAATAAAATTGCGGTATCATAAAATTATCTGATGAATAATAAAATATTATTTTCATCACTTGTAACTTTTATTCACTGAGAAAATAATTTTAGCAGTGTAATTAATCATCTGTCGGATGTATTTAATTTGGAAACAAGCTTACTATGCACCTTGTTGAGAAGCGCGCAAAGCTTCTCAAGGAAGCTTCTTCCAACCATTTTATATTTTTTTTTCTCTCTCCTCTTTTCCTTGTGTGCTGCACGTTTAGCTATTTGGGGGTCTAATTCATTTTCTTTCTCACCTTTTCCCTTCCTCCCTGTACGCAGCTCACTATTCACTCATCTTTCTCTCTTCTCTTTCACCCCACAGTAGCAACACCATCCACCCACACCTCCATTTTGTTCTTCAAACCGTCACAATCCTAGCTCCATTTTATGTTGGAGGACCACCATCATTGAGGAAATCATCTTCAAAGTTTTTCCATTTTCTCCATCTCCATTCTCTTACGTCTTTGAAGCTTAAAGGTTAGAGCTTTAAGGTAAAGCTCTTAGCTTTTTCTCCCTCTCTTCTCATTTTCGTAACCCACTGTCATTTTGATGACAATGGGTATCCATTTCAATATTTGGATTCTGATTTTTGCAAGTTTAAATGTTCAAGGATTTCCTGGAAGCTGAAAACGTAATTTCTGACCAAAAAGGAGCAACCTTTCTTTGTGCTTCTCTAAGGTAAGAGGAAGACACTCCTCCTCAACCTATTTTAGCATTTAGGAACGTCTGTGATTGGTGTTGAGGGTCATTCTGCTTTTACATGTTGTTTGTATTGTATGTGTGCTATTTGGTTATTTGTGTGTTTTGATATATATTTAGATGTATTGGAACGTGTAATATGAAAGGGAATGACTTCCGACAGGTTCTCGGATGGTTACGGTGTTGAGCCCAGAAATTTGGAAATTTCATGTGAAAACTAGTAACAGTATGAACCCCTAGCCAAACTCGTCGAATATGATATCCTAATCATTTAGTGAAATGTTAAAATCCGTCGAGTATGAACCCCTAGCCAAACTCGTCGAATATGATATCCTAATCATTTAGTGAAATGTTAAAATCCGTCGAGTATGAACCCCTGGCCAAACTCGTCGAATATGATATCCTAATCATTTAGTGAAATGTTAGAATCCGTCGAGTATGAACTCCTAGCTAAACCCATCGAATTTGATGTCCTGATCACTTAGTAAAATGTTAAAATCCGTCGAGTATGAGCTCCTGGCCAAACCCGTCGAAATTGATATCCTGATCATTTAGGAATGTTAAAATCCGTCGAGTTAGAATGACAGATCCGTCGAATTAGAGTTTCTGACTAGTGTTTTCGTCGGTTTGACACTTGGGAGATTTCTCCAATGTTGACACCCACATCCGTCGAATTAGGACTTCTGCTGACCTTCTGGAAAAATTCGACAGTTTTGATCTCCGTTCGACAGAACCTCCATCCGACAGAAATTGATTTTTAGCCAATCTTGTTATAAAATGTTCTCCCATCTTTCATCCTTCTGTCATGTTATTTTTCATCGAATGACAGCCTCAATTTTCCACTAAATACATTGTCTCCGTCGAATTCACAAGTATGGTTTATCACCCAACACCTAGCAGTTAAATCTGTGACTTTGTTGGTGATTCCGGCCGTGTATCTTCCTAAACTCAAAACCTTTGGACTAATAAATGCATATTAATCATAAATAATTGGATGACTAGAAATTAATTAGAGATTCATAAACAGGGAAGAACATGAGTATGGGTGAGCTTGTGAGGCACATAATGAATTTAATGGTTGACTTCTATCATGACTAGGAATGGAAATTGTGGTTATCCTTAAAAGGTACTATTGGCTTGTTGTGGACCCGTGAATGGGATCAAATCTTGTTGTTAAATGATATGACATGCATTTGAAGCATGATGGACCTAGTTAGTCATGAAGAGCATGATTGAGTTATGCATTGAACAAAAAGAATGTGATTGTCCGTTGGACTTAGTTAAGGCCGGTAGCCTAGGAGTTGAACTTATACCTTTGTGCAGATGCGAATAGACAAGTGTAGGTTACTTGTTGACCTTGGGGGCATCAGGGTGCGGGTACCTCGCAATGGGCAGTTGGTAGCTCTCTGTTCGTGGGGCAGACCGATGCAAACACACTGACGATCGGGACCGAGATGTTGTCCTATGTCGAGATCTGTGTAGAATGTCTTATAAAATGCCATGATGTGCACGATGATAATTTGAGAATTATAGCACTTGAGGGCCTGGGCAGCCAAGGAATACAGACATACCTCCTGATCGTTCTCTCCGACTGTTTTGTGTCTAGCTCCATGGAGTAGGATTTTGGTTATTGAGAGTATGTGCATAGTGAGTCCATGAATTATCTGACATTTATTGTTATTATAGTTTGGAATTGTTGTATTATTGGTATGTATATTACTGCCTGGAACTGTTTGGTTGATCATAATTGTTACTGAATGTTTATTACCATTATTGTTTTCATAAATGCTATGTGGGCGCTTTGCGTCGTTTGGTTTCTTGATACTATAGTTAGTAATGATGGTAGGATATCTTACCTCTTTTCTGTCTCTCCATTACTGTTTTGTCTGTATACTGCGTTCCATAGAAGATAACTGCAAGGAACCGGAAGCTCCCGACTTCCCTGGTTTTTGGCCTTATCTCGACTGAGCGACTGCAGAAGAATATAGAGCCACGCACGTAGAGATTTTTGGGGGATGTGCACCTGACTTTCTTGGGAGGGCCAGAGTGCTGGCACATGAACTATGGTTTTGAGCATTGCGTCTATACGGGGGATGTATCGATATCTCTAGCCTGCACTACAACAACTTTGCCCTTTGGCAAGGGCTGAAAAGCGTTGCCATTGGCCAAAAACAGTTGCCTAAAGTCTATGGCAACGTTTTTCAACCCTTGCCAAGCCGTTGCCTCTTCCTCCGTTGCCTATTACAATAGGCAACCCTTTTTTTTAACTTTTGGCAACATTTTAGGAAAAATGTTGCCTATTCTTATCTTCTAGCTACGCTTTTGAAACGTTGTGTATGGATAGTTTTGACAACGCTTTTAACATGTTGGGTATAGGGACTGATTTAGGCAACACTTTTCTATCGTTGCTTTTAAGTATGCCATAAGACAACGTTTAAAAACCGTTGCCTATAGGTTAAGGTTTTGGCAACGTTTTTTAAACGTTGGCTATATTCACCAGTTTAAGCAACGTTTTAGCACCGTTGCTTTTTTGTTTGGCATATGACAACTTTTAAAAAATGTTGCCTATAAGTTTCAGTTTTGGCAACGCTTTCTGAACATTGCTTATTGGTACTGCTTTAAGCAACTTTTAAAAAGCGGCCTATAAGGTTAAGAATTAAAAACTAATAATGCAACAATTTCTATAGGCCATTTTTTTAAAATATTACCTGTACATACCAACACTTTTCACTTGCATATTAAAAAATCACGTATTAAAACTAATAATGCATTAAAAAATCAATTCTTCTCAAATAAAATATACTAAATTATATAAGTGTATTTAATGTATATATACACCAAAACTAAGAAAAAAAGGTCATTTACTATTGTTCTACAAAAGTAGTGCGATTCTTCTTGATCACATAACACAAATGAAAGAACAAAAAAAACTAAAGCTATCTTGGCAAATCTCCATAATTATATCCACATGCAAGATGCCTTTGTTTCGCTTTATCTGATATATTCTTACTGTAAAAAATAATAATAAATATAAATAAATATTCTGAATCATATAAGTATTCCTCCTCAATACATATTGAAGTCAACAATAAAATAAAATATTAAAGTGGTTAATTACACATACTATAACTGCTAATTAACTAAGAAATTCAACTTATGAATCAATAATGCTTACTGTAGAAGCAGAGTGACTTATTTACCAATATATTGACTCCTATTTACTTTGATGAGCTCATTTTTAATTTATAAATTGCTTGCTTTACATTATAAGGTATTTATTATTTTTTTTAAAGTAAAGAACAATGTTGAACATAGAAACTGAATTGTTCAATAGGGACCTCTTTTTAACCAGAGCCAACACAGGCAGATGGACTGCAAGTTCCACATCATCGATGACACAAATATACTGGAAAAGATGTAGGACGTTATCAAATGAGACATGGCACATAAAACCCATCAACCTTGTTAATCATGATTAAGGTAATCCTATATCACTAGGAGTTTGCATATGAATATATTTCAAGCTCAACAACCTCATGCATTCTAAGGACTTCAGCAAGTAGCTCGTTACCAGTTGTTTATTCTATATATTTGCAGTCATCCACACAATTACTACCATTGTTAGCTTTAGCTACATCACTTCAAGCATTTCCTTCATTTTTCACACACAAAATAAAGAATGCTTAAGACTAATGAATAAATTAAGTGGAAGCACATTTTTCACACACAATCCACAATTCATGTAACACACACTTATGTACCACAATTCATGTAAACATGTGCGCTGCATGTACCACCACATGTCGGTTGTTATAAGGGTGCACAGGGTTAAACTCGTTCGGTATAATTACTTCCTTGCCCTCTTCTATTAAACTCAAATACCAATATTCTCCTACTTCGTTCTTTAAATTTTTTTATTCATTCACTTTGTGTTAACTACTTAACTCCACTTGTTTTATTTTTTGTCTCCTAAATTAAGTCAAAGATTAGCCATCAAATCCAACTGGTAGTGAAAAGCATTACTATTATTAGTTGATGTAAAAGGGATATATGTTAATATTTGGGCACTTTGATTTATCAATGGCTTTTTCTGTATGGAAGTTCGAAGTGGAATGTACTAATTGATATTGCTAATAAATATTACTAGTAACTAGTAATAACCAATTTTAGAACAAAAGCTAACAATTGAGATTAGGAAGCTATACGTGTGGCTAGCTAATGATATTCCTTTTTAGCACGAAACAAAAAATATTAATATTCCTGTACCCCCAAAAAAATATATATATATATATATATATATATATATATATATATTGATATTCTTAAGCATGTTGGCAACTATACTAGTAGGTTCAACATAGAAGCTAAGCTATATATTCTTGGGTTCAGATATCTCATGATGTTCATGTGCAAAAAGTCAAGGCTTGCTAACTAATTTTTGACTTTAGAAGATTTTATTATGCCGAGGGAATGGAGAGGGGAGGCATTAAATCAAGTAAGCTTTTTCCAGAATTGTGAGATTGAGCTTCAATTCTCTTTTTATATTTCTTCACTGAATCAAAAATCATTCGTGGGACACAAGCAAAGAACATAAAAGGTTTTTCCCATTAGAGGGAAAGGAGGGAGGGACTTCTTCAAAATCACTTGTCCTCTTCATTTTATTTTTCCCATTTTAAAGAAAAAAAGATTTTAGCCTACTTTCCATGTACATGTATGAGTCAAAACACAGATTATTAAATCTAAACATACCGCACCATATAGAGAGAATATATGAACACTGTCTACAGATGAAATTCCAACAAGAAGGACATTTAAAAATGGAGCATGGCTAATCAAATGGCTTTCGGTACCAGAGTATTTAGGAGGAACTGGAGGTGAGAGTAATTTTATGATGAAAAAAATGATGTGTTCCTGCAAATAAAGATAATCATTGAAATCAAGAAAGAAAAGAATAGACGATGGAAAATAAAGGGAAGGAAACAAAATGAACTAGATAAAGAACTAAGCAAATAAAAAGTAGTCTAGTAAGACTCTGATTCTGAGAAAGCCAAATGAAATTGGTGTCAGGATTACCTGCACATTCCAACCACGTACTAGAGATACCCCACAAAGAATGGTAGTAGCAGATATCTTTTCTTCATCCAAGCCATTGAGTGCAAATTCAAATATTTTCTCAATCTCTGATAAGCTTCCATAAAATCCATGAGCTTAAATTCAGTTGCATTACCACTAGTAAATATACAAAATAGAGCATCTGATATACCTGACTTCAGGAAATAGAAAGGTGTAACTGAAGCCCAGGTATTAGGTAATACTACAGCCAATTAGACAGTTACCATTTTCAAACACACACATCTCCATGAGTGCATGCATACTTTATGTCTATGTATTTAATATCTATGTACCTATCTCTACTTTGCTCTCAGAAACAAGTGTTTTTCTCTTTTTTTCTTTTCCAGATGAAATAAGTCCCTTTATCCAAGATTCTTTGGAGTAACAAAGCCCATATACTAGGTACTACCTTGCCCAGGTTGTATTAAGATTAGGTACTCCTTAACAACTTTTTTTATAGTAGAAAGAGAAGTGGGGGTGAGGATGAATAATTTCCTTTTTTTTTTGTGGTACATTAAGGAGTTGTTACCACAACTTGAACTTATGACCTCTACCCAAATCCACACCCATCTCAACCACTTCAGTTTCAGGATGAATAAATTTCATGATAATGCAATTTTCTATAAGAATGATAAAAAGTTATAGGGGAAAAAACCAACAATGGCACGACACCCAATACACAGAACTGCACAAAAAAGGTAACCACAACCATGGACATTAGGCAAGAAACAGAAAAGTTTTCCCTCAAGTACAATGTAACATGGTGTTGGCTCATACAAATTGATGCAGGATAAATTTTGTAGAAGAAATTAGCTTATGCCGAGAAATATCTAGAGATTAATTCTGTAGACGAGCTAATATCTTTTGACTTTTGTTATGTTAGAAAAAGCAACTGTCACAAAGAGCGCATGTGATCAGGAAAAACAACAACTCTTGTTTATATGAAGAAACACAACCATCTGAGTTGGTTGCTTGAACCAACCAACTTCCTGCCGGCAAGGGGCGAAATAATATATTAGGTAGCAAAGATACGTGGAAGAAAGTGCACTAGATATCCGAGACCCAAAGACCCGCAGCCATGACTGCATTAAGTTCCAGCTTACGTGTTGTTTTCCATTCACAAGATAAAGGCTTAACCCCATTGGACTTCAAATTCAAAAGCAAAAGGTACTCAGGAGTGACATGTTTTAAGTTCCTTAAAACTAATGAGTTTGCTGCAAGCCGCTGTAGTTGGTGAACGAAAGGTCCCCAATGTGTTGGCCTACAAAGACCCACAACTATACATGTAAATGTAAAGTACCTTTCCTTCAATGAACATCTAAAAAACTTAATGGAGATTTCACCTCGTAACGATACATAATAATTAAACAAGTAAAATAAGAATGAAAGTTCTTACATATTTCGCTGAACCAAGGAAATGATCCTTTAAGTGATTTTGTTTTGAAGAAACTGTGCAATAAGCTCAATAGCCATTGCCGTATTTTTCCTCTGCAAACTTTCCTTCTGCTCAGTGAAGTAGTAGTTAGGAGGATCCATAGTTACATTAGAATCAGGTAATCTGGTTAGCCATCTAGGCTTATTATGTTCGAGTAATCCTTTGTCATCTAATGAAGCTTCAAGTAACTGTCACACAATTGTAAAGACAAAGTGAACAAGAACAACTCCATGTTGGGATTGGGGTTAGGGTTCAGGTTCAGAGGAATATAATTGAGAAAGGTGAAGAGCATGATCAACGTATTTCATGATGTTATGGTAATTTGGAGAATTGATATTGGATGAGAGTGAAAAGACGTGTCGACTAAGAAGGTCCATGTAAAGCATGTAAGCGGCAGGGTAGAGGTGTCGTTTGGGAAGAACCCTGGTGGAGAGAAGTGCGAGGACAAGGAAGGGATGGACAATGTTAACGGCTGTGGCTTTCTCCAGGAACTTCCACATGATGGGCACGATGATAGAGTATCCCAACAGATGTGAGAGACGAGGCAGTGAGCCAGCTCTTATTCTCCTACGCCCACTTCGTTAACTTCACTACGCCCTCCCACACACCAACACCAATACCACCCTCACCCAGACCCTCCCCCATCAGAATCACTAAATCAGATTTACTATTCACCCAGACCCTTCTTCTTCTTCTCGCTCTCTTCTGCCGCCATCTCTTTTGGCTTGTGCAGTGAGTGAGTGCAAAGTGCAAACTACCAACTTCCAATTTCAAAGCAAGACAAGATATATGGTTAGTTTGGGAATTATTACTATTACTATTTGCAACAATCGTCATGTAATTGTAATCAAATTTACAACAGACATTACTAATTGCAATTGCAGAAAGAGAAAGATGGGTTCTGAGGAGAACGACGACACAAGCTATCAGCCTTTAGAGCCGACGCCTTGTGCCAACAACTGCGGCTTCTTCGGTACCACCAGGAACAGGAACCTCTGTTCCAAATGTTACAGGGACTTCTATATTCAAGAGGAACATGTTGCTACCGCCAAGGTGGCCATGGAGAAATCCCTTCTCCACCCCAGCACCGCGGCCTCTTCCTCCTTTTCCCCTGATTCTGTCGTTCGTGCAGTGGAACCCTCCTCGTCTGTCGAACCACAGATTGTGGCATTGAAGAAGGCGGTGAACCGGTGCGGGAATTGAAGAAGGTGGGCTTGACTAAGTTCGTGTGCAAGTGTGGGATTTGAGGGGTTAAGTGAAGTAACAAAAATTTTCAGTCTCGCTGCATATACCTGCCTTTCTGAGTAAGAATTTCAAATATAAAAACTAATAAGCAACGTTTTTAATTGGTTCTGAAAGGAAATATAATGGGATCAGGTATAAACTGTTGTTTATTTCCTTTCAAACAACGTTTATTAAATGTTGTGTTAAAAGTGTTGCCTAAACATGTTCAATTTTTTAAAACCCTCATAAAGCGTTGCCTATACTAATTATCACAACATTTATTAAACGTTGCCTAAAATATGTGGCCTAAAGATATAATTAAAAGCAACTTACAAAAAATGTTGCCTATACAAGTTTAGGCAACGCTTTTAAACCTTGCCAAAAATTTTGTTGCCAGAACCCAAAATTGTTGTAGTGCTGGAGGCGCCACGAGCCGCCTGTCTTCACCTGCTGTATTAGTCTACGCTTGGAGTTTCAACTACCGATACGCGAGATGTGGGGTGACCGTTATTTCACTCCACGGGAAGACTCTTTTCGTTCCACAGCTCGGGCCCCGTCTTGTAATTCTGCGATTCCTATGGTGATTTCCTCTGATGAGGAAGATCCTGAGGAAGATCCCGAGGAAGTCCCTGAGGACGACTCCGAGGAGGATCCTGACACGGTTCCTCCTCACTTGAGGGACTGACTTTACTTGTAGCTACTAAGGGCTACCAGTATTTTATTTTGGGGGCCTGATGTTTTGTCTGTAGTGGGCTGTATATTCTGATACCATGGGGATTTGTATGTATAATCCTTTGGGGGCAGGTATAGTTTTGTTTTTTGATGTACCAGGCTTTGTAACTAAACAGTTTGATAAATATATATGAATATGAAATGTTAATTTCCAATGTACGCTTTAATTCTGTCTTCATCCTCTATTTCCATTTATTGTCATTATCATCATGGTTATTAAATCAACAAAAAAATATACTCGCCAATTTAATTACCCAACTATGATCAAGTAAATATACATATTATTAGAATGAACCGGGTCTTAACTTACACAATTTTATTTCCGCATTGTAAATGACAATGTGACGTTCCCTTACGAAAATGGGCGTTACAAGTGGTGGCGTATGCTTCGAGACAATTGAGGATTCATGAAAGGAACTATCCTACACATGACTTAAAGTTAGCCGCAATTGTGTTTGCATTGAAAATCTAGAGGCATTTTCTATATGGGGCAACATTCAACGTTTACAGTGACCATAAAAGCCTGAAATACTTATTCAACCAAAAGGAACTGAATATGAGATAAAGAAGGTGGTTGGAATTCCTAAAAGACTATGACTTTCAACTCGAGTATCGTCCCGGGAAGGTGAACATCGTAGTAGATGCTTTGAGTAGAAAAATGCTTAGTATTTCTACTATGATGCTCAAGGAACGAGAGTTGATAGAACAGTTCAGAGATATGCAGTTGTCCGTGGAACTAACTCACGGAAAGATATGTTTGAATATGGTCACCATTTCCAGTGGACTAATGGAAGGGATCAGAGAAAAACAAGGAAGTGACCTATATTTACAGGAGGAGAAGGATCTAATGAAGAGAGGTACTATATCTGAATTCTCGGAAAGACTCGATGGAGTCCTAAGTTTCAAAAGCAGAGTTTGTGTATCAGATGATTCTGAACTCAGGAGGGTGATTCTTGAGGAAGCCCACAAGAGCAAGCTGAGTATGCACCTCGGAACTACCAAAATGTACCAAGACTTGAAACGACTGTATTGGTGGCAAAGGATGAAGAGATATGTTACCGAGTATGTCTCATCATGCTTAGTCCACCAAAAAGCAAAAGTAGAACACTAAAGACTTTCTGGAATGCTACAACCCTTGACTATTCCTGAATAGAAATGGGATAACATTGCAATGGACTTTGTGAGTGGACTGCTAAGGACTAGAAAGGGATACGACTCGATACAAAGTTAGTGCACTTCCTGCCAATCAATATGAAGTATTCTATGGAGAAATTTACTCAAGTATACATTAGTGAGATTATAAGACTACATGGTGTGCCTTCGAGTATTATTTCTGATAGAGATCCGAGGTTAACATTAAGATTTTGGCAGCGTCTGCAAAAAGCCATGGGAACGAAGATTCATTTGAGTTCTGCTTACCATCCGCAAATGGATGGTCAATCAAAAAGAATAATCCAATCATTGGAGGATTTGTTAAAGGCTTGCGCTTTGGAGCAAACTGGGAGTTGAGATGAATTCTTGCCTTTAATAGAGTTCACTTATAATAACAGTTTCCATGCAAGCATCGGAATGGCACCTTATGAAGCATTATATGGGCGATGGTGTAGAACATCATTGTGTTGGTGTAACACCCTAACTTTTAGGATAATTACAATATAGTCCCGATTTGTACTGTTTTGTGAATTCTGTGAGCAGTAAATTTAATTTGACTGTTCCGTGAGTGTACTTGACTGTTGTATGTGATTTGCTCCGACCTAAGAAAATAATAATTTTCTGGCCGGGTAAAATCTTATTTTAATTAATTAGAGCTGGGGGATCTTACTAAACCCAATTCTGATTGATATATAAATTAATAGCGTAATTTTTTGGATTTAACTGTGTAATAAAATAATTTTATATTTTTATAATATTATTTTATATTATAGTACCTACTGTCTCAAAAACAGTAAAAATCTGCTTCGGTTTGACCACAGATCTTTAAAAGTGTTGTGGGACCCGTGTGTAGGAAAAAGCAGTCAACTGAGTGATTTGTACAATTTCTAACCAATGAGAGCAAGTCAACAAAGGTAGGCTTGACTTTCTAAACCAATAGGAATTGGACACCTAAGGAAGCATGTGTTTTCTTTTGAACCGTTGGATGAAGACTTAATGATGAAGCCTTTAATCTAAGCCATTGATCTAATCAATAGTGAGATTAGAATGATAGGTTTATGACCAAGTGATATCTACCCTAGATCTAATCAATGGTTAGGAATTAAAGATGAATCAAGGGCTAGGATTGAGTCAAAGATTGTAGGCTTGAAAATGGTTAGTAACCTAATTAAGCTTAATTAAACTAATCTAATTACTTAATTAGCATACTAAGTAAACTAGCTTAGTTATGAATTAATTATAATCTAAATACTAATTAGATATCCTAATATTAATTAAAGGATATAATATATGTTAATATATACTAAGTTAATTAGTTATGTTAATAGTATGTTAATTAAGAATGGTTAGGATAATTAACCTAACTAATTGTCTAATTAACTAACATATAATTAGGTGTAATTGGAGGACAATTAAGACATTAAGGAGAGGAGAGAGAGCACGGTTTTGGCAGCAACAAGTGGGCTTGGAGGTGGCTTGGTTCTACATGGTTCATGAAGGATCCAACATGACAAAGCCATGTGCACCTAGTGTGAACACTTGGTGATATTTTTGCATGCAAAATTGAACACTCAAGCTCTCTACACTCTCTCACACGGCTGCTGCCCTATCTATTCACCTTTCACTTTGTTTTTCACACTTATCACATTTTAACTATCCATTTCTCTCTCTAAAAACACCAAAAAACTCAAGAACACTTCTCTCCCATTTTCTCTCTCTAAATTCGGCCAGCCACCATACATGCACACCCAAGCTTTCATAATTTTATCTCACCTTATTTCTTGAACCCAAATACCATTCTAAGCATCTTTCATTCACAAAGTTTTCCCAAATTCCTACTCCATCTTGCCTAAAATTCCACTTCTTGCTTACTTACTTAAGGGTAAGTTTGGTTTCTATGGTTCAAAACTGAATTTTTAATTTTTCTAACCATGATTGTTCCATGGTTTTGCTATTTTGTACCTTGTATGTGTATTTACTAATTGTTTGAGAATTTTAGGAATTGTTTTGGAGCTTGTACGAAATTTGGAGAAAAGGAAGGAATCTAACCGATTAATTTGCCTACAAGAGGTAAGAGGGAGATTTAATCTCATCAACCCTAAGTGGTGATGAGAAAATGGATTGTATTTGTGTGTAGAATCCATAAGGATTCGGTTGTATGGTTTATTTGTGATTTTTATTGTTTTTGATTGTTTAAATGCTTTACTAATTGTGATTTTAATTTGCTATGCATGATTATAATTTTTATTATTTTTGCTATGCAATTATAGCTAAAATATATTGTATGTGTTTTATATGTGATTACATAATTGTATGTATTTATAATTGTGTATTTATTTAAGTAGGATGTGAATAACACTTACGAAATGCATGAGTGTTCCAAAGAACACATTCAAGGCTCACGGCCTTCTCACAAAAATAAAGAACCAAAATGTTCTCACAATTTTCTAAATCAAGGATTTAATGAACCTAGGTAAATAATGGATGATTTAAGTGAATTGTGGCCAATATGCCATTTAGTGTATAACCAAATGCCATTTTATTTTGATTTGGCCAACATGTCATTTTATTTACTAAGATAGGTTAGGTAATTGTTTTATAACATAAATTGATTCCAAAGAATCATTGAGAAAATCAAAGGAATTAATTCTGTTCTAGAATTTTAACCTAGTAGAATTCAATTCAAGTAAGAAAATAATCGACACTTAAAAGTACTAACGTAGGGGCTCATACTATAAATTTTGAAGCGCGTTAGTGAATTTCAAAGTGAAATTATTGGGTAAAAATAAAATAAACTATATTTAGAGGAAAACGTTAAAAATACCTTATACTGATTTTATAGGCAAAATGCTGCCAAATTTATTAAAATCAAACGCATAAAATGAAAAGATTCCATACTATATTTATAACACAAGGAAAATACATTACGTATTTTAAAAGTACTAGATATAGTTTTACACATATTAAAAATGACAATTTTAAGCTATTCGGTTAAGAAAATGAATTAAAAATCCTACGCGATTGAGAAAATAACTCAAAAACAATTTACGACATTTAAAAATGTCAAAATGTCTTTACGCGATTTAAAAACGTTTGTGAAAACGATGAGATTGTGAAAATGCGATAAAATTCTTACGCGATTGAACAATACTATGAGTTTTGCTATCGGGTCAAAGTGGTGGACCCAGACATTTTGTAGTGTAGTACTGTCAGGTGGGACGTACTATACTTTGTTATCTGGTGACTAGGGGTATTTTGGTAATTTTTCGTAAATATGGTAAAATTTGGATAATAGGGGTATTTTGGTAATTTTTAGCTCATGTTTAGAGTGTTGTGCCAATTTAGGTTACAATTGGTGATTAATTGACGAGGCGAAATACACCGTATTTGGTGTGATAAGCGTAGTGTGGTTCGTTTATGAACTTGGAGGCATTAGTGTGCGGAGAATTCCACATGCGGACAGTGGGTTGCTCCTCTGGGCCGTGGTAACGGGCAACACACTAATGATCTTGACAAGCACTATTCTTAGTCAAGATCTTGAGGGGACTATTAAGTACTATGCCTGTGGTACACGATGTTTGGACTGTGTACTGCTACACGATGTTTTGGACTGTGGGCTATAGACACGACGTGTTGACAGTGCAATAGCTTGGTTGGGCAGCCATAAAGTATTATTAGTTTCTGATCGGATCATTCTCTCAGATATCCGTGTTTAGCTCCATGGAGTAGGAACGAGTCAGTGTGTGTATCATTCATCATCTGCATTTTAAATGTTCATGCATTATCTGCATTTTATTGTTTATCATAATCTGTGATAAATTGTATGATTAAATGTTTTATTATACTATGCATGATATTATTGTATGTGTTATTCATATATATATATCACTTGTCATTTTGTACATGATGTATTGGTATGTACTGTTGTGATAACTGCCTTGTACTGTCGTTTTCTTTATTGCAATGCGGGTAGTGATGTAGATTGTCTCACCTCTCTATATGTTTTCTCGATATTACTGTATTACTTAGTAAAGAGTTTGAGGTAGAGGAGGATCACCTCTTGAGGTGCAGTACCCTGACGAGCAACAGTTGGGCGACATCTACGAGGAGGAGGAACCAGTAGATCATACTGATCGTCAAGACTGATCTTGAGATCATGGCACTGCCAGGATTCTTCGGGTTCGTGCGACTGGAGTTCCATGGGGGTTCCGAGGCGTGGCGTATGCATGCTGACCGAGGGACAGTAGCTTATGTGGGACGATTGACTGTGTCCCTATGTAGGGAGTATGACGGGGAGGTCATATTCACTACTATGCTTTATTTACATTTAGAGTTACCTTTGACCATTAGGCGTTATTGGCAGGGAGTTTTCCATGCGCCTAGTGAGCTCAGTAGCGAGTCAACTGCTAGGACTCGTGTTCGTAGTACTATAGGACCTAGAACTATGGGACCTCCAGGAGCTCTGAATTATGAGGATCTTTCTGAAGATGATCCATCGGAGGATTAGAGAGCTCTGAGGTGCACTTGAGCAATATTATGTCTTAGTTTTATGTTGTCTCTTACTGTTTTATCAAATAATTGTATATGTAAATTATGCGTGTACTAAAGAAAAATCACATGTATATTATGGTGAGTTTATGTTTCTTATATTTTGTGTTCCGTATTATTTTATTTAATGTTATAATTATAAACGGAAAAAAATATATATATATATCCACAAATATTATTCAAGTATCAAGTGTTTTACAACTTGGATAAGGATTTTATTTATTTTTATTTTTCTGCATCATAAATGTGACATCCCCAGAAAGGGTGTTACAGTTGGTACAAAGATGGTGAAAGTTTTGCAGTGGGACTTGAACTGGTATAACAGACAACTGAAAAGGTTAAGGTGATTCAAGAAAGAGTGAAAGCAACTCATAGCTAACAGAAGAGCTATGCTGATAATAGACGGTGACCTCTTGAATTCGAGGAAGGAGAGCATGTGTTTCTGAGAGTCACACCTACGACTGGTGTTGGAAGAGTTCTTAAATCTAGAAAACTCACTCCAAAATTTATTGGACTCTACTAAATTATTCGTCGAATAGGTCCAGTAGCCTACCAAATAGCTTTACCACCTTTTCTTTCCAACCTTCATGATGTCTTCCATGTATCACAGCTACGAAAGTATATTCCTGATCCAGCCCATGTCATAGAACCAGATACAGTACAACTAAAGGAGAACTTGACCTACAAAACACTTCCTATCAAGATTGAGGATAGGAGGGTGAAGCAACTCAGGGGCAAAGAAATTGTGTTAGTCAAAATAATCTGGAATTACGTGACCAGAGATGCAACTTGGGAGTTAGAGGACAAGATGAGGGAGCAATATCTGCATATATTTTAAGGTACGTTGAATTTAAGGGACGAAATTCTTTTTAGAGGGGGAGAGTTATAACACCCCAAAAATTTATTATTTCACGATATTTGTTCATTTTATAAATTTTATAATTTTTGTGAATTTTTCTAGAATTGTTTGATTATTTTATTATATTTCTCAATTTACGTGCGCGTAAGTGGAGCTGGAGAAATAAATATTTCTCCAAGGCCGAAAAATTTTGGATTGTTAAAACAGGGCCGGGAGATCTTACTAAACCCGAAGCTGGACATAATTTACGAGGTTTTTGTTTTTTGAGGTTTTATCTGACAAATAAAATTTGGGTATACTCTATTAACCATTAGATAATAGATACTAGATTTATTGATAGTGACTTTTATTCATTGGATAATAGTTTGTAGTAGAAATCTAGTAGATTATTTCTATCTAGTCATTTTTATAACACCATCTAAGTGATGTCATCACGTCACATCATTAATTGACATTTTTGGGAAGCGTGCAAAACTTCTCAAGCAAGCATCAGATAAAGCTTCCTTCTCCTTTTTCCAAGGTGGCACTCGGCCACATGTGGAGAAAAAGGGACTTACACAATTTCCATCATCTTTTATCAAATCGAATCTTACTATCACTTTCTCTCTCTTCACCTAAACCTTTCTCTCACTTTTCTCTTCATCTTCTTCCATTTTCTCTCCTACACTCCATGACCTCCACCATTCCATCACCATTTTACCTTCTCAAAATTCTAACAACTAAGTTTCTTGAATCCATACTTCCTCCTAAGACCATTTATTGTGAAGATTTTGGTTGTTCATCATCTTTTCAAGGATCCTTCAAGTTAGGGTTGAGACTTTCTAAGGTAAAAGTTCTTCCCTTTTTCATCATTCTTCTATTCTTCCTATAAAAGCTTTGATCTTTGTTCTTGACTATCCTTTTCAAGTCTAAAAATGATGACTTTTGCTATGTCATTTTCGGTTTCAAGGAGGTTTATGAAGGAGGAATTTTTGCTTCACAAAGTCCTACACAAGTAGTTGTATAGCTCCAAAGGTAAGAGGGATATTTTTTTTCTCATCACCCATTCATGGTGGTGAGGGAAGAAATCTTTATGTAGGAAGTAAGGGATCCATATGAGGATTTCTCACTTTATTGTATTGATCTTTGATGCTTTGTGTGAGTCTTTCCTTATGTGATTTTGTGATTTTGTGCTATGTGTGACCTTGGTGAGATTTGTGGTAGTTGATATGATTTATTTGCTTGAGATTACTTGTAAAAGTTAAAAAAAAATTGAAGCCCTAGTATTCTAGGAAGCTCACGGCCTTGAGGTTAAAAATGGGGTGTCCAAGACAAAAATGTTATGTTGAATTAAACTTAAGTATTAAGAAGAAGAAAGAAGTAAATTGAGAATTGGTAATGGTGAGTGAGTAGTAAGATAAATTTAAACACTCTATTGGAGAGGAGTTCAGCCTTGAGAGAGAAAAATAGGTGAGGAAGAGAGTTCATAATCAAGTAGAGTGCCATTAGGACTTATGAGTAAAGAGAAGTGAAATAAAAAATTAATACCTTATAATTTCTTTGGACCTTCATGAAGGATGATTCTTGAGAATCTCATATTTGAAATGCGTTATGATTTGGACATAATATTATTATGTGGTTGAACTTATAACTTGTTGTTAAGGCGAAATGCCTATGTTCATTGTTACATGATCATACATTACAAAAGTCAGAATGACTTGTTGTTAAGGTGGAATGTCTGTGTTAATTGTTATATGATCATACATTGTAAAAGTTGGAATAACTTGTTGTTAAGGCAGAATGCCTATATTCATTGTCACATGATCATACATTGTAAAAGTTGAAATGACTTATTATTAGGCGGAATGCCTAAGAGATGAATTACACCTTCGTGCGGGTGCAAATTGTGTAGTGTAGTTCACTCGTTGAACTTGGAGGCATCAGGGCGTGGGTATCCCACAAGTGGACAGTTGGTAGCTCCATTGGGCCGTGGTGACTGTGCAACGCACCGACGATCTCGACCAGGCACTATCCTATTCACGATCTGTTTGAAAGTGCCTTGTACAACCATGTTGCGTAGATTGATTATTTTGAGATGCACTTGATTTGAGGCTAACAATGTTCAGACAGTAACTCTCCCGATCATTCTCTCTGATGTTGGTTTTAGCTCAATGGAGTAGGTGTCTGTCCGTTGTGCATACACATACCATTTGACATTTCATCATGATGAACTTGCATAGTGAAATTGTCAGTTATGATACTGTGGATTTACCTGTGACATGTATTGTTGAGATATCTGTTGGAAGCTTAATTGACTATAAACTGCTATGATTGTATTCTGTGATCTTATTGTTGTTTGCTGTCTCTTGTTACCATGTTGGAATGATGTAGAAAGTCTCACGTCTTTATATTGTTGTTCTACTTGTTTTCTATTTTAAATGTTCCTGTGAACAAAGATTAAGAGGAAGGGTTACTGTTTGCTATTGTATTTTGGAATGGCTATTAAATGAGATATTTTTATTTATGTTCAAATTCAGTTTTATGATGGTGCGAGTGACTGGCGCATTGATTGGGACAATGAGAGTGTTAGATTTCTTGGGGATGTAACTATAACTATTCGTAGGACCCGTAATGATGTTCCTTTCTTTTCTCTTACTATTGCTGTATATGTAGAGTTTTTCATGCCACTCAGGGAGTTGTGGGGTGACTTACATTACACCCCTAGGGAGGATCCGAATCCTGTAGTGTCCTCAGCTAGGACACCAGCTCGTGGGCTGTTGCCTCAGTAGAGGAACTTTGTTGACTTAGGTCTGAGTAGGAAGAGGACCCCGAGGAAGACCCGAGGAGGATCCTATGGAGGATCCAGGGGAAGATCCTGCTCCCTAGATGTCTAGACTTGGGCCGATGAATGTTTTGGAGTAGTGGACACCTTATGTCTTTTGATTATAAACTTGTATATTTAACTGTATATCTTGGGTGGATTGAAATCTATGCCACTGGAATGTATAATCTTTTTTGAGTGTGTTGTTAACTAGTTGTATCTTGTGTAGTTATGTCTACTTTAAAGTCTAAGTTTTTTAGAGAAGAAATTTAAAATTCGTCTTTTGTTATATTAAGTATGATATTAGCGAATAAGGAAAACAAAAACTTTGAAACTTATACTTTATGACATTAAATATTTTATAACTTGGGTAAAGGGAATTAAAGGATTTGTTCTTAAATGTAGCACTCAAAGGAGGGTGTTACAATACCCACCTTAGGATATCACATTTAAGATCAAAACTTCTAAAACTTAATTTAAGTTATAAAAGCTTTAACCTTGTACGACACGAACTCCAAAATTTCCTTTTAGGGGATAATATAAATTTACCAAACCTTTAGAGATTATAAAATATAATTAATTGATTAACATACATTACATAAAACAACATATTTTACTAATAATATTTAATACATAAAATTTACAAAACTCAAAGCTTATACTAAACTACCATATAAAAACTCGACCTGGCCCAAGCCCAAAAACCTGGAGAGAAAGGTCTTGAACCTGATCCTCTCCCGGATTCTTTACAGACACGTTCTCTAGTCGAGATGTGTCTCTAAGGACAGGAGCTCGAGCTGTTGACTCCATAAAGTCTTCTCTAGGCAAACAGTGAGCAATATCCCACAGTTCTCTAATTGACATGGAGAACTCTACATGTACACAAGCATTATATGTAACAGTAGGGATTCCATGGTAGGTCCTACTCTGGGATAGGGTCACCTCTCCTATATAACTAAAACGATGAGTATCTGGGTCGACATGTCAGGCATCAGTGCTTCCGTGGAATTGCGCTTGCACATAATCAGAGAAATCCCTCCTTGTAGCCATTGCAAACCGATCAAACAAAGTCAATCCAACTCAAACATAGGCAATCCAACCTCCTCCTTCTTACGATCTTTATCAAACATAATCATAAAAACATAATACCCAAACAATACAGCAAAAATATGAGATCCCCTACATTGCATACCAATATGTTAGCAAAGAAACGATAAACATGTCAGCACAGTTCAACATACAATCCATAAAATAACATAAAATCAGCAGATATATTCATGATATTTAATAAATAAATAATCCAACAAACTTGTAATACAATATCTGGCATAATGATAATACCACAATAATATTATATCATAATAATACTATATCACAATAGTATAAATGCTGAATATGCATATGCACGATATGTATGCTGACCATCCTTCTGCTCAATGCAACCAGTTCCTACTCTATGGAGCTAAACATAAGATCAGAGATGAACGTTCTAGAAGATCTGTCCCCCCTCAAAAGACGGTCTATGCCGGACCACAAAAATAATAGTATTTGTCAGGTCCTCGTCAGTGCGTTGTAACAATTTTTCATGGCCAGGGGTATACAATGTGACAATAGGTCACCAAGTGAATCACCTCGCCCTAATGCTCCCTGAGATCCATCATAGATCACAATATCCTATAAGTTCTCGTTCACTCCTAGGCACAAAAGCCGACAGTATAATGTTCAAGTGCATGAGCAATGAAATCAAACCACCGTTGTATTGTTCCCAATGATATTAAAGCAACTACCTATATAATTGTCTAATGTCATTAGTATCAATGATATCATATAACTGCTCATACAATTACATAATACCACTGATCCACTCGGGTCCAGTACGTCGGTTCCACAAGCACAATGCTAAGTCCACAATCCATTTGGGTCCAGTACATCGGTCCTATAGTAAAACTCGTTGTTCCTCTCAATCGCGTAGCGATATTATCGTGTTTTCACAATCGCAAAAAACTTCTATTACGTTTTCAAATCGCATAATGATTTTTCAACGTTTTCTCAATCGCTTAAAGATTTTAAAACATTTTCTCAATCGCGTTGCTAAGAATCACTGTTTTTAAACCGCATAAGAGTTTTTCTACTTATTTTCAATCGCATAAAACATTTTAATCATATTCTAAGCTTAAATCAAAACTTTTCTCATTAAATTTCAAAATGGACTTTAATTCCAATATTTCCTTAATAAATCACCTTTAAATAATATTTCTATCATTTTTCTCTAAACCTCCTTTAATTAATATTTTTAAACGCGTTTTCCACAAAACTTATATTATTTTAATTAACTCAAAATATCTCAAAAATATTTGTTCATTACTCTCAATAAAACTTTAAATAAAATACTTTAAGTTTCAAATCATTCCCAAAAATTATTTCCTCTTAATAACACTTTCTAATATTTTTTCACAAAATTTTACACTTCCATGATTTAATCAAATATTATAGCTCAAAGTTTTCTAACGCGCTTCAAAACCCAAAGGGATGAGTTATACGTCAGTAAACTTTAACTTATAAATTTATTTCTCATCATAACCTCAATTCATTAATTTAATTAATTCAAAAAATTAGTTCAGTTTCTTTTTACATCTCAAAATTCACTAAATTGAGTTCTTGTTAATTAATCCTTTAAAACTACACTTGAGAAAATATTTTTGGTCTAAAATACTAATTCTTGGCATGTTGGCCGAAAATCAAGTTATATTCAATAACCAAATATTTATTCATTTCATATCTCATTTTTCTTTGTAAAAATATTTAATCTAATTACTTGTTACATAATCATCTAAAATCCATACTTGGTAAAATATTTTAAGTGATTTGCTCCAAAATACTCATGGAAGCCGTGAGCCTCTTGATTCTTTGAAACCAAAATAGTTTTCTTTTCCACATGATTCTTATCATATACAACATATCACTCATGATATTTCTACTATTACATATTCATGCTTACTATTAAAGCAATAAAATCATATTAAGCATCTAATCACAATTCAATCAAAATCATACCATCTAACATACTAATCACTTAATAAAAATCATGCATAATTATCAAAGCAATAAAATCACATATAACAACACATAGCACTTAAACATACACAATCAAATGAATAAATCATTTAAGGGATTTTTCACTCACAAACACAAACAAATCCATTCCTTCACCACCACATATGGCCGATGAGGTTAATCTCCCTCTTACCTTGATTAGCAACCAAAAAGCTCCAAAAACTCCTCCTTGTAGGTTCGGTCTCCAATCACAAACAAACCCTAACACTTCAAACAAACACATCCATCACAACCAAGACTTAAAACAAGACAACCATGAATTCAAATCATGATTTAGGGCTTTAGAAACACAAAGGGGTAAGAAAACTCAAACTTTACCTTTGAAGCTACAAACTTCAAGCTTGGAGAAAAAGTTGAAAATGGTAGAACCAAGTTAAGGTCTCAACACTAAAGGTTCACTAAATGGTCTCTAGTTTCAAGTGGTGTGATTAGTTAGAATTATGGAAGCTTGGATGGTGTTTTTGGTGTATGAAATCTGCAAGTGTACGGTTTCATCGTCAAGTAATAAAAGATCGAATCCACAGGGACTGTGTTTATGAATACTAATTAATTAATTAATTCAATTAGATTAAACAAAGAGGGATAAAATTGTTGATTGATGAAATCTTAATATCCAAGCAATTAAATAAATAAATATTAAAGTACAAAATTAAGAACAAAAATAGCAAGTTAATAAGAAAGGTTTTTCAAATTCGAGAAAGCTTCCAAGATTAGGGTAACCACAATGATACAAGACAAATCCTAATTGACAACCCTTTTATTAAAATTAAAATTCAATTGAAGGTAAATTACCCTAAATTAGTTAATATTCTTTCTCAAGAGACAAGAACCATGCCCAATTAAACCAATTCCTACCCTTGTGGTAATTGAATTTAAATTAAACCCATTACACTTTATGATAATTCATTGAATCCTCGAAAGGCTAAACCTACTCTCGTGATTCAGACCTTCAGTTCAATTTTTATGGTTCCAACACATAGGTTCACCTCTTAGTACATCCCTAGATATCTATGAGATGCAACTATGTGGCCAGCAAATTCACATGAATATGCACAATAAGGATTGAATCAAAGAACATTCAAGATTAATAAAAGGGGAAACAAAGTCAATTAATCATCATCGATGTATCAAAGGGCATTGCCCAATCCTAGAAATAAAAGAAACTACTCAGACATGGAGAAGAAGAAACAAGAAAATATATTCAAGAACATCCAAACCCGTAATCAAAGAGAGAAGAGAGAAGAAAGATCAAGATTCCAGAGCCTCCAAGTGTGCCTCTTTCAAACCAAATTAGAACCCCAAAACTATATTCAGAACACCTATTTATACCCCTAGAGTTTTAATTGGCTAAAAAGGCCCCAAAAGAAATAAAAAATAAAACTTAAAAACTAATGCGTATTGCGATCCACGACCGTGAATCATTCCATGGCCTGGCCGTGGATCTCTCTGCCACAGGACACTTTTTCTTCAGCTTGAATTCCATGGCCGTGGATCATTCCACGGCCTGGCTGTAGAACCCTCTGGAGTTTCTCTTTTACTTCTTCAAGTTGCTGCTCGATCCATGGCCGTGGAAAATTCCACAGGCAGGCCGTGGATCTCTCTGGAGTGAGCTTTTTAACCCTATTTACTATCCGTAAAGCTCCAACTTCAATCATGCAAGCTTTCCATTCATTTTAAGGCCAATTTAGCACCAATTCTGCACAACAACACCAAAAACATTACAGTTATCCGAACTAAAGGAAAAACAAATAAAAAAAGAAACTAAAATGCCTAAAAATGCATGCGAAATAAGACTAAAATGTGATGTTGTTTCACACACATCAAATCCCCCCAAGCCTAAGATTTTGCTTGTCCCCAAGCAATAATTAATGTCAAACCAAGAAGTGGGATCAAGAGACCATAATGAATGAGGAACCCGAGAAAACAACCAAATAAACAATAGGCAAAGGCATACCAAGAATTAGAGAAGTAATCAAAATCAAGTCCAATTAAAGGCTAAAGTTCTCAAAAATCATGCTCCTCACAGAATTAGTTTCACTCTACTAACTACACTCAAAGTGTTTAAGGGTAAAGACAATGCACTCAAGATTCCTCATAGAAACAACACTTCCACAAGCTTGATAAGAAACTAAATTTTCACAAATAATTTATATGCATGCAAGAATCAAAAGATCTTTCAAGGGTTGTAATGGGGCCATGGAAATGATGTTAGGTAGGGTAAAGAAAGGAAGGTATACACAATAGGTTAACAAAATTTTTAATAAGCACAAGCAATCCAATAGATCATAAATGGAGCAAGGGCATTTTTCAATCAAGAGTATAACTCCATATTTCCAAGCATTTTCTTCCTTACTTTCCCTTCTTCTCTTTCTCTTCTTTTTCAAGCTTTCCTCTTATGATTTTCTTTTATTTGCTCTTTTTTTTCATTTGAAAAGAGAACGGTCAAAAACATATGATTCCCAACACAATTTTACACAACTTTCAAACCCAATTTGCTCCATTTAATATTCTAAATGATTATCAATAATATATCATCATAGGCATCAAGAAAAATAATTATGCAATAGGCTCAAAATGGGCAACCAAGTGGATGAAAGTGTGACAATTATTTCAAAAGGCCAGAAAAATACCTAAGATGCCTTAATCACATTCAAGCATGCAAACAAAAATTTCGCCTCAAAATGGTTTCAAATCAAGATCTGGAGCACAAAATCAATAAGGAATATCACTCAACACAAAGAATGGGAGCAAAAATCATATAGTGCATAAATCCCATAAAGGCTCAAAACTCACATTTAGAGGTTCAAAAATCAATGAGAAGCACAAATTCAGAGAACATATGCTAATTATTAACTAACAAGAGATCACATCAACTATCAATTAAAACAATGCATGTTCCCTACCACAAGAATCAACAAATTGGGTTCCAAATCAATACAATCTCAAAATCCACAAAAGAGAGGGGCACAAGTTCAACAAAAAAAAAAAGTCGAGAGATTATGGTGTGGAAATATAACATGAAGATGCAATGCAAATTGAGACATGAGAATGCATGAAACTAATGATCTAAAATGAAAATGAAAATGAAAATATGAAAATACCCCCCAAGCTTAGAACTGACATTGTCCCCAATGTAAAAATCTATAACAAGAGAAGGGATAAAAGAAAAGAACTCACTGCGGTGGTGGAAAATGGTGCTGACTCAGATGCCAACTATGAATGGCCTGGACCATGCTCGTCATACTCTGAACCGTCCCCTCCAAGGCTTGCAGGTGGCCATTAGTAGCCTGACCCTGCTGACGAAGCTCCTCTAGCATGTAGCGCTGCTACACTTGCTCAGCATGAAGTCCCTCCAGAGAGGTATAAATTCATGTGAGAGCATCCTTCGAAGGACTTGCAAAAGAAGAAGAAAAGGAAGGACGAGAGGTTTTCGCCCTTGGTGGAGGGCCAAGGGGGGCTGAACATCAATTGGTTCATCTGCTGCACTCCCAGGTGTGCGCCAATTTTCACGGTTGCGCACAGTGATAGCAGAAGGGTTAGGAAAGGGTAGGGGTTAAGCTCTATTGTTCAAGCGGAGGCAGTAAATTCCATCCTCTTTGACAATCATATTAATAGCTAAACAAGACTCTAGATCAATCTTAGAGTTACCTTTAATTGCCTCCAGACCATCCAAGTCATATTCAAAGAAATAGGCTATCGCTGTGATAAGCCTACTAATAATAATGGTCCCCGATTGGGTTCTACCCACCCTAAGCAGATGCCTAGAAAGAAAAGATCTAGTGTCCATTTTGACATCATTAAGAATGGCCCATATAAAAGCAAGCTTGTCAGCACGGACATTGCCATCACTATCCCCACGCCCAAATAGAGTGTGAGCCATGATTCGATGGAGATAGCGAAGGTAAGGATTTGGCATAAAGGATGCCTTACAATTTGAGGAATCATATGTGCCTGACCTACAAAAGATATCAGCCTAAAAAGAAATTGCTGAAAAACCACGTGGGTGCTTCCTCTCCCCCCCAGCAGGTAATCCAAAAATCTCATTAAATTCTTCCAAGTTCAAGCAATGGTCATTATTGAACAGCCAGAAAGTGATCCGGCCTTCAGTGCAGCCTTCCCCCTGAATAATATGAGCCTCAATAGAACTAAGAAACTCCAGTGTAAGTGGGATATTTTAAATTCAAAAAATAAGTCCACCCTGCCCTGTCAAGCATCCAGTTAAAGTCATCTCGCAAGCCAAAGGTATCTAGGACATCATCATCCATATACCTAGTGGTAACTATCCTTCTATTCACAAGCACATTGTACCGATCCCTCTACTCATTATTCTTAAAGTTAAAACCATGGGGATTAGGGGGATTACCTCTTAGAGCATCAGTGCCTCTTCCCCGTGTCCTTGAGCTTGAAGTAGCTTCTCCCCTCTGATGCTTATTCATCATTCTGCTTAACCACACTAACAAAGCAAGCACAAAGCAAAAAAAAAATCCCCTCTTTTTAGAGTTATTCATGAAATTGGGGCAAATTTGCCAAATTTGGGGTTTCCCAAATTCGAAGGAGTGAGTGGTTAGGTAGAGGTTAGGAAGGCGAGAAATGGTAGAAAAATGGAAGAAAACAGTGGTTTGTGGAGTAAAGTAGTGGTTTTGAAGGTTTGGGTATGATGGTTTATGGTGGCTATAGTGGAGAAAGAATAAGGAGAAAGAGGGAGAATGGGAGTGAAGGGTGGCTTTAAGAGTGAGGAAGAAGGTGGTTTATGTGTGGTTGTGAGGGAAATAAGGAGTAATGAAGGTTTGGGATGATGGGTATAGAGGTTGAGGGAGAGACGAAGGAGAAGAAGCAAAGAGGGGAGTGAAATGAAGGAAGGGAAGGGGAGGCCGTGGATTTTAAATCTGGGTAGCAACGATCCACGGCCAGGCCGTGGACGTTGCTGACTTTGCCCCCCCTTTTTTTAGACAGAATTCCACGGCTATGGTTTTATCCATGGCCAGGCTGTGGAATTCTTTGACTTCTCTCTCTCTCTCTCTCTCTCTTTCTCTCTTTTTGGAGACTTGAAATCCACGGCCATGTAGGATTCCACGGCCAGGTCGTCAAATTCTCTGACTTTGATATTTTTCTCTGGTTTTTATTCCATGGCCATGGAATTTTCCATGGGTTGGGTGTGGAACCTTCTAACTTCACTCTTCTTCTAAATTTAGCTTCAAAAATAGGTCAAACCTAGACAAAATCCATGAGACAAACATCAAACTAACAATCTAACACACAAAATCAAAAGAAAAAGAAAGAATATAGAAAAAAAAGAAAAACTTAGGTTACCTCCCAAGAAGCGCTTGTTTAAAGTCGTAAGCTAAACTCCTGTACTTTCATCCTTCTTCAATTGGGTCATGGGGCAATGTTCATCCTCTTCTCAAGTTACTCCTCCTCTAGATAATGCTTCAATATCTAACCATTAACCTTGAAAGTCCTTCGCTCTTCATTCCAGACCTCTACGGCACCATAGGGAAACACTTTCTTCACCAGAAATGGTCCAGACCACCTTGACTTAAGCTTTTCGGGAAAGAGTTTCAATATGGAATTAAAAAGAAGCACCAGTTCTCCTTCACGAAACTCTCTATGAAGAATGTGCTTGTCATGCCACCTCTTGGTTCTTTCTTTGTATGACTTGGCAGTTTCATAGGCGTCCAATCTCAGCTCATCAAGCTTATGAAGTTGAAGCTTTCTCTTTTCTCTTGCCGTTTTTAAGTCAAAATTTAGAAGATTAATAGCCCAAAAGGTTTTATGTTCAAGCTCAATGAGTAGATGACAGGGCTTCCCATAAATCAGTCAAAAATGTGTCATCCCAATAGGAGTCTTGTAAGTAGTGTGGTAAGCCCAAAGAGCATCATCAAGCTTCAAAGACCAATCCTTTCTTGATCTAGACACAGTTTTCTCCAGAATACTCTTTATCTCTCAATTAGATACCTCCACTTGGCCAGAAGTCTGTGAATGGTAATGTGTAGCAACCTTATGAGTGACTCCATATTTCTTCAAGAGGTTCTCAAATTGTCTCTCTATGAAATGTTAACCTCCATCACTTATCACAGCCCCAGGAACTCCAAACCTTGGAAAGATGACCATCTTGAATAGCTTGATCACAGTCTTTGCATTACTTGTTGGGGATGGAACGGCCTCCACCCATTTAGATACGTAATCAACAGCTACAAGACTTAATTTATTGTTACAAGAGGATGAAAAAAGGCCCATGTAGTCAACTCCCCAAATATCAAAGATCTCCACCTCAAGAATAGTATTCATAGCCATTTTATACCTCTTGGAGATAATTCCAGCTCTCTAACATGGATCACATGATAACACAAAATTCTGAGCATCTCTGAAAATATGAGGCCAAAAGAAACCAGATTAAAGAACTTTGGATGCCGTCTTGGAGGCACTAGCATGTCCTCCATAGAATGCGGAATGACAATAACTCAATATACTCGGAGCCTCTTCCTCGGAGACACACCTCCTATAAATACCATCAGCACACCTCCGGTATATGTATGGGTCATCCCACAAAATTTTTTTCAGATCTAAGAAGATTTTCTTCTTTTACTAATAGTTAAGCTCAGGAGGTAGAACCTCACTAACCAAGTAGTTTGCATAGTCAGCATACTAAGGAGTATTCTTTGCAAAAATTGTAAACAATTGCTCATCAGGGAAAGAATTATCAATAGGTAAATCGCTCTTCGCAATCACCGGTTGCTCAAGCCTAGATAAATGATCTGCCACTTGATTCTTCGTCCCTTTTCTATCCAGAATCTCCAGATCAAACTCTTGTAGAAGAAGAATCCAACGGATAAGTCGAGGCTTTGCTTCCTTCTTGCTCATGAGATACCTAAGTGCTGAATGGTCAGTGTACACAGTCACCTTTGAACCCACTAGATAGGACCAAAACTTCTCAAAAGCAAAGACTACCGCTAGCAACTCTTTCTCTGTGGTGGCATAATTTGCTTGAGCTCCATCAAGTGTCTTGCTAACATAATAAATTGCATGCACTTTCTTGTCTTTTCTTTGTCCTAACACAGCTCTTACGGCATAGTCACTAGTATCACACATGACCTCGAATGGTAGATTCCAATCCGGTGTTTACAAAATGGGAGCAGTGATCAAAGCTTCTTTTAACCTGCAAAAGGCATTCAAATAGTCACTATCAAAATTAAATGGAACATCTTTTACTAAGAGATTAGACAAAGGTTTAGTAATTTTAGAAAAATCTCTAATGAATCTCTGGTAAAAACTGACATGTCCCAAGAAATTTCGCACTCCCTTCACATTCACCAGTGGAGGCAATTTCTCAATCACTTCAATTTTTGCCTTATCCACCTCAATTTCTTTTCTAGAAACCAAATATCCAAGCACTGTCCCCTCTTGTACCATAAAATGGCATTTCTCCTAATTCAAGACAAGATTAACCTCCTCACATCTCTGCAAAATCTTAGATAAATTGAATAAACAATCATCAAAGTTAGTTCCATATACTGAAAAATCATCCATAAAAACTTTCATGATGTTTTCAATAAATTCAGAAAATATTGCAGTCATGCATATTTAGAAAGTAGCAGGGGCATTACATAAACCAAATGGCATTCTCCTATAGGCAAAAATGCCATAGGGGCAAGTAAATATAGTCTTCTCCTGGTCACTAGGATGGATAGGGATTTGGTGGAATCCCAAATATCCATCTACGTAACAAAAGTATGTATGCCTAGCTAGCCTCTCAAGCATCTGATTAATGAAGGGTAGAGGGAAGTGATCTTTCCTAGTTACATTATTCAACTTTCTATAATCAATGCACATCCTCTAACCTGTGACTGTCCTAGTGGGAATTAATTGATTTTTCTTATTTTTAATTACAGTCATCCCCCCTTTCTTAGGAACCACATGCACAAGACTAACCCATTCACTATCAGAAATTGTGTAAATTACCCCAGCGTCAAGCAACTTAAGAACTTCTTTTTTAACAACCTCTTTCATATTAGGATTCAACCTTCGTTGATGCTCAATAGAGGATTTATGGTCAGGTTCCATTAAAATTCTATGCATGCAAAAGGAAGGATTTATGCCTTTAATATCATCAAGAGTATATCCTATGACCTTTCTATGCATCCTAAGAGCCCTAAGCAATTTCTCAGTCTCTAACTTATTCAAGCTAGCACTAACAATGACAGGATAACAAGAATTGGAACCAAGAAACTCATACCTGAGAGTGGAAGGAAGAGTTTTAAGTTCTACCTTAGGAGCCTTTTCTTCTTCCCACTTTCAGACTTAGGCTTTGGCTCAAGTTTTTCCACTTTGGCTTTGTAAGGTGGAATTTTCGAGGTTACCTCCAACAAGCGGGTATACTCAGCTACCTCTCCTCCAAAATCAAAAGAGCCGCCACCAACCAAGCATCTCTCTAATGGATCTTCCAAATGAATTTTGGTGGATTCTTCTTCCACCACCTGGTGCAATAAATCAATCCTGTAACAAGAGTCCTCAAAAGAAGGTTGTTTAATAGATTTAGAAATATCAAACTCAACCTTATTATCACTAACAATTAAAGACAAGTTGCCATTTTTAACATCAATTATAGCACCAGCAATAGTTAAGAAAGGCCTACTAAGAATAATGGGGATTTGGGAATCCTCCTTCATTTCAAGCACAACAAAATCAGCAGGTATGAAAAACTTACCAACTCGAATAAGAACATCCTCCAAGATGCCTACGGGGTACTTGACGGACCGATCCGTCAATTGAAGTGATATAGTTGTGGGTTTTAGCTCACCCACCTCTAACTTCTTACACACCGGGCATAAGACTAACACTAGCCCCCAAATCACACAGAGTTTTATCAAAATTCGTGTTGCCAATCAAACAAGGAATAGAGAAGCTACTTGGATCTTTTAACTTAGGAGGTAATTTATTTTGAATTAAAGCACTACACTTCTTAGTTAAAGCTATTGTCTCATATTCCTCAAGCTTCCTCTTATTGGACAAAATGTCCTTAAGAAACTTAGCATAGGTAGGCATTTGTCTCAATGCCTCAGTGAAGGGTACATTAATGTACAATTTCTTAAGGACCTCTAGGAACTTCCCAAACTGCCTATCTAACTTCACCTTAGCTAATCTTTGAGGAAAGGGAACCGGGGGTTAGTAAGGTTCAAGGGGTACATACTTAGACACCTTCTCAGTAGTTTCCTCTTCTTCTAAGGGTTATGTCTTAGTCTCTTTATCCTCAATTCCCTTATCATTTTCACTCTCCCCCTTACCCGTAGAATCCTCTAATTTCTTTCCACTCCTCAAACTCACAGCTTTACAATGTTCATTGCCTGGGTTGACTTCAGGTTGACCAGGAAACTTACCCTGTTGCCTATGTGAAGTGCTTGCTTGTTGGGCAATCTGGGTTTCCAACATCTTATTATGAATGGCCAAATTATCAACCTTAGCTGACAACTCTTTAATGGCTTCAGTCACAACTTGCCCATGTTGCCTAAACTCCTTATTCTGTTTAGATTGACTCTCAACAAAATTCTCAAGAAGAGACTCAAGTCTAGATTTTTGTACCTGTTGGAATCCGGAAGAGAGTTTAGCATTACCTTGCCCAGCTTAGTACTGACTATTCCAATAGGAGAAGTTAGGATGTGATCTCCAACCGGGGTTGTAAGTTTGAGAATACGGATTATTCCTCCCATTTTGGTTGAAGTCATGGAAATTGTGGTATGATTTCACTTGCTCCACCAGTGCACCTTGTGAGGGGCCAATTCCAACTTGGCATTTGGCACTTATGTGTCCCTGTGCTCCACAAATCTCACAAAAATTGTTAGAAGCACCTATAGAATTAACATAAGCTTTTTCAAGCATGTCAAAACGTTTAATCAAATAATCAAATTTTGACATGATTAAATCAACACCGTCTACCTCAAACTTACCTCCCGAGAGTTTCCTCGGGTTATGGCATTTTTCATTTGCCCATTGGTGATGATTTGCAGTTACACTCTCAATAATCTCATAAGCTTCTGTGAGCCTTCTATTCATCAAAGCTCCACCAGCTGCGGAGTCAAGAGACACCTTCGAAGAATATTCTAAACCATTGTAGAAGGTGTGGACGATCAACCATTTCTCTAACCCGTGGTATGGGTAGGCTTCCAGCAAAACCTTATATCTATCCCAAGCTTCTGACAATGACTCTCCATCTTTCTGAATGAAGCTTGTAATTTGGGTCCTTAGATGAGAAATCTTGGAAGTGGAAAGAATTTGTCCAAGAAAGCTTACTCAAATTGGTCCCAAGTAGTTATCGTCTCAGTGGGAACATACTTCAACCAGGCCCTAGCTCTATGTCTCAATGATAATGGAAACAAGCGGAGATGAATAGCATCAACAGAGGCGCCTTCAATCTTAAGGGTCTCACAGAACTCCAAGAACATATCCACATGATCATTCGGGTCCTCTTATGGCAATCCTCCAAACTGGTTCTACCTTATCATAGAAAGTAAGGTAGGAAGTATGGTGAAGTGCCTAGCTTCAATGTCTGGCTGAGCAATTCTAAATCGCAAACCCCGAGCATTAGGGGCTTCATACTCTTTTAGTGGTCTATTATCCTCATCTTCAGCCATAACAAGTGTTAGTTCAAGTATTTCTCTTGCTCTTTGCCTTTGTTGTCTTCTCCTTCTATGAAGAGTTCTTTCAATTTCAGGATCTGCTTCAATAAGAGTCCCAGAACGTCTAGTACTTCACATAAACAAGAGAAATTACCTGCAGAGAGTCAAAGAGGAGACAAGAACGTAAGAATATGATAAAAAGAAAAAAGTTTAAAATAATTGAATTAAAAATTAAACCGATATTCAAGAAAAACACATTCCCCGACAACGGCGCCAAAAACTTGGTGTGTGAAATCCGCAAGTGTACGGTTTCGTCGTCAAGTAATAAAAGATCAAATTCACAGGGACTATGTCTATGAATACCAATTAATTAATTAATTTAATTAGATTAAACAAAGGGGGATAAAATTGTTGATTAATGAAATCTTGATATCCAAGCAATTAAATAAATAAATATTAAAGTGCAAAATTAAGAACAAAAACAGCAAGTTAATAAGAAAGGATTTTCAGATTTGAGAAAGCTTCTAAGATTGGGGTAACCGCAATGATACAAGACAAATCCTAATTGACAACCCTTTTATTAAAATTGAAATTCAATTGAAGGTGAATTACCCTAAATTAGTTAATGTTCTTTCTCAAGAGACAAGAACCGTGCCCAATTAAACTGATTCCTACTCTCGTGGTAATCAAAATTAAATTAAACCCATTACGCTTTATGGTAATTCATTAAATCCTCGAAAGGCTAAACCTACTCTTGTGATTTAGACCTTAAGTTCAATTCTTATGGTTCCAACACCTAGGTTTACCTCTCAGTATGTCCCTAAATATCTATGAGATGCAAATATATGGCCAGCAAATTCACATGAATTAGTGCAATAAGGATTGAATCAAAGAACATGCAAGATTAATAAAAGGGGAAACAAAGTCAATTAATCATCATCGATATATCAAAGAGCATTGCCCAATCCTAGAAATAAAAGAAACTACTCAGATATGGAGAAGAAGAAACAAGAAAACATATTCAAGAACATTCAAACCCGTAATCAAAGAGAGAAGAGAGGAGAAAGATCAAGATTCCAAAGCCTCCAAGTGTTCCTCTTTCAAACCAAATTAGAACCCCAAAACTGTATTCAAAACACCTATTTATACCCCTAGGGTTTTAATTGGCTAAAAAGGCCCCAAAAGAAATAAAAAATAAAACTTAAAAATTGATGTGTACTGCGATCCACGACCGTAGATCTCTCTACCACAGGACATTTTTTCTTCAGCTTGAATTCCACGGTCGTGGATCATTCTACGGCCTAGCCGTGAACTCTCTGGAGTTTCTCTTTTGCTTCTTCAAGTTGCTACTCGATCCATGGCCGTGGAAAATTCCACAAGTAAGCCGTGGTTCTCTCTGGAGTGAGCTTTTTAACCCTGTTTGCTATCCATAAAGCTCCAACTTTAATCATGCAAGCTTTCCATTTATTTTAAGGCCAATTTAGCACCAATCTTGCACAACAACACCAAAAATACCTCAATTATCCAAACTAAAGGAAAAACAAATAAAAAAAGAAACTAAAATACCTAAAATGCCTAAAAATGCATGCAAAACAAGACTAAAATGTGATGTTGTTTCACACACATCAGTTTTCATGGTGTTGGCCGTGAGGTTGGAGAAGAAAGAAATGGAAAAAAACGTTGGTTTCTTGAAGAGAGAGAAGAGAGAAAAGATGAATGGTCACAAAGTTAAGAGAAATGAAATAAAACTATGCACTCCAAGTGCTTGGCCGTGAGGGTGGTCATCCAAAGAAGGGGTCAAAGCTTCTCCAAGAAGCTTTGTGAAGGTCAAAACTTGTTCTCCAAGCTCTCCTCCCATTAGCTAGCCACTAAGCTTGACCAATTTTTATTTGTTAGACACTTTTGTTGACTATTCAATAACTTAACAAGCAAGCTTGCTTCTCCCATTGGTGCACACATAAAGCTTGTCATAATTAACTTCTAAGATATTTAAGCTTAATATTTTCACCCAGATATTTTACGTAGATATTTTACTAAGATATTTTAATGAGATATTTTTCGTTAGATATTTATCCTTAGATATTTTACTAGGTAAGTCATCGTAGAGAAGTCTCTAGAACCTGTGACTCACTGTGGCGAGCCATAGGTGAGTCAGTGTTCTACAAACTTCTAGAATGTAGCTAGTCACCATTCTAGAACATGACGAGTCATCGCTTCTACAAGCCTCTAGAACACGCTGTTGGTGTAAGCCTTAGAGGCTGATACATTTGTCTGTATTTATATACATTCTATTATGCTTATTTTAATATATGAGACATTTTATTTATTGTGTTCTTTTTTGATAAACATAATAAAGTCCTTAGAATAGTAAGTTTGATGCCATAGGTTATCGAGTGGATGACTTGATCGTGAGATCCTTTTGGTTATAACACTATTCTTAAATGTCCCTAGTCAAGTATTATTGTTAATTAGGACAACAATAATACATTGAGACTAGTATATGCATAGACTGATGACCACATCTCACGGGTCATGGATATGAGATATCAAGTCTTCACATGGGTACATATTAGAGTACTGATGTATTGGACTGACCCACCATGAGTATGCTACATGGATCATTACGTGAGTATCATAAGCGATTCTCATAGTGACAATGGTGTCTGTAGTCCTTTGACCTAAAATCCTATGATTTCTACATAAGGAGTTGTGTGTTTTAATACCATCAAACGTCATCTATAACAAGGTGATTATAAAGTTAGTTATTGGACATACCACAAATCATGTAGAAGGATGTGAGTGACCTAGATGGGATTTGTTACTCCTACATAACAGGAGCGATATCTTCAGGCCCCCTGATTGAGTGAGACTGCGAAATGCATGGCCATGCTCAAATGAGTCAATATGAGATACTGATTTCATTTGTTGTTACAAAGTCTACTCGAGTATCAGGAAATGAATGATTGGACTATACAAGGGTGACGCATTCCATGCCTTATGTTCAATCTAGATATCTTGACAAAGGGACTAAATGACACGGAAACATTAGTCATGGAAAGGTTACGTCAAATCACTGACATTCTTATTACTTAGGTAGCAGCGATGTGTTGCTAGATACCGCTCACTGCTTGTAATATTCAAATGGGATTTTAATAGTATTGCCAATGTAATGAGAACCTGCAGGGTCACACACATAGAGCAGACTAAAATTAGAGCAATGGATCCAAGTTAGACTCGGATTTAAATATGGGCCAGACTCATAACAGATGAGTCTAGGGTTGCACAGCTTACCTTGCTGCTGCTCATACTCACTTAAGGCAGTCACTATTATAAATAGTACTGCTAAGGGGCTGCTAAGAGACACAATTTCAGAACCCTGCCGCACCTACAGAAAAGTGAGTGAGAGAGCAACAGGTTTCTTCTCTTCTCTTCGTAGCTAGCACTATATGAGAGATGTGAGGCTCCTCTTTGCGGACGTTGGACGTTTGTGAGTCTGTTCATGTGGATACCGCAGAGACATCATTTCTTTTACAGTGTTGGTGATTCACGTCCTTCCTTTTGATCACGCTTCAGAAGGTAAATAATTTAAAAACTCAGATTATGGCTTTTCGCATGGATCCTCGTTGGGAATCCTAATTTTTTTCACTGCGTGATGTAATAGCAATTCCCAGTAGTCTCTAATACCACTACTGGGAATTGCGGTTACATCACGCAGTAGAAAAAATTAGGATTCCCACCAAAGATCCATGCGAAAAGCCATAATCCGAGTTTTTAAATTAAAGCGCCTCCTATCAACGTCCTTACTTGATGTCGTCTTATTGCCTTCACATCATAATTACATTATATAGAAACCTCTTTTACATTCGAGGGGAGTTAGGTGATAAGAGAATGTATAATCAGAATGTAGAGAGAAAGGCACGACACGTAGGTCGTATTTATAAAAAAACCAAAATAGCATAAAAAGAGGACTAAGGCCATAACCATGTCACTTTTATTATATGTTTTTTATGTATGAGATGCATGGATAATGCTTATGGTATGATAAATAGTTTAATAAATAGTGAGATCTAATAATAATAAAAAAATTCTCTCAAAGCAAATATTAAGTCATAATGTGATGCCTTCCAATGTGTGGCACTCGTCAAGACTAGTATTGATCAAGTGCAGGTCTGCCAAAGCAGGATGCCTTTATCTATATTAGTAAGACGTGATGGGATAAAGGTAATATCTAACTGCCAACCATTGGGTCTGACTTAACTAGGCTATTTCAACAGGATTGAAGGCTTAAAGGCATGAAGTTGGGCTTTGGTCCATTAGATGGATTTGAATAAGTGTTATTCACCCAACTATCCAAGAGTTACATGTGATGTAATTGGAAAGTGTTTCCTACCTAAATAACTGAATTTTGGGTGATCAGCTAAAGCTGACTCAAAACTAGGTGAAATATGGATCTTGGCCCACTAGAAAATCTTACGATGGGATTTTCCGAGTCAATGCTGAGGGTCATTCACTTGAATAAAATAGTGGGAGGCATATTTAATTAAAAGACCTTATTAAATATGTTTATGGCATGATACTTGTATTTTGCATATTTCTATTGATAGATTACCATGGCAATAAACACATCAAGTAACTTATCACTGCGATGCATCCTTGAGAAGCACAAGTTGTCTAGAATGAAATTTTTAGACTGGTGCAGGAATTTGAGGATTGTACTCAAGCAAGAGAAAAAGCTGTATGTACTAGAACAGCCTATTCCTGAGCCACCTGCTGCTAATGCCCCTAGAATTGAAAGGAATGCTTATAAGAAGCATCAAGATGATGCCTTGGACATCGGATGTCTTATGTTGGCCACCATGAACTCTGAGCTCCAAAAGCAACATGAGAACATGGATGCCTACGATATGATCATACACCTTAAGAAGCTCTATCAAGAGCAGGCCAGGCATTAGAGATACGAGGTCTCTAAAGCACTATTTCAGTGCAAGCTGGTAGAAGGAAGCCCTATTGGTGCTCATGTACTCAAGATGATTGGGTACATTAAAAACCTAGAGAGACTTGGTTTTCCTTTGGGCCAAGAGTTGGCCACTGACTTTGTCCTGCAATCTTTGCCAAAAGTTTTAGTCAATTTGTCATGAACTACAACATGAATAAGATTGACAAATCACTACCAGAGCTACTAGGCATATTGAGAACTGCTGAGCAGAATATTAACAAAGGCAAAGGGAAGGCCATAATGATGGTCCCAAAGAATAAGGGCAAGAAACAGCAGAAAAAGCCTAAGGACAACTGGAAGGGCAAGGGCAAGTATAAGTCCAAGCCCAGCACTTCTGGCTTGAAACTAGTGGGTGGAGTGGCTAAGAAAGGTACATACTTCCACTGTGGTCAGACCGGACATTGGAAGAGGAACTGTGCCAAGTTCCTGGAGGAGCTCAAGAAAAAGAAGGGAAGTGAGACTTCCACTTCAGGTATTTTTGTTATTGAAGTCAATTTATCTACTTCTGCATCATGGGTATTAGATACTAGATGTGGATATCCAATTTATGTAAATGTGTAGGATCTAAATAGTAGTAGACCATTGACGAAGGGCGAAGTTGACCTACGAGTGGGAAATAAAGCAAAGGTTGCTACATTAGCTGTAGGGACTTATTTATTATCTTTGCCCACTGGGCTTGTAATAGAGTTAGAGAACTACTATTTTGTGCCTACTATTAGCAGGAATATCATTTCTGTTTCTTGTTTGGACAAGAAAGGTTTTTCTTTTATTATAAAGGACAAGTATTGTTCCATTTATATGAATGATATTTTTTATGGTAGTGCACAATTGAGTAATGGACTTTATGTCCTTGATCTCGAAACGCCCATCTATAATATAAATATAAAGAGGTTTAAATCAAACAATTTGAATCTAACTTTTCTCTGGCATTGTCGTTTGGGCCACATAAATGAGAAACGCATCTCCAAACTCCATAAAGATGGATTCTTGGACTCGTTTGATTTCGAATCATATGAGACATGTGAATCTTGTTTATTGGGGAATATGACAAAGGCCCCATTCACTAGACAAGGTGAAAGGGCTAGTGATCTTTTAGGCCTTATACATAGTGATGTATATGGGCCACTAAACACACTCGCTAGGGGTGGTTTTCAATACTTCATTACATTTACTGATGATTTCAGTGGATATGGATTTGTATATCTTATGAAGCACAAATTAGAATCCTTTGAAAAGTTCAAAGAGTTCAAGAATGAAGTACAAAATCAACTTGGCAAGAGTATTAAAATCCTTCGATCAGATCGAGGAGGAGAATACTTAAGCTAACAGTTTGATGATCATCTGAAAGAGTGTGGGATAATATCTCAACTCACTCCACCAGGAACACCACAATGGAATGGTGTCTCTGAAAGGAGGAACCGGACCTTATTGGACATGGTCCGATCCATGATGAGTCATGCAGACCTTCCAGGCTCCTTCTGGGGACATGCTCTATTAACAGCAACTTTCACACTTAACCGTGTTCCATCTAAGACGGTTCAAAAGACACCATATGAGATATGGACTAGTAGACGGCCCAGTATGTCTTTCTAGAAGATTTGGGGATGCGAAGCTTATGTGAAACGTCAAGTTTCTGATAAACTTGGACCTATATCAGATAAATACTTCTTTGTGGGGTATCCTAAGGAAACCAAGGGATACTTTTTCTATAATCCTATCGAGGGCAAAGTGTTTGTCGCACGAATAGCTATGTTTCTAGAAAGGGAGTTTATCTCCAAAGGAACAAGTGGGAGAAAAGTAGAACTTGAAGAAGTTTAAGTTTCACAAAGCAGCAATGAATCAATGATGGAAATAGAGTAGCCTCCACAAAATGTTGTGGAACAACAACCTGCTCTAGTAGCATAAGACCTGCATAGGTCTAACAGGATACATCATCAACCAGAGAGAAATGGATTTCTCATGACCCAGCAAGGTGACATATTGCTCATGGATCAAGATGAGCCTGTGACTTACTAGGAATCTATTATTGGCCCAGAATCTGAGAAATGGCTTGAGGCCATGAGATCTGAAATGGATTCCATGTATGCTAACCAGGTATAGACCTTGGTTGACCTACCTGAAGGGGTAAAACCCATTGGGTGCAAGTGGGTTTTTAAGAAGAAAATCGATATGGATGGTAATGTGCATACCTTTAAGGCGCGATTTGTGGCTAAAGGTTTCAAACAAATTCATGGTGTAGACTATGATGAGACTTTTTCCCCAGTTGTGATGCTTAAATCTGTTCAGATCTTGCTTGCTATTGTAGCATACCATGATTATGAAATTTGGAAAATGGATGTCAAAATTGCTTTCCTTAATGGAAATCTTCTCGAGGATGTGCACATAACACAACCTGAGGGTTTTGCCACTCTAGAGGATGTTGGAATGGTGTGCAAGTTACAACGATCTATATATGGATTGAAGCAAGCTTCGAGAAGCTGGAATCTTCATTTTGATGATACAATAAAATAGTTTAGTTTCATCAAGAATGAAGAAGAATCTTGTGTCTACAAGAAAGTTAGTGGGAGTACTATTGTCTTTCTGGTATTATATGTAGATGACATACTACTTATCAGAAATGACATCCCTACCCTACAGTCCGTAAAGACTTGGTTAGGGAACTGCTTCTCTATGAAGGACTTGGGCGAAGCCACCTATGTGCTAGGTATCAAGATCTATAAAGATAGATCACTGAGACTGCTTAGCCTAAGTCAGAGTACATACATAGACAAAGTGTTAAGACGGTTTAACATGCATGAATCCAAGAAAGGACTCTTGCCTATGTCGTATGGTGTAAGCCTATCTAAGGCTCAATCCCCTTCCACCCAGGATGAGAGGGATCGCATGAGCAAGATTCCATATGCATCTACAATTGGATCTATCATGTATGCCATGTTATGTACTCGACCAGACATCTCGTATGCTTTGAGCATGACGAGTAGGTACCAGTCTGATCCCGGTGAAAGTCACTGGACTGCTGTCAAGAACATCCTTAAGTACTTGAGAAGGACTAAGGATTCATTCTTGGTATATGGAGGCGAGGAAGAGCTAGTTGTAAAAGGTTACACTGATGCTAGCTTCCAAACTGATAAGGATGACTCCAGATCGCAATCGGGTTATGTTTTTTGCCTAAATGATGGGGCTGTGAGCTGGAAGAGTTCAAAGCAGGAGACAGTCACCGATTCTATCACAGAGGTTGAGTATATTGCTGCCTCCAATGCAGCAAAGGAGGCCGTTTAGATCAGGAAGTTCATTACCGAACTTAGCGCTATTCCTAGCATTGTGGACCCAGTGGACCTCTATTGTGATAATAATGGAGCCATTGCACAAGCTAAGGAGCCTAGATCTCACCAGCGATCCAAACATATACTTAGGTGCTTTTATCTCATTCGAGAGATCATCGATAGAGGAGATGTGAAGATATGCAGAGTACCAACAAATGATAACATTGCTGATCCACTGACAAAGCCTCTTGCACAGCAGAAGCATGAGAGTCATACTAGGTCTTTAGGCATTAGACATATGCCTAATTGGCTCTAGTGCAAGTGGGAGATTATTGGTGTATGCCCTAGAGGCTGATACATTTGTCTGTACTTACATACATTTTATTATGCTTATTTTAATATATGAGGCATTTCATTTATTATGTTCTTTTTTGATAAACATAATAAAGTCCTTAGAATAGTAAGTTTGATGCCATAGGTTATCAAGTGGATGACATTATAACACTATTCTTAAATGTCCCTAGTCAAGTATTATTGTTAATTAGGACAACAATAATACATTGAAACTAGTATGTGCATAGACTGATGACCACATCTCACGGGTCATGGATATAAGATATCAAGTCTTTACATGGGTACATGTTAGAGTAATAATGTATTGGACTGACCCACCTTGAGAACGCTACATGGATCGTTATGTGAGTATCATAAGCGATTCTCATAGTGACAATGGTGTCTGTGGTCCTTTGACCTGAAATCACTACGATTCCTACATGAGGAGTTGTGTGTTTTAATACCATCAAACGTCATCTGTAACAAGGTGATTATAAAGTTGGTTATTGGATATATCACAAATTATGCAGAGGGATATGAGTAACCTAGATGGGATTTATCACTCCTACATAACAGGAGCGATATCTTCAGGCCCCCGGATTGAGTGAGACTGCGAAATGCATGGCCATGCTCAAATGAGTCAATATGAGATATTGATTTCATTTGTTATTACAAAGTCTACTCGAGTATCAGGAAACGAATGATTAGACTATACAATGGTGACGCATTCCATGCCTTGTGTTCAATCTAGATATCTTGACAAAGGCACTAAACGACACGGAAACATTGGTCACGGAAAGGTTATGTCAAATCATTGACATTCTTATTACTTGGGTAGCAGTGATGTGTTTCTAGATATCGCTCACTGCTTGTAATATTAAAATGGGATTTTAATATTACTGCCAGCGTAATGAGAACCTACAGGGTCACACACATAGAGCAGACTAAAATTGGAGCAATGGATCTAAGTTGGACTCGGATTCAAATATGGGTCAGACTCATAACAGATGAGTCTAGGGTTGCACAACTTACCTTACTGCTGATCACACTCACTTAAGGCAGTCACTATTATAAATAGTACTATTAAGGGGCTGCTAAGAGACACAATTTCAAAACCCTAGCCGCACCTACAGAAAAGTGAGTGAGAGAGCGACAGGTTTCTTCTCTTCTCTTCGCAGCTAGCACTGTGTGAGAGACGTGAGACTCCTCTTTGTGGATGTTGGACGTTCATGAGTCTGTTCTTGTGGATACCGCAGAGACATCGTTTCTATTACGGTGTTGGTGATTCACGTCCTTCCTTTTGATCACGCTTCAAGAGGTAAACAATTTAAAAACTCAGATTATGGCTTTTTGCATTGATCCTCGGTGAGAATCCTAATTTTTTCTGCTGTATGATATAACCGCAATTCCCAGCACACGCTGAGTCATGGTGTTGAGGTGTCACACAAGGTGTGCAGCTTCTATTGGTCCTCCATGATGAGTCACAGCCACCAAGTTTGACCAGCTCCTCATTGGTGCATACAAAGTGAGTCACAACTACTAAAAATCTTTTGAAACATTCTAGAATACGCTAGTCACCACCTTAGTCACCTAAATGAGTCATCAAACGATGAGTCATCGTTCTAGAATACGCGAAATATTTTTATTTGATAGATAAATTCTAAAAATTAAAAGATTTAGAACTATGTCTTTCGGTTTCGGGTTTAATATGCTCCCCCGGCCCCGAATAAATAGTCTAAAATTTTCCTGGCCCTGAAAAATATTATTTTCCTAACACCGAGTAAAACACACGAAAAGATCAGAAATAACAGTAAAACAGTCAAAATAAATTATATCGAGCACAAAAATCACAAAATCAGTAAAATCACATTTTACATAAATAACAAAATTAAAGTGAGAAATTCAATTAAAAGAGCAATCAATTCAAAAACTTATCTAAAATTGGGTTGATTCTATCAAAGATCTTTTAACAAATATTTGAAGTGCATTTGAATGGTTAATTTGGATTCAACAAAAATCTCCGCATCAAATCCAAAATTCATGCTAGACAATCATCTAGAATTCAATTAACAATTGACACACAAATTTACAATTGCACAATTCATGTTGGAATCTATGTTAATTTGATCTTCGAATTCAATTAACATAGGCACAAATCAGTAACCTAACCTCTTTAATTCTGTGATTAATTCATATCAATCAATCCTAAATTCATCATAATTTTAAATCTTAAATCAAGATCCAATCAGATCAAACATAAACAGAATCACCATTCACGCATTCAAGATTAAGAAGAAGAGGAAGAAGAGGAATCCAAATGCAATTCAAACACAAAACAGAACCAAGATCTCAAGAATCCAAATCACAATTTCTTCAAGAATATTTGAATTGATTACAGAAGTTTAGATCTCCATAGGCATCACCATGAAGGAGCTTAAGGAAGAAGGAAGAACAAGAGAGAAAGATCTAGATATATAAAGAGAAGGTGAGAAAAGTGTGGAATGAAAAAATGATCTCAGTTTTCTACTTCTACAGCTATAAACTAACTCCTATTTTTGTCTCATATCATTAGAACCCTATTAGTTACAAATACGGGTCCATTATAAGTAATTAGGCCTAAACCCCATGTCATTTGGAGGTCTACAATTCAAGTTATGGATAAAACATTCTCAAAGGGTCTCTGAACTCGAGTTCTGACTTTCAGGCCCAATTAGCTCTATTAGATGTCCGACTCTGCCCTGGATATCCCATGAAAGTTGTAGAGCTCTCTCTCATCTTTTCTATAAGATAAAATACATAATTTTAGACTTCTAGAACTCATGATATGGTCGAAATACATAAATAATGTCAAATCTCAATAATGCTGGAAAAGATCAATTAAGCCCAATTTGAGTCCAAACTTACAAAACATGACCAAGTCCAATCAATTAAGTATATGAATAGTGTAAATGACTAAAAATGAGAATTTATTAATATATAAAATATGTGATTATCAAACGAGTCTTAGAATGAGTTAAGTCCTAAGTTAAGCAATGAAGCGAGTTAAGCAATTTGCTAAGTATAGTTGATGTTATACAATTGTATGGGCGATTGTGTAATATCGAGATAGTTTAGATTTCTATACGTCATACAATTGTATGAGTAATTGTATAATGTTGATATAAATTAAAATTGTATGCAGTTTATATTGTTTAATGTCATGAGATACATGTAAATTACTGAGAATTTTATATTCTCACCCCTTTTTATGTTTCCATGGTAAAAGCAGGTAAAGACCCTAGCAAAAGGGGTAAAGTAAATAAAGAAAGAGCAACAAGACTAAATGGTTTTAGTTTTTTTTATATGGATAACTCTTGTATATATTTACTTTGAGTTGTAGTTTTGCTATATATATAACACTTTGCCCTTTGAGGCTTTTGATGTATATATGTATGACCTCTTTTATCATGGCTCTCCATATTTATTTCTTTAATGATATAGGATTAGAAGTCTAGTAGAATAGAAGTAACATGTTTAATGCTTTGTATCTTTATATATATATAAGTTATATCAAGATATTCGTATTAGAGTGTTACATCTTCCATGTTTCATAACTCAGAAAATACAACCCATATCCTCACATATTATGGAAATTGAATCAATACAATTAAAAGATGACTTAATATATGTGATTAAACTTGTAAGGATTGTGGACAGAGGGGTCAAAGAGCACAAAGGAAAGCAAATTTCTTTGGTGAAGCTCATATGGGATAGGATTAGCATAGAGGAAGCTGCCTGGGAGTTGGAGTCCCACATGAGGCAAGACTATGTTGAACTTTTTACATGAGGTAAGTGGTGTAGTATGGATTGTTATTAAAAATTAAGATCAAAATCAGTTGTCAAGTTCTACCAAAAATATAAAAACCTTATAACCAGTTGTAGTTAGTAAGGGTCGATCCATAGAGAATCAATTCAATTGGCACTATAAATCAATTCCTAATGTAAACTCTAAATAACAATAAATAGTAAAAGGGGCTTTTTTTGTTAAAAATAAGAAAAGAAATTAAGTCCAAAGCAATAGTAGTAAACATGATTTGAATTACCAATTTAAAGGTATTAGTTAAGAGATGGAATCCACCATTAGATTTATATGATAAAGCTAACCTACATATCCTTTATACTAACATAGTCAATTATGTCTTTAAGCAATTGTGAGATTAATTCTCTATTTTCCTTAGGTTTTGGTGATAATCATATATTTGATACATTAATGAACCCTCATTTTCAGTCATTTACACTTTCCATGCACTTAATTGATTGATTTTGGTTATGTTTTGTAAGTTTGGACTCAAATTGGACTTAATTAAATTTTTTAGCATGATTTATGTCTTACATTGTTTCTATATTTGGACCATATCTTGGGATGTAGTTGGTCTTTTTAGGTGATTCTAGTGTCATTTGAAAGATAAGAGAGATATATACAACTTTAATGAAGACCTCAAAGGCTTAATCATACAATTGGATAACTCAAATTGGAGTTGAAGTAAGAACGAGGGTGCTGATCCTGACAGCTTGACCTATACATACTATTCATGACATGGATAGGGATATAAAATGTCAAATGGACTGAAATTTTGATGGTTGATATTTAAGACCCAAATATACAACTTTCATGTTGAATATTTGTCCAGAATCTAAGGTATAATGGGTCATATTGGGCTTGGAAGTCAAAATAGAGGAGCTGTCACTGGGCCTGAGTAGTATACAATAATCAGACCATATCTTGAGTTGTAGGAATTCTTTTGGGATGAAACTAATGGCATTTATAAGCTAAGATCTAGACCTACAACTTTCATGAAGACCACTTTGTGAGAAAATGACGAATACAATGACTTCAGAGCTAAATGATTTCGAGAGACAAAGAATCTCCATAATTTTCCACTCATCAAAAATCATTTGGCATTTTCCACTCATTTTCCACTCATCCACCCACTCATAAATCATCCCCCTTATCATTTTGTATCCCTAATCCTCTATAAAAGGCACCATTAGTAAATCATTGAGGAGTCTTGGTCCTAGAGGCCAAGATCATGTTATTGTGTTGTTTGTTTATCTTGTTGTAATTTTCTTTTGCTCTAAATTGAAGTTATATTCTTCTTCTTCTTCTTCTCTCTTCCTTTCTTCTTGTCTATGAGTAACTGAATTTTATTTTGTTTGGGTGAAATGGTGAAGCTCTTGGTAATGAAATAAGGTTAGATTAATCTCTTTCTTGTGCTTAAATGATATATTATCAAGTGGTCATTATATTTGTTGTATTTTGTTTCCAATCAATTTAGAAACCCTCCTTGTAAAGTGGAGTTCTTGATTTGTTGTTGACAAGAGATTGGCACAATGAATGCTTGAACCCATTTACAAGTGTTAGTGTTAGAAACTCTCCTTGTAAAGTGGAGATCTTGATTTATTGTAGACAAGAGATTGACACAATGAATGCTTGAACTCATTTACAAGTGTTGGCGTTAGTGGATAATTAAAGGAACCATAATATAACTAATATAACTTTTAAAGAACTTTGAATGTTATATTTTTCGATTAGAACCTCCGTTATATGTGGATTCTAATTGAGTTATAAAATAATTAATTTTGTCCTTAATTTATTTATCAAGAGTGAATCTCCTAGCCCAAGTAATTCCTTTTTACTTGTGAACAATTTTATTTATTATCTTTTTTGTGACAAATCTTTTCCTTACCTCAACAAATTTTTCTTCATTAATTCCCTGTGAATTGACCTCGGACTCCCGAGAAATTTATTACCTGAGATAACCTTTAATCTGCATCATTTGGTTAATTTAACAATCACTCAAATTAGTCCCTAATCACTAGTTAGCTATAAAGGAGCTGCTCTTATATCTACCTAATGATTGTATTAAGATTGAGAAAACTAATCATACTAAGATCCGATCACACACCGAGATTGAATTACTTAGAATATAAAGACCGTGCATAGCAATCCTAGTTTTACCACTTTCAAAATTGGCAAAGAATATAAAGACCTTTATATTAAAGTAAGATCAGAAACATATGAATAAAAGTATAACTATAATGAAATAAAGAAGTATGTAGGATTCACAAAATCAAAACTAAGGTTTCATCTTCCCTTAACCAAATAAGAAACTTAGCCACACGTGGCAAATTCAAGATCAAAAGAAAAACATTGTCAAGAATACAAGTGCGAAAGAAAACTGAAGATCAAATTAGTTTCTAATTATTGAGGTTTATTGATCGTCGATGGTTCGAACCCGAATCTCTAATCTTCAATTGAATCCCTCTCTCTCTTTGTCTTCTAATTCTCCTCAGTTCTTTGGCGGCTTCTCTCTCAAACTCCCTTTTGGAACCTTAAGCAATCCTATTTATAACTTTGGATACCTAGCTCCTCGTCCAAACTCAAAACAAATTTCCTGATACAAAGATAGTGGCCGTGTCTGAATACACGACTCCCCTGTGTTTGAGTCTTCCAGCGTAAGTTCCACATAATTGGAAGTCAAAGAGGAACATGGCCTACCCCGTGTCTTTGGGCATACTCAGAACTGGATTCAATTTGTGAGGCCAGAGAAGGATACGGCCCCTTTGTGTCTAGGGACACGGGCCGTGTCACTTAATTTCTTTATATTCAATTTTGATTCTTCACATATTGTTTCTCCCTTCGCTTCTAAGGGAGATGTTGATCTCCTTAAGTCTTTAGCTCTCTACTAAAGCGGATAGCAAGCTTGGTTTGATGCTAGTGGACTCCGTCACTTTAAATTCTCCTGAAAAACACAATGCAATTATGAGTGCTTATAAACACACTTAAGCATAGTTTCATAATAAGGATCCAATTAATCTTCATATTTAGAAACTTAGCTAAAAGTTTACAATTAAACATATATGGAGTCCAATTAGATCAAAGACAAGGCATTCAAGATGTAGAAATAATCAACAAATCAAATACCTCCACATTTAGCCTTTTGTACTTCTAGGTAAAAATATAAAATGAAGCACATGTGTCCCAACAAGCAATGAAAGTGTAGAACAATGAGCAAAGACCTACACACCTTAATCTTTTCAAGGGATCTAAACAATTCAGGAATGTCCTCCTTTGACAATCCAAATCAACACGTAAAGTCAATCAAATTCCAAGGATAAATCAACATGATAAATCCTCACTGAAATGCTCTTTCACTCAAGTGTTTTGGGTTTGTGTTTACTGTGACACCTGGGACCGACGAGGACGGGGAGTGGTCGCTGGAGCAAAAGATGAAGCACAGACAAGGAGTGGCTCCTGGCAGGCTTCTAGGCGGAGGGACATATGAATGAACTGAATACACACTGGAATGAGAGGGATCCAGAGACTGTGCAGGTATGGGACTACATAGTTGAGGATGGCTTAAAGGAATTGATTAGCACCACTCATATCAACAAGATGCATCTTCTTTTCGGGAGCCAAGAACATAAGTATTCTATAGTTAAGTGTGCTTGACTTGGAGCACTTGTGGGATGGGTGACCTCCTAGGAAATTTCTTAGGATGCGTGTGAGTAAGGACAAAGCACACTGAAAAGACTCATGTTGGTTTGTGGGGACACTCATTGATCTTGCAGGAAGTCTTGAGATGTTATAAATGGTATCAGAGAGGGACCTCTCCCAGTACGGTGTGGTTCGGGGATGAACCATGCAAAAGCTGGTGGGTATGTGATACCCGGGGCCGACGAGGGCGGGGAGTGGTCGCCGGTGCAAAGATGAAGCACGGATAAGGAGTGGCTCCTGGCAGGCTTCTAGGCAGAGGGATACATGAATGAACTGAATACACACTAGAATGAGAGGGATCCAGAGACTGTGCAGGTATAGGACTGCATAGTTGAGGATAGCTTAAAGGAATTGATTAGCACCACTCATATCAACAAGATGCATCTTCTTTTTGGGAGCCAAGAACATAAGTACTCTATAGTTAAGCGTGCTTGACTTGGAGCACTTGTGGGATGGGTGACCTCCTAGGAAGTTTCTTAGGATGCGTGTGAGTGAGGACAAAACACGCAGAAAAGATTAGTGTTAGTTTGTGGGGACACTCATCGATCCTGTAGGCAGTCTCAGGACGTTGGATGGAATTATAGAAGCTTGGATATTGGTTTTGGGTATAGGGGCCGAATGCTTCAAGAGAAAGAGAGAATGGAGTTCTTTGGTTGTTCTTGGATGAGAGAGAAAAGTTTGTGTCACAAAGTGATAGAAAATGAAATAGAATATCCTATTTCTCAAGTATATGACCGTGTAGGTACATGAAGAGAAAGATCAAAATAAATTTACAGCACACAGAAATTACAAAATGGTACAATTCAGACATTACTGAGAAATAGTAAATTTTAGAGTGTTACAACTCTCCATGCACCTACACGGCCATATACTTGAGAAATAGGATATTCTATTTCATTTTCTATCACTTTGTGACACAAACTTTTCTCTCTCATCCAAGAACAACCAAAGAACTCCATTTTCTCTTTTTCTTGAAGCATTCAGCCCCTACACCCAAAACCAACATTCAAGCTTCTATAATTCCATCCAACATCATTTTCTAAACCTAGACAAGATTCTAAACACTTTTCATCTTATAAGTTTCATCAAATTCATCCTTTTGGTGCTTCTAAATCAAGCTAGAGTTTTCTACTCTACAAGGTAAAATTCTTGTTTCTTGTTCCTAAGTTTGATTCTTGAGTTTCTAAGCCATGATTAATCCATGGTTTCTCTTTGTCAAGCTTTGTTTGTGACTTTAGTTTGGTTTAAGCTTGTTAGAGTTTTCTTTGGAGGCTCACGAAATCCCTAGGAGGCCATACAAGAGGGGTTTTTGTCTTTCTTGAGGTAAGAGGGAGATTAACCTCATCAACCAAGTGTTGGTGGTGAGGGAATCATGTGACACCTGATCTGTTAATAATTTTAGTATCTTAAATGTCTTTTGTTTGATCTAATTGGACTTCATATATGCTCAATTTTTGACATTTAGCTAAGTTTCTGCTTTAGAGCATAATTGGATTTTTTTGTGAAACTATGCTTAAATGTGGTTATAAACACTCATAAATGAATTATGCTTTTCAGGATATCTTTGAGTATTTGAGTCCATTAGCATTGAACTGAGTTTGATGACCATTTAAGGAGAGAGATGAATGCTTAAGAGGATCGGTTTTATCCCTAGAAGCAAAGAAAGAAGAGCAGTTATGAAGATTCAAGGTTGCATTTGAAGAAAGTAGTCAACACGACCCGTGTTAGATGACACCGGCTAGGCTGTGTACTCCTCTGACTATTTCAAGACTGGGGTCAAATTCTATTTGTGGACAACACAGCCCATGTCATATGACACGGGGTAGGCCGTGTACGTCTCTGTCTTCACAAAGGAATTCAGTTTTCAACCTTGACTGATAACACGGCCCGGGTCACATAACACAGGTTGGGTCGTGTTCTTCTCTGACTTTGAAATTAGTTAGAATTTTATTACCAGATTCAGACATGGGTAGGGCCATGTTATATGACACGGCCCGTGTCATCGGCTCGGGAATTTAAATTCGAGTTTTAATGCTAAATTAGGTATCTAAACTTGTAAATAGGGTTGCTTAGAGCCCCTAAAGGAGATCTGGACAGAGAAAGCCGTCAAGGAAACTGAGAGAAACACGAAGACAAAGAAAGAAAGAGATTCGATGGAGGATTGGAGACTCAGATTCGAGCGATCGAAGATCAATCATTCTTAAACCTTGGAAACTAGTTTGATCTTTAGTTTTCTTTTCTTCTTTTGTTCTGAACAATGTCTTTCTTTAATTCTTCTTCTGTTTTTAACTTTGCCATATGTGGCTAAACTTCTTGATTGGTTAAGAGAAAATGAAACTCTAGTTTTGATTATGTGAATATTGCATATTTCTTTATATCAATACAGTTATGTTTTTATTCATATATATAAAGGTCTTTATATTCTTACCAAATTTCGAGAGTGGTAAAACTAGGATTGCTATACGCGGTTGCGGTGGTATGGCTAGTGAGACATATGATCTAAGTAATTTAATTTCGGCGTGTGATTAGATCTTAGTGTGATTGGTTTTCTAATTCTTAATGCAATCATTAGGTAGGTGTAAGAGTGGTTGCTTTACAAATAACTAATGGTTATGGTTTGATTTGAGCGGTTGCTAAATTAAGCGAAACTTAAGGAAAACAGGAGATTTATCTCACAATTACATAAGAACATAATTGATCATGGTGGTATAAAGAGTATGTAAGTTAGCATAATCATATAAATCTAGTGGTGGATTTCATCTCTTAACCAATATCTTTAACTTGGTAATTCAATTTGTGTTTACTATTTTGGTTTAAGTTTAATTTCTTTTATTAGTTTTAATTAACAAAACCCCCCTTTTTACTTTTTACTGTTTATTGTTCATCAGAGTTTAATTTAGGAATTGGATTGATAGTGTCAATTGAATTGGTTCTCTGTGGATTGACCCTTGCTTACTACAACTGGTTGCAAAGTTTTTATATTTTTTGTGGAACTTGGCAACTGTTTTTTATATTAATTTTTAATCATGTTCCACACCACACCAAATTTTGGCGTCGTTGCTGGGAAGCTAATTGTCCAATTGCGCTATTAACTTATTTCCTATTTTTCTCTCTATTTGTGTTTTAATTTTAATAGTTTTAGTCATTCTTTTCAACTGTCTTACAGGTGTTCATGTCTGGTGAAGAGGTGAACGAGCAATTGAGATATTTATGGCAATACTTTGAACAAATCAGCTCGCAACATCAAATCTCCCTCCAATTTACACCTGCTGACGTTGAAGTTGCCCGTCATATAGACCTTTCAAGTTCTGAGATATATGAGCCACCTAAAGAAGTAGTGAAGACAGAAAATACGTTAAGGATATTGGGTGCTCCAGACTTGAACCAACAACCTTTGTGCATAGAAATTCCTGAGAATGTGGAGCCATTTGAGTTGAAATCTGGTTTAATCCATCTTTTGCCATCTTTCAATGGACTAGCCAGAGAAGACCCTAACAAGCATCTGAAAGAAATCCATGTTATGTGTTCGAGCATGAAGCCCATAGGAATTTCAATGGAACAAGTCAAGTTGAGAGCTTTTCCGTTTTCCCTGAAAGATTCTGCAAAGGAGTGGATATACTATTTGCCACCCGGATCTATCCAGTCATGGCAGGGCATGGCTCGCGCTTTCCTGGATAGATATTTCCCTGCTTCAAAGGCAGCCACTATCAGAAAAGAAATTTGTGGCATCCAACAAAGGCATGGGGAATCACTTCATGAGTATTGGGAGAGATTTAAGAGATTTTGTGCTAGCTGTCCTCAACATCAAATTAGTGAACAACTTTTGATATAGTACTTCTACGAAGATTTGCTAGTTATAGACCGCAACATGATTGATGCTGCCAGTGGAGGAGCTTTGGTTGATAAGACTCCTCGAGAAGCTAAAAAATTGATATCTAGAATGGCTGCAAACAATCAACAATTTTTCACTTAGAATGATACAGGAGTGAGAGCAGTTAAAGAGGCCGACACAACTAGTTTACAGCAACAAATGATCCAGTTGACTGCCATGGTTCAGAAGCTGATAGACAATAGGAAAGCACCGATACATGCATATGGGATTTGCTGCTCTTTACCACCGATATGTGTCCCACTCTATAAGAGGACACAAATGAAGAGGCCAAGGTAATGGGTGGATTTTTTGCACCATCTAAGAATTACAACCCCTACTCTAACACATATAATCTGGGGTGGAGAGATCATCTCAAATTTAGCTATGCAAAGCAACCCCAAGCTCAACCTCAAACTTAAGGACCTCCAGGGTTTCAGCAAAGGCAAGCACCTTTTCCTTAGAGGCAGCAATAAGTTCAAGCTCCTAGGCAACTTGAGCCTTCGTTGGAAGAATTAATAAGACAAATGGCCACTAATAATATTCAATTTTAACAAGAAACAAGGGCTACAATCAGTACCTTGCAAAATTAAGTGGGACAGTTAGCCACTGAGATCAACAAGGTTCAGAGTCAGATTTTTGGGAAACTTCTCTCACAGCCAAAGGTGAACCCAAGAGAAAATGCTAGTGCTGTCACCTTACGAAGTGGGAAGACACTTGACGAACCCACATTTTTGCAAGTCACTGAAGACAAAGCTCAAAAGCCTAAGGAGGTCGAAGAGGAGGGGGTTCAATTCTAAGACCCCTAAGGTAAGTGTTTCTGAACCACTCCCTAAATATGTCACTAAGGCCCCTTTTCCGAGTAGGTTGGTTAAAAATAAGAAAGAAGAAGCGGATAAAGAGATCTTAGAGACTTTTAGGAAAGTCGAAGTTAACATTCCTCTGTTAGATGTCATTAAGCAAGTGCCTAGATATGCGAAGTTCTTAAAAGAATTATGCACTAACAAAAGGAAGTTGAAAGGTAATGAACGAGTCTATGTGGAAGCAAATGTTTCAGCTATTTTTAATAAAAAAAACTCCTAACTAAATGTAAGGATCCTGGCACATTCACTATACCATGCACTATCAGTAATACCAGGTTTGAGAGCGCAATGGTAGATTTAGGTGCATCCATTAATGTCATGCCCTTTTCTATTTATGCATCTTTACATCTAGGACCTTTAGAACTAACTAGAGTTATCATTCAACTAGCAGACAGGTCTAACGCATACCCTAAGGGGGTTGTTGAAGATGTTTTGGTGCAGGTAAATGAATTGGTGTTTCCGACAGATTTCTATGTGCTGAACATAGAGGAGGACAAATCCTCTAACTCTGCCCCCATTCTGTTAGGGAGACTATTCCTAAACGGACTAAAATTGATGTGCATTCGGGAACATTGACAATGGAATTTGATGGAGAGTTGATCAGATCCAACATCTTCGAAGCCATGAGATACTTGAGTGATGTGCACTCCGCTTATGTTATTGATTCCTTTGATGTTTTTGAGTCTTTAATTTCTGCTGTTTTTGAGTCTGATCAATTTGATACCCTTGATACAGTTATGACTCACAGTTTAGATTCCTAGGAATCAAAGAAGGATGACAAAGGAGAGCCATAGAGCGAGGAGGTTGATGAAGTAGTAGTAGCCTTGCATACGTTCTCTTCCATTTCAGAAGGACATGAAGTATCGTATGTTGAGCTACCTATTACCACTGATCTACCTAAACCTTTTGTTGTGCAGGCACCAGAATTGGAATTGAAGGAATTGCCTGCCCATTTGAAATATATTTTTCTGGGTGAGAAGGAGACACTCCAGGTGATAATTTCTAAATCTTTTACCCAAGAGCAAGAGGAGAGATTAATTTCTGTGTTGAAGGAACACAAGACAGCCATTGGATGGACTATTGCAGACATCAAGGATATTAGCCCCTCCATTTGCATGCACAGAATCTTAATGGAGGAAGGGGCTAAGCCAGTGAGAGAACCACAGAGGAGGTTGAATCCTCCGATGATGGAGGTTGTAAAGAAGGAGATACTGAAACTCCTAAGTGTGGGGGTCATCTACCCCATTTCTGACAGCAAGTGGGTAAGCTCGGTCTAGGTAGTACTAAAGAAATTTGGCATTATTATGGTAAGAAATACTGAGAATGAGCTTATTTCCACTAGATTACAGACAGGGTGGCATGTTTGTATAGATTATAAAAAATTGAATGTTGTCACCAGAAAAGACCACTTCCCTTTACCCTTTATTGATCAAATGTTAGAGAGATTAGCTGGTCATTCTCATTATTGTTTTCTGGATGGATTTTCAGGTTATAACCAGATTGTTATCGCTCTGGAATATCAGGACAAGGCCACTTTTACTTATCCTTTTGGCACCTTTGCTTATAGGCGAATGCCTCTTGGACTTTGCAATGCGCCAAGAACTTTTCAGAGATGTATGGTGAGTCTATTTTCTGACTATATAGAGAACATCATTGAGGTCTTCATGGATGATTTTAGTGTATTTAGGAATAGCTTTGAGAAATGCTTGGAACATTTAGCATTGGTTTTAAAAAGATGCATTGACACTAACCTTGTTTTAAATTGGGAAAAATGTCATTTCATGGTAGAAGAAGGTATTGTGTTAGGTCATGTAATCTCTGCTAGGGGCATTGAAGTCGATAAAGCTAAGGTAGAACTTGTGCGTTCATTACCCCTGCCCACTAGTGTGCAGGACAATCATTCTTTTCTTGGTCATGCAGGTTTCTATCGGTGATTCATCAAATACTTCTCCAAGATATCAGCGCCCCTCTGCACACTTCTCCAAAAAGATATGTCATTCCATTTTAATGATAAGTGTATGGAGGCTTTCACTAAACTTAAGGAGTTGATGACCTAGGCACCTATCATTAGGCCACCAAATTGGGAGCTTCCGTTCGAGTTAATGTGTGATGCAAGTGACTTTGCTGTAGGGGCTATCTTAGGACAGCGAGTTGATAGGGTTTCTTATGCTATTTACTATGCATCAAGGACCCTAAATGATGCTCAACTGAACTATTCCACAACTGAAAAAGAGCTTCTTGCTATAGTTTTTGCTTTAGAGAAATTTAGATCATATTTAATTAGTTCTAAAGTAATTACTTTTTCTGATCATACAGTATTGAAGTACTTACTGGCATAGAAGAAGGCGAAGCCAAGATTGCTCGGATGGATTCTGTTGCTCCAAGAGTTTGACTTGGAGATTAAAGATAAAAAAAGGGAGCAAAAACCTGGTGGCAGACTATTTGAGCAGGTTGGTGACTAACGAGGAAGACATACCTATCCAAGAAAGCTTTTCAGATGAGCATTTAATGGCTATCACAACCATCATTTCGTGGTATGCTAATATTGCCAATTACTTGACCACTAAGGACTTTCTGGAGAGCTTGAACAAGGCGCAGTGAGATAAGCTGAGGAGTGATTGCAAGTATTATATTTGGGATGATCCTTTCCTTTGGAAGCATTGTGCGGATCAAGTGATTTGGAGATGCATTCTAGATTCAGAGACTCACTCCGTTCTCTCTTTTTGTCATACCTATGCCTGTGGAGGACATTTCGGCATGAAGAGGACAGCCAATAAAGTACTTAACAATGGTTTCTACTGGCTCACCATCTTTAAGGATGCTTATAACTTTTGTAAGTCATGTGACCGCTGTCAAAGAACAGGTAATATTGGTCTACAAAATCAAATGCCTCAAACTCCAATAATCTTTATGGAAATCTTTGATGTTTGGGGCATTGACTTCATGGGACCATTCCCTCCTTCTTGTGGTTTCTCCTATATTATTTTAGTTGTGGATTATGTTTCAAAATGGGTGGAAGCTAAGGCCACTAAATCTGATGATTCTAAGACTATTATGGATTTTGTGAAGTCTTATATTTTTTCCAAGTTTGGTACTCCCAGAGCCATCATTAGTGACCAAGGGACACATTTTTGCAACAGAAACTTTGAAGCCCTTTTGAAGAAATATGGTGTGGTGCACCAGACCTCTACTCCTTACCATCCTCAGACGAATGGTCAGGCTGAGGTATCCAATCGGGAGATCAAGTCTATCCTTGAAAAAACTATGAATCCAACGCGTAAGGATTGGAGTACTAGACTTGCTGATGCTTTATAGGCTTATCGGACTGCATACAAGACCCCGATTGGCATGTCCCCATTCCGATTGGTGTATGGGAAGCCCTGTCACTTGCCAGTGGAGCTGGAACATTGATCTTACTAGACTATCAAGCAAGTTAACTTGAATTTGGAATGTGCTGGCAAGTAAAGAAAGCTCCAAATATAGGAGTTGGAAGAACTGAAGAATGAGGCCTTTGAGAGTGCCCTCATTTACAAGGCTAAGACCAAAGCATTCTATGATCACATGATCTCTAGGAAAAGCTTCCACAAAGACCAAAGAGTGTTGCTATACTAATCCAGACTCAAATTATTTCTAGGTAAGCTACGTTCTAAATGGATTAGACCATTTATAGTAACTACTATTTTTCCTTCTGGTGCAGTGGAGATCATGAATGAGGTATCTGGAAAGACATTCAAGGTTAATGGGCACTGTCTCAAGCCTTATCATAAGATTTCGGAGAATTCAGAAGTTGAGGACATGCCTCTTCTCTGTCCATCTTATGTAGAACAATGAGGAGCGTCACAATGTCGGGCTGAGGATAATAAACTAAGTGCTTAATGGGAGGCAACCCATCATCAAGAAAATCAAATTTACTTTCTCTATCCCTTTTATTTTGTGTTTCTTTATTGTTTTCTTAGTTAACTTCTTAGGTAGAATAGCTTTTAATATGTTCCTTGAATGATTGCATGGGAATCCTTGAAAATCTTTGTGTTTTGGGTTACTGATGTGTGCTTGAATGCTTTCATTGTTTGTTTGATGATTGTGTGTGCTTGAATTATTGCTGTTAGCATTGATTTCTTAAGTATTTTTCAAAGCACAATACAATTCGTTTTGTTCCTTTATCGTTTCACTGCAAATTATGCTAAAAAAAAAGGGGTGTGTCAAGTGACACAATCCGTGTCTCATTGAGAAGCTTGGCATCTCCCTTGGCAGAGAAGACCACGGGGTGGGCCATGTCAAATGACACGGTCTGTGTTGGCGTGCCCAACAGAACCCATGTTTGGCAGAGGAGTACACGGGTGAGGCCGTGTCAAGCGACACGGCCCGTGTTTTCGTGGCTAGCATAACAATTCTTTGGCAGAGAGGTACACGGCCTAGGCCGTGTCCATTGACACGGCTGTTTACTCGTGACAGATTCTACTTAGCCCCACTTTAGGGTTTCTTTTTCCCCAATTCCCAATCTTCTCTACGCAGCCACTGTCCCCCACCACCCTCTCCTCCTAAAAATCTTCTTGTTACACCACCCAACTCCACCATTTTAACCAAATTTTCACCTTTCATTCTTCATCTTTCCTCCATTTTTCTCCCATTTTTCACCCAAATATCACCTTTATGTCACCACCCCACCTCCCAACACGCACTACCATAGCCACCATCATACCCACTATTTTTCTTCCATTTTCTAGCTCCACCTTCTAGCCACCACCACAATCTTCCATTGTTCTCCCACTTTCAACCTCATTTCTCCCTACATTTCTTTTCACTCAACTACCTCCTTTCCATACCCTTTCCTTCACGTTCCCTATCTCCCCACCATTCCAACGTTCACAGTACCATTCCATTTTCTCCTTTTCTCCATTTCTTTTGATTTCCTCAGTCATGGGTCCCAAGAAGTGCATCAAGGTCACAGTTGCTTCTTGTTCACGTCACCCCCATCATACCTCCTCTAGGCGTGCACGGTCTTCTCCATCACCCCCGCATAAGCCATCTCCATCTCAGGTACTAATTAATTCCATAGACAAAAAGGTAGTGGTTCCCACCCGATTTTTGGATGTAGATACCCTTAAGGCTATTGGGTTGCATGATGAGGTTTTTGCTTTATTGAGTAGGATTGGTTGGGTAGAGTTTGCACTGTTGAATAGGCCTACATTTGCTGAGTTGACTAGGGAGTTCATTTCTAGTTTTAACCGTAAGCTGTATCCCCTGTGTGATCAGGAAAAGTGGCCTGGTGAGATCACATTTAGGATGTTAGGTAACTCTCATACTGTTGACATTCATTTGTTTCGTGCTGTTTTTGGTTTTCCTGAGGGGCACAATATGCTACCCCATGATTTTAATCCTGATCGTGTGTGGTCTGCTCTGACTGTGTTTGGGTCCGGTAGTTACGACCTTAAAATGTCTAAGGCTTCTAGGCTTAGGTCCCCTGCACATCGATATATTCAAAAATGGTTAGCTAATACCATCTATGGTAGGGGGAAAGTCAAGGCACCATGAGCCGTTCTGAATTATTTTTCTTACACTGCATGCTTGAGGGAGAACTCATCAATGGGGAGTATTAGCTTTGTAATCAGTTTCACCATGTAGGGACCACTTTAGATGGTCGTATAGTGCTTGGGGGGTATGTCTCTGTTGTTGCTGCTCATTTTGATTATCTGGACCTGTTGGACGAGGCCCTGGTCCAGGGTCCCAATGCTATTGATGGGGCCATTTTGGTGTCTATGAAGCTGTGCACCCGTCAAGATGGTGCTCTCCTCTTGATCGGAGCTGATGGAGTTGCCCTGCCTAGGACAGATCTAATCGCTAAGCTTCATGAGGATGCTGTAATCTCCCCACCTCCAGAGTTTGCTGATGATGCAAGACCTTCCACTCAGCCTGGCGCTGCTTCCTATGATGATGTTTTAGCTCGTATTGACTACTTGAAGCTGGACCATGCTGCTCGCTTCTAAAGACTAGAAGATCACTTTCAAGCATTGGAAGCCTCTCGTGATCAGAGGATGGATGCCATTGATGGCAAGCTTAATCTCTTGCTTCAGCATTTCTCCTATCCCCCTCCCCCATCCTAATGTATTTTCGTTTTCTTTTGAGAAATTGTAATTGATTTTGCCTGGCTTAGTGGACATTGTATTAGTTACCATTTTGGATTTAACTGTGCTTCATGATACAGGAATCAATTTCTTTGCATATGCTTTGCTGATTTATTTGAGTTCCTTTTATCTGTTGTGTATGCTTTGACATTGAGGACACTGTGTATTCTAAGTGTGGGGGAGTCTGGGTATGACCTTAATTGCACATTTTGATTTTACTTGCATATCTGCTACATATCTTTCTAACTGGTTTTTAGAGTATGTTGAGCAATGAGCAAGCAATTGATTTTTTTTTATTGATAGGTTTTTAAGCCTAAAGGAGCTGACTTTCTTGCTTCTAAACCCGCACTGGGAGGTTTTGAAAATTGAAAAGGTTAATTCAATAATATGATAAAATTGGGACCTGGTGAGTTTTTGGGCCTTGATGTGAATGACTAATTTTAAGTCATTTCTGTTCTTTGTTGAATGATTCCACTTGTGATTATATGCCCTTTAGAACTTGGGTTGACTCTCTTTTAAACTGCAAATGATCACTGCACATTTTTAAAATGATAAAGGCATTTCTTTCTTTCAGGTACTGGCCAAATAAATGTCCTTGTATTTTGATCCATTGTTTCACTCCTTTGAGCCTGAATGACATCCTTTCTTTTTATTATAGCTCAATACAAGTCTAACAATGAAAAACCATTGCTACCCTACCTTAAGGAGTAGAAGAGCTTGATAATTATGTTAGGAATTATATTTGAATAAGTATGGGGGTGATTACACTATTTTTATGTTTTTATTAAAAAAAAAAAGACTCTCAAAAGAGAAAATAAAGAAATGAAAAAGAGAATGGTAAAGTTGGTTGTTGAATGGAGAAAGTCGAGCAAAAGATGAAGATGGATTGAAAAGTGCTGGGATGATTGTGCAAAAGTGTTTGATTTTTATATTCCCTTTTGCTCTTCTATTTCCAATGGTCTAACTTTGTTTATCCTTGATATATCTTACCTTGACCTTGACCCCATTACAACCTGATTAAAGACCTTTTGATCTTTGTGTGCATGTGGCTTAGGTGGTGGAGAAGTAAAGGCTTGTCAAGCCTATGATAGGGCATGTTTTCATGAGTTAGTTGAGAGTAAATACAAGGCTAAAACACTAGAGTGGGAGAGAGAGTATATCAGTGAGGATTTATCATGTTGATTTAACCCTGATATTGGATTGACCTGACTTACTGATTTGGACTGTTGAGAGAGGAAATTCCTAATTGCTTAAATACCTTAAAAGGACTAATATGTGTAGATCTTTGCTCATTGTTTAGTACTTTTATTACTTTTTGGGAAGCATGTGCTTGATTTTATGTTTTTGCCCAGGAGTACAAAAGGTTAAGTGTGGGGGTATTTGATCTGCTAATAATTTCAGTATCTTAAATACCTTTTATTTGATCTAATTGGACTCCATATGTGCTCAATTATTGACATTTATCTAAGTTTCTGCTTTAGAGCTTAATTGGATGTTTTTTGTGAAACTATGCTTAAATGTGGTTATAAACACTCATAAATGAATTATGCTTTTCAGGATATATTTGAGTGTTTGAATCCATTAGCATTGAACCGAGCTTGATGACCAATTGAGGAGAGAGATGAATGCTTAAGAAGATTGGTTTTATCCCTAGAAGCAAAGAAAGAATAGTAGTTATGAAGATTCAAGGTTGCATTTGAAGAAAGTAGTCAACACGACCCGTGTCAGATGACACAGCCTGGGCCGTGTACTCCTTTGACTATTTCAAGACTGGGGTCAAATTCTATTTTTGGACAACACGGCCCATGCCATATGACACGGGGTAGGCCGTGTACGTCTCTGCTTTCACAAGGGAACTCAGTTTTCAACCTTGACCGATAACATGACCCGTGTCACATAACACGGGTTGGGCCGTGTTCTTCTCTGACTTTGAAATTAGTTAGAATTTTGTTACTAGATTTAGACACGGGTAGGGCCATGTTATATGACATGGCCCGTGTCATCGGCTCAGGAATTTAAATTCGAGTTTTAATGCTAAATTAGGTATCTAAACCTATAAATAGGGTTGCTTAGAGCCCCTAAAGGAGATCTGGACAAAGAGAGCCGTCAATGAAACTGAGAGAAACACGAAGACCAAGAAAGAGAGATATTCGATTGAGGATTGGAGACTCGGATTCGAGCAATCGAAGATCAATCATTCTTAAACCTTGAAAACTAATTTGATCTTTAGTTTTCTTTTCTTCTTTTGTTTTGAACAATGTCTTTCTTTAATTCTTCTTTTGTTTTTAACTTTGTCATGTGTGGCTAAACTTCTTGATTGGTTAAGGGAAGATGAAACTCTAGTTTTGATTATGTGAATCTTGCATATTTCTTTATATCAATACAGTTATGTTTTTATTCATATATCTCTGTTTTAAAATCAATATAAAGGTCTTTATATTCTTGCCAAATTTCGAGAGTGGTAAAACTAAGATTGCTATGCGCGGTTACGGTGGTATGGCTAGTGAGACATATGATCTAAGTAATTTAATTCCGGTGTATGATTAGATCTTAGTGTGATTGATTTTCTAACTCTTAATTGAATCATTAGGTAGGTGTAGGAGCAGTTGCTTTACAAATAGCTAGTGGTTATGGTTTGATTTGAGCGGTTGCTGAATTAAGCGAAACTTAAGGAAAACAGAAGATTTATCTCACAATTACATGAGAACATAATTGATCATGTTGGTATAAAGAGTATGTAAGTTAGCATAATCATATAAATCTAGTGGTGGATTCCATCTCTTAACTAATATTTTTAACTTGGTAATTCAATTTGTGTTTACTGTTTTGGTTTAAGTTTAATTTCTTTTCTTAGTTTTAATTAAAAAAAAAACCCTTTTTACTTTTTACTGTTTATTGTTCATCAGAGTTTAATTTAGGAATTAGATTGATAGTGTCAATTGAATTGATTCTCTGTGGATCGACCCTTGCTTACTTCAACTGGTTGCAAGGTTTTTATATTTTGGTGGAACTTGGCAACTATTTTTTATATTAATTTTTAATCATGTTCCACACCACACCAACACCCGGGGCAGACGAGGGCAGGGAGTGGTCGCTGGTGCAAAAGATGAAGCACAGACAAGGAGCGACTCTTGGTAGGCTTCTAGGCGGAGGGATACATGAATGAATTGAATACACACCAAAATGATAGGGATCCAGAGAATGTGCAGGTATGGGACTACATAGTTGAGGATGGCTTAAAGGAATTGATTAGCACCACCCATATCAACAAAATGCATATTCTTTTCGGGAGCCAAGAACATAAGTAATCCATAGTTAAGCGTGCTTGACTTGGAGCACTTGTCAGATGGGTGACCTCCTGGGAAGTTTCCTAGGATGCATATGAGTGAGGACAAAGCACGCTGAAAAGAGCCGTGTTAGTTTGTGAGGACACTCATCGATCCTGCAGGCAGTCTCGGGGTGTTATATTAAATGGTATCAGAGCGAGACCTCTCATAGTACAGTATGGTTCGGGGACGAACCATGCGGAAGCTTGTGGGTATGTGACACCCAGGGCCGACGAGGGTAGGGAGTGGTCGCCGGTGCAAAAGATGAAGCACAGACAAGGAGCGGCTCCTGGCAGGCTTCTAGGCAAAGGGACACATGAATGAATTGAATACACACCGGAATGAGAGGGATCCAGAGACTATGCAAGTATGGAATTGCATAGTTGAGGATGACTTAAAGGAATTGATTAGCATCACCTATATCAAAAATATGCATCTTCTTTTCGGGAGCCAAGAACATAAGTACTCCATAGTTAAGCATGCTTGACTTAGAGCACTTGTGGGATGGGTGACCTCCTGGGAAGTTTCCTTGGATGCGTGTGAGTGAGGACAAAGTACGCTGAAAAGACCCGTGTTGGTTTGTGGGGACACTCATCGATCCTGCAGGCAGTCTCGGGACGTTACATAAGATAAAGGAGTGAACTAATCATACCTCTATATTTTGTGATTTCTACATATTTATCTCCTTCATCCTTGTCCAAATAACAAGAAGTTCCTATTGGTGCAGCCATATGCTTGGTGTTATCTATTCCAAATTTCTTGAGCAGCTCTTTGCAATACTTGGATTGACTTATGAAAGTCTCATCCTTTGTTTGCTTGATTTGAAGACTAAGGAAGAAGTTGAGCTCATCCATCATAGACATCTCAAACTCATTTTGTATAATATTGGTAAATTCTTTACATAGAGAATTATTAGTAGCACTAAATATTATGTCATCAACATAAATTTGAACAAGAAGTATGTCATGCATTTTATGTTTGATGAAGAGAGTAGTGTCAACCTTGCCTCTAGAGAAGCCTTTTTCTAAAAAGAACTTGCTTAACCTTTCATACTAAGCTCTAGGAGCTTGTTGTAAGCCATACAAGGTTTTTTTCAACTTAAAGACATGGTTGGGAAGTTCAAAGTTTTCAAAATCAGGAGGTTATTCTACATACACCTCTTCTTATATAAAACCATTTAAGAATGCACTTTTAACATCCATTTGAAAAAGTTTAAAATCCATGATGCATGCATATGCAAGTAGCATTCTTATGGCTTCTAATCTAGCTACAAGAGCATATGTTTTTTTATAATTTATTCCTTCTTCTTGATTATAGCCTTTTGCAACCAACCTAGCTTTATTTCTTATTATTAAGTCTATTTCATCAAGTTTGTTCCTAAAGACCCATTTGGTGCCAATTATGGGATGATCATTGGACCTTGGAACTAATTCCTAAACTTGATTTCTCTCAAATTAGTTTAGTTCATCTTGCATAACCAAGATTGTTCATCATTAATGGCATCATTTATGTCTTTAGGTTCAACTTGAGAAACAAAAGTCATATGGTTACATGCATCTCGAAGAGAGTTTCGAGTGATTACCCCTTTTGATACATCACCTATCACTTTGTCAAGAGGATGATATCTTGATGTCCTCCATTCCTTAGGAAGATCCATGATTGGTGAATTCTTTTGCCTTAGGGGATCAAATGAGCTTTCTTCTTACTTCTTAACTTCCTTCTCTTGATTCTCCAAGTGAGTTTTTGACAATATTTCTGTAACATCATCAACTAAATCCTTTCTCGGATCATTTAGGTTAGTTTCATCAAATGCAATATGAATTGATTCTTTAATGGTCATTGTTCTCTTATTATAGATTCTAAAGGATTTACCACTAAGAGAGTAACTAAGAAATATTCCCTCATCGGATTCAGCATCAAACTTGCCTAGGTTATCTTTTCCATTATTTAAAATAAAGCACTTGCAACCAAAGACATAAAAGTGGAAAATGTTTGGCTTCCTTCCTTTGTATAGTTCATAAGGGATTTTCTTTAAAATTGGCCTTATCAAGGCCCTATTCATAACATAACAAGCGGTACTCACCGCATCCGCCCAAAAATACTTAAGAAGGTTTGTTTCATTGAGCATAATTCTTACTAACTCCTCTAAAAATCTATTTTTTTTTCAACCACTCCATTTTGTTGTAGAGTTCTATGAGCAGAAAAATTATGCTCAATGTCATGTTCATTGCAAAATATTTCAAAATCTTAGTTTTCAAATTCACCATCATGATCACTTCTTATGGATGTAATGCTACAATTTTTCTCATTTTGAATAACCTTAGCAAGTTTTCTAAATGCATTAAAGGCATCATTCTTATGAGTAAGGAATAGAGTCCATGTATATCTAGAGTAATCATCTACAATCACAAGAGCATAGTAATTACCCCCAAAGCTCATAGTTCTTGATGATCCCAAAAGATCCATATGCAAAAGTTGTAAAGGTCTAGTAGTGGAAATAACATTTTTAGCTTTGACAGAGACTTTTACTTGTTTACCTTTTGACATGCATCACAAAGTCTATTTTTCTCAAAATTGAACTTTGGCAAACTAATTACTAAATCTTTTGAGACAAGTTTGTTCAGGTGATCCATATGAATGTGAGCAATTCTTCTATGTCATAGCCATGAATCACTCTTTTAACTCGTAAGACATTTTGCATTTTGAGAGGTAATATCATCAAGATTAATTATATATATGTTATCAACTCTATGGCCAATAAATTTAACCTGCATATCATTTTGGTCTTCAATTATGCAACAATTTGAATCAAAGATAATTCTATTTCCTTTATCACACAATTGACTTATACTTAGCAAGTTATATTTAAGTCCTTCTACATAGAAGACATTTTCAATTGAAGTAAAGGGATTCTTACCAACTTTTCCAACTCCAAGGATCATTCCTTTGTTATTATCCCCATATATGACATGTCCATGCTTCTTTGGTGCAAGGAAGGAGAACTTGGATCCAACACCCGTCATGTGCTTGGAGCAACCACTATCAAGATACCAACTTAAACTTTTGGTCTTCAAGTACACCTATAACACAATTTCAAGTTTTAACCTTTGGTACCCAAATTCTCTTGGGTCTTTGTGTGTTAGCATTGGACAAGGTACCCTTAGGAAGCCAAACCCTCTTAGTTCCAACCTTAGTGTTGATGTTCTTTCTTACATTATACGTTAATGCAGTATGCCCTTTCTTACCATAATGAAAGTATTTGATAAAGGGGCTACTTGATGTACTTGAGGAAGCAAAGAAATTCTTATAAGACTTTTGTTGGTTATTTGGATTATATCCCAAACTGACATTTTAAAAAGCATATTTTTGTTTCCCTAGTAACACATTTAAATTGTCTCTTTCAAGGTAAATTTTGCAAGAGTATTTTTCAAATCCTCAACCTCCTTTTCAAATGATTTACATGATATGAAAGGTAATTGAATGGATGCGTTATTGGTGTGTGAAATCCGCAAGTGTACAGTTTCGTCGTCAAGTAATAAAAAGATTAAATCCACAGGGACTGTGTCTATAAATACCAATTAATTAATTAATTCAATTAAATTAAACAAAGGGGATAAAATTATTGATTGATGAGAATGTAGTAACAAAATAATTAAATAAATAAAAATAAAAGTGCAAATTGAGAACAAGAATAGCAAGTTATCAAGAAAGGTATTCAAATTCAAGAAAGCTTCCAAGATTGGGGTAACCACAATGATACAAGACAATTCCTAATTGACAACCCTTTTATTAAATCTAAAATTCAATTGAAGGTGAATTACCCTAAATTAGTTAATGTTCTTTCTCAAGATACAAGATCCGTACCCAATTAAACCAATTTCTACTCTCGTGGTAATTGAATTTAAATTGAACTCATTATGCTTTGTGATAATTCATTGAATTCTCGAAAGGCTAAAACTACTCTCGTGATTTAGACCTTAAGTTCAATTTTTATGGTTCCAACCCTAGGTTCACCTCTCAGTACGTCCCTAAATATCTATGAGATGTAAATAAGTGGCTAGCAAATTCACATGAATAAGAGTAATAATGATTGAATCAAAGAACATTCAAGATCAATAAAAAGGGAAACAAAGTCAATTAATCATTATCAATGTATCAAACGGCATTGCCCAATCCTAGAAACAAAGAGAACTACTCAGACATGGAGAAGAAAGAATCAGAAAACATATTCCTAAACATCCAAACCCGTAATCCAAGAGAGAAAATGAGAGAAAGATAAAGATCAAAAGCCTCTAATGTGCCTCCTTCAAACCAAAATTAGAATCCCTAAACTGTATTCAGAATATCTATTTATACCCTAGGATTTTAATTGGCTAAAAAGTCCCAAAAGAAATAAAAATAAAAACTAAAATTTTGCCTCGTATTACGATCCACGACCGTGGATCATTCTGTCAAAAAGCCATTTCTGAACCATTTGAGTTCCACGGCCGTGGATGGTTCCATGGCCAAGCCGTGGATCTCTCTGCAATTTCTGTTATGCTTCTTCAAGTTGCTGCTCGATTCATGGTCGTGGTTTGATCCACAGGAAGGCCGTAGATCCCTCTAGAGTGGTTTTTTTACACCTTTTTGCTATCCATAAAGTTCTAAATTCAATCATGCAAGCTTTCCATTCATTCTAAGGCCAATTCAGCATTAATCCTGTACAACAACACCAAAAACACCACAGTTATCTGAACTAAGGGAAAAATAAACTAAAAAGGGAAACTAAAATGCCTAAAATGCCCAAGAATGCATGCAAAATAAGAACAAAACATGATGTTATTTCACACACATCAAATCCCCCAAGCTTAAAACTTTGCTTGTCCCCAAGTAATAACTAATGCCAAACCAAGATGTGGGATCAAGAGACAATAATGAATGAAGAACCCGAGAAAACAATTATCCAAGTAATAGGTTAAGGCAAACCAAGAATCTGATAGGTAATCAAAATCAAGTCCAATTAGAGGCTAAGTTCTCAGAAATCATGCATCCTCACTGATTGAATTAAGTTCACTCCACTAACCACACTCAAAGTGTTTAAGGGTGAAAGCCATACGCTCAAAATCCTTCAAAGAAAATGCACTTCCATATACTTGATAAGAAACCAGATTTTTACTAATAATCAGCATGCATGCAAGAATCAAAAGGTCTTTCAAGGGTTATAATGGGGCCATGGGAATGATGTTAGGTAATGTAGAGAAAGGAAGGTAAGCACAAAGGGCTAACCAAATTTTCAATAAGCACCAGAAATACAATAGAACATAAATGGAGCAAAGGTATTTTTTTTTCAAAAAAGATCATAACTCCACATTTCCAAGTATTTTCTTCCTTTCTTTTCTTTTCAAGCTTTCATCGCATGATTTTTTTCTTTTATTTTCCTTTCTCTCCTTTTTTAATATCAATTTTTTTTTCATTTGAGAAAGAGAAAGCTCAAATACATATGATTCCCATCACACTTTTCAAACCCAATTTGCTCCATTTAATATTCTAAATGATTACCAACAATGTTTCATCATAGGCATCAAGAAAAATAATTATGCAATAGGCTCAAAATGGGCAACTAGAGGATGAAAGTGTAATAATTTCAGAAGGCCAGAAAAATACCTAAGATGCCTTAATCACATTCAAGCATACAACCAAAAATTTAGCCTCAAAATGGTTTCAAATCAAGTTCTAGAGCACAAGATCAACAAGGAATATCACTCAACATAAAGAATGGGAGAAAAAATATACAGTGCATAAATCCCATACAGGCTCAAAACTCACATTTAGAGGTTTAAAAATCAATGAGAAGCACAAATTCAGAGAACTTTCAGTAACGAGAGACTAAATTTTGGAGACTAAATTTTTTAAAAGGATGGGAGAAATGTAATATTCTTTCTAACCAGACTTATTTATGGTTACTGAAGTTTTAGTATCTCGTGCAAGAGTTATCTGTTAACTTTGATGAACTTTTTAAGTTAGTTAGGTTATTTTGCTATATCACTGAGTGGAAAGTAGTTGTTAGTAGCCCAAAGAGTAGCATAAGTTACTAGAATGAGGGAAATAAATAAAGAGGATTGATTTCTTAGTCACAAATAAATAAAATGTGATGTGATTGATTTTAGAGAATTAACTAAGTTAGTTTGGTATTTCTGATAATACTAAGTGAGTGTTTTATTACCGAATTGACTTGACAAATATATGGAAGTTTATGAAATGATGAGAATAGGATTGAGATGAATCCTAAGATTTTTCATAACATTTATGAAAGTTAGGAAACTTGAATTGATAAGATCAAAGTATTCCTAAGAGATATAAAGTTTTCAGTTAAATATCTCAACTCATCCTTATCTCTCCAACTCACCCACTATCTCTCTTTCTCTCTTGGTCGTTATCTTTGACTTTCTTTCCTTATTTCTCTCATTTTCTCACGTTGAGGACAACAGAAAAATAGAGAAAGGGAAGAAAATAAAAGAAAAGAAGAAATGAAGGAGGAAGAAAAGGAAAAGAGGAGGAAATCAAAGGGAAAGCTAGATCTTGAACATTTTATTAAAGTTAATGATTCTTATCTTATATATGAATTTGATTGAAGCATAATTGTTTTTGTGTGTGTGTGTCGTGTCTTAAATTTTAAAGATATTGTCATATCATCATATCAATATCATATCGTGTTGATATCGTATTTTTGATACGTTTTTATAGGCAAGGACTATACCTTAATCAAAGGGAAAAATATGATTGTACTAGAAAAATATATCAAACCCTAGATTTGTTTTGGTCTTTTATTTTATAGAAAATGCTTCTTACATAAGTACATATCTCTCTAAATGTGTAACAAATAATAATGTGAGATAACATATACATAAGTAAGTTTGTGTAGTATTATTCTTTTTTTTTAAGTTATGCTAACCACACATACTTATATACACAGTACCTCATATTTGTACAAATTTTATTTAATTATAATTAATTTTTACTTTATTTTCTATACACCAGACTCTTACTCTTTTGACTATTGTGATGGAAGGAGATATAATTTGTGACTTGTGAGTGATGGAGGGATTTGTAACAAGCATTTTCCTTCTTCTTTTACAATGACTTAAGTCTGGTGGTGACTGGATTGTTGTACCTAATACCAATCAGATCAAATTAGTCGGTTTGACTAGAAAATCGATCACAAGTTTAGTCCATTTGACCCATAGAATTGGCTTGTGAGAAAACTGACCAATTAATTAAAAATTGATAATAAACTGATTTGAACTAGTTTTATTAAAAAACAAAGTTTTAAAATCTTTTTTTATTATCAACAAATTTTTAATTCATTCAAAAATAATTTGACTTGAATAAAAGTCTAATACCAAATTACAAAGGCCCACATATAAAGTCAAGAAAGACATAAGAAAATTTGTCTCATCTTGACTTTTATATAAGTTGTATACTTAAATATTTTACTCACTACTTTATGTGTAACTTATAAGTGTGATCTTATCTTATAATTTATATATGTTGCATACTTAAATACTTTACATAAAAATTTAAAATATTAAATAATATATTATGAAATATTAATATATTAATTTATTATTTAATATATTATATAATATTAAAAATATATATTTAATTATATTCAATACTATCATAATTTAATTATAATTAAATTAATAAAACATAAATCAATATATCTATTGATTCATCGATCCAATTTTAAAAATATTGAATAATAATTATTTTATCTCAAATAATACTCACACCCCTTTTAACATTATATAAAAATTAATTAATGAAATATAAATTATTAGTTAATGAATATATACAAATATGTCATTATTTCAGATAGACCTTATTAATCAACTTATATATGTTATTAATAAATTTTTTTATTTTTTATTAATTATTTTTTTATATACTCATTAATTAATTTCTATATATTATTAGTTATGAATTTATATTTCAATACTAATTTTATGTGATATGAGAAATGTTATACTTAAAAATGTGTAAGGGTATCATTAGATGGAGTCCGGATCCTCTCCAATACTGAAAAGTCCAATACTTTTTTACATGTAAAAATTATATATATATTTTATTATATTATATTTTATTTATAATATATATTTTATTATATTATATTTTATTTATAACATACATATAAAAAAAACATACAGGACCCTCCAGTACTGGAGAGGATCCTGGCTCCATTAGATGATTAACGCATCGCATTGGTTGTTCTCTTTAATCGAGGAAAGTAATCCTTCCTGACCTTAGTGCCATTCATGGAGGGATCAATTACGCAAATTCCCGGATGGAGTCTCCCTCTATTCTCCAACTAAAACTAAAACAAATCTCACATTTTCCACATCACAATCATTTTCTTCTCCCACGGTATTTTCTATCTTACTTCACCACCAAAAACAAAAGCAACCTCTTCTTCCTCTTTCTCTCTATTCTCTCTCTCTCTCTCTCTCTGATGCAGCTTGCTCGATCTTTATGGAAACCGTTAAACACCTTCTTTGACTAGCTCTCCGTCTCTTCTTCCCTAGTGGGGTTTTCTCTCTAACAAATCAGGTTGGTCGTTTCTGCTTCTCTCTCGACTACTGTATTTGAGGTTCTTAAATGTACTAATTTCTCTGGTGTTCCCCGTTTTGAAGTCACTTTGGATTTTTTAACTGAATTTTTATTATAAATCTTTATTTAATTTTAGTTGTCTGGTAATGATCACGTAAGTTACAGGGATTATGCACTGCTTTAATGCTTCCTCATTTTTTTTTTCTATTTTTAGACCCAGATCTTGGTTTCTCCCACCCACTATTGCTTCAACTGTAAAGTTTTTAAATTTGTATAAATTAATAATTTGTTAATTTCTTGCTCGAAGCGGGTTGGTTCTATTTCACTTTATTTTATTTTTTGTTTTCTTTAAGCCGGCATATTTTCAACGTTTTATCTTCTCCCCTCTCCCTTTATTTGGTTCCAAGTCTCGTTGAGATGAGCTTGATCTGGCTTTATAATCGGCTTGTGCTGCGGGGATTGGCTAGTTTTGGTGTTCTGCAACAACTTAGTGTGCTTAATTGTTGTTTATAGTTGAAAGATAATGAAGGTTCTTCCAAATGTACTGAATTCTGTAATGTCTCATGGGACAAAAATATTAACAAGTCTTAGATCTGGCTAGAATTTGCTATTTATAGTTCTCAAAGGACGTCCTAATTGCCCTTTTTGAGTAGGTTTGTTATGACTATCTTCAATTCCCTTGTGCAAAGTGTAGTGTTCTCTATTGATGTTGTCTCTGCTTATATCCTATTTGTTGCATTACTTTTTAGATGATCTAACCTTCTTAGGCATAGTACACCTGTGGTTTTCGTGTCTGCTCTAGTATTCTTTCTTGCACAGGATTTTGTTCATTTTCTTTAGTTCTTATCGTTTTGTGCTCTGGTGTAATCTCTAAATTCGTCTTAGTTGCACTCTTTAAGTCTCATACAAGTGCCTTGCTTTCCATTTTTGCTTTCCTGTTGGATGATTACACTAAGTTTGGATGATTTTCTGTTTCATTTGGAAATCAACATAAAGAGTGCCTAGAATTTGAGCTTTATATCCCCCAAGAAGTCATGCTTTTACATCCTGGAAGATATTAGTTTTTTGCTGACAGTGATACATTCAGCTGGTGTTCTCTCTGCTAGGCTTGCAGCATTGCCACCATGTTGAAGCAAATTCTTAGCAAATTGCCTAGGAAGGTGCCAAAATCTGACACATCAGATTCTGCATGGAGTGATTCTGGGAGTACTACAACTTCTGGAAATGTCTTTCAATGTACAAATGTTGGGGGCACCATTTCAAGCAAATTAAATGTTGTGAAGCGGGTATCTTCTGTTGTTTTTCCAGCAAGCATGAGTGGTGGAGTCGAAGCAGTTGATCCCTGTCTATCCTTCAAAGATGGTTCAAATACACAGAAGCAAAACCTGTTCATTAATAAGTTGAATCTTTGCTGCAGAGTTTATGATATGAGTGATCCTGATAAGAACTGTACAGAACAAGAGGTTAAACGTCAAACATTGGTAGAGCTTGTTGATTTTGTTTCTTCTGGATCTGCAAAAAGTTCACAGAACCAGCAATTGCCACAGTGTGTAAAATGTGTGCAAGTAATTTGTTCAGGGTTTTCCCACCTAAGTTTCGTACTAGTACTACTGTTGGGGAAACAGAAGATGAAGAACCTATGTTTGATCCTGCCTGGTCTCACCTGCGAATTGTTTATGATCTTCTTCTTCAATTCATCAATTATAATTCTCTTGATGTAAAGGTGGCAAAAGTGCATATCGATCATGCTTTTATTGTAAGATTACTTGACCTTTTTGATTCTGAGGACCCCAGAGAAAGAGATTGCTTGAAAACAATCCTGCATAGAATCTATGGGAAATTCATGGTACATAGGCCTTTCATACGGAAATCTGTCAGCAATATCATCTATCGTTTTGTTTTTGAGACTGAACATCATAATGGAATTGCTGAGCTGTTGGAGATTTTTGGGAGTGTGATTAGTGGGTTTGCCTTGCCATTGAAGGAGGAGCACAAAACATTTTTGTGTAGGGCTTTGATACCTTTACACAAACCTAAATCTGTTGGTATTTATCATCAGCAGTTAACATATTGTGTTGTACAGTTCATAGATAAGGATCCAAAACTGGCTAGCTCTGTGGTAACGGGGCTATTGAAGTACTGGCCTGTAACAAATAGCCAAAAGGAGCTAATGTTCATAAGTGAGTTGGAAGAGGTTTTGGAAATGACAAGCATGGCTGAGTTTCAGAGGATTATGGTCCCACTGTTTCGGCGCATTGCTTGCTGTCTTAATAGCTATCATTACCAGGTAGTTTCTGGTACTCTGCTTCTCTTTTAGCTGCATTTTTATTAAGCTTTTGTCTTATTCTAAATTCAATACTTAGCAACAGCATCTTTTCTTCCACCTGATTAAGAGAACTTCCATGTACTTGGTAAGGAATTAGAAGTTGAGTATTGAGTCATAGCCTTCAACTCTTGAGTAAATACCATTATATTGTCACTCTTTTTTCAGGCTTACCAAAGAGATTAATTGGTTTTTCTAATGTACTTGGATATAGACATTGATGTAGTTTCTGAGGATCATGCCATGCAATTTATAATTACTTATATGGTTTTGGTGCTGATGTCTCTAATCAACTTATATTCATATCTTTATTCAGGTGTCTGAACGAGCTCATTTGCTATGGAACAACGAGCACATCCTTAATCTCATCACGCAAAATCGGCCGGTGATTCTGCCTCTTGTCTTCTCAGCACTTGTACATAACACCCAAAATCACTGGAATCAAGCAGTGCTCAACCTGACTCAGAACATCAGGAAGGTGCTCTCTCAGATGGATGAGGATCTGGTACTTGCCTGCCAACGTAAGTTAGAGGAGGAAGATTCAAGGTCAAGTGCTGCAGCTGAGAGGCGGAGAATAACATGGGAACGCCTGGAAGCTGCTGCCAATGTTCAATCTGTAGCATTAGGTGGTGATATTTTAGCTTCAGTCAAATCTGCTGCATGTTCTGTGGCCTGCTAGTTGGTTGAGTAATGATGTCAAGGTTCTAGTTACCTAATGACATGGTTCTTAAGTTTTACCATGTTTTTAAGATGCCATTACCATTAGGTTTTGTAAATGATGCCATTTTCATGTTTTCTCAACTGCTGAGTAGGTGATATTGCTTTTCCTTTGGAGTATTGAGGGGTATCGTGTGCCGGTGGCTTATTCATGAATGCAATTATTTGCTGTGTCAGCACCCGTTACCTTGACTCTTTATTCAGTTTTCTTACCTGATGACGTGGCTGGCCCCCACTCGTAGCCCTTGCCTTGGTTGCCTGCCCTTGCAATCTGCAACGATCTGTACCTGAATGTGGTGCCATTGCTATATTCATTTGCCATATGCTATGTAGATGTCTATGCAACTTTACTCACTAAATGGCAATGCAAAATAAAACTTACGTATATGTTCATTCCTTTCATTCCTGGCCTATTTTTTTGGCTTGCCTCTGTAGGTTTGGTATGTGTTTGAAAAGAATTTTTTCAGACGAGAAAAAGAAAAATAAAAAAGAATTGAGGGAAATTTGATTAAGAAGATGCTACTTACTAATACACACTTTTTAAAAAAAAATGATTAATATACCTAAATTTTTTAGGTAAAAGAAGCACTAAAGATTATAGACAATGAAAAGCGATTTGATTAGATAATATACTTATTGAGGTATGAAAATGTTAGAAGAGAAATGTATAAATTAACTCTTAAAGTTGTTTAACAAGATAATGAGGTTTACGAGATTGTCAGATAAATGGAGGAAAAGCACTTTGATCCTTATATATAAGAGTAAGGGAAATATACAGAACCATATTAATTACAGAAAGATTATGTTCATGAGTCATACTATGAAACTATAAGAAAGAGTAATTGAACGGAGATCACGACAAATAACTCAGATTTCATAAAATCAATTTGGTTTTATGCTTAAAAGGTCAACCATGGAAGCAATATACCTTCTAAGAAGATTGATGAAGAGGTATCGGAGGAAGCAAAAAGATCTATACATGATTTTCATTGATTTGGAAAAGGCCTATGATAGGGTGCCAAAAGAGGTTTTGTGAAAGGCTCTGGAGAAAAAAGGAGTTTGTATCGCCTATATTCGAGCAATCAAATATATGTTTGATAAGGTTAAAATTAGTGTGCAAACACATGGTGGGGTCACAAAAGATTTCCTTATAACTATAAGATTACACCAAGGATCAACTTTGAGCCCTATCTTTTTACATTAGTCTTGGATGTGCTTACTGAGCATATCCAAGAGTCAGTATCACAATGTATGCTTTTTGCTGATGATATAGTCATAGTGGAAGAGTCGAAAGAGGGAATAAATGGGAAGTTAGAATTGTGGAGACAAGCTTTGGAAGCACATGGCTTCCATTTAAGTAGGAAAACAACAAAGTATATGGAATGTAAGTTCAGCAACACGCTAACACTGTCTTAGAGGTGAAAAATAGAGATTATACCATACTACAAGTCACACGATTTAGGTATGACAAAGAAATAGAGGGAGATGTAAACCAAAAGATTTAAGCTCAGTAGATGAAATAAAAAAAGTACTTTGAATGTCATTTGTGATAGAAAAGTCTCTCAAGCTTAAAGGAAAATTTTATCGTACAACTATAAGATTCGTGATGCTTTTTTGGTACTGAATATTAAGAAGTAAAAAGCCAACAAGAGCATAAGCTCAATGTTGCAGAAATGAAGATGTTGTGTTGGATGAGTGGACATACAAGACAAGATAAGGTTACAAATGAATGCATTAGAGAAAAAGTTGGGGTAGCACAGTAGCACCTATTGAGATAAAGATGGTAGAATCTCGCCTTAGGTGATTTAGCCATGTGAGGAGAAGATCATTAGAAGCCTTAGTAAGAAAATTAAATCAGGTGGAACATAACCCAATAATTAGAGACCACTTTAAAAAACTATTGGTGATACTATAAAAATGACTTAAATTTAAATGAATTTTATGAAAATATGGTTTATGATATAACATAATGATTTTGTTTAATTCTTGAAATAAAGGTTGTTGTTGTCGTTGTTTTGATTCATGCCTACTGTTCTGGACGAGGTTTTGGGTTAGCGGTTTAGGAGCAACTCGGCCCCGCTAGAGTAGAATCCTAGATATTTATGAGTGCTATTAGATTAGTAAATTGTTAGCCAAGTGGCCTCAAACTCAAGAGGGGGGTGAATTGAGTTTATGAACTATTTTCGCAAATCTTTCGTAAAACGTTTGTTAAACAATTTTCGTTGAAGCTATTGGATAATTGAAGTGAATAGATAAAAGAGATTGAATACTTCACTCACAAATTAAATAAACCAAGATGAATAATATTCAAGCAAGCATATAAAGTAAATGCACAAATGTAAAGAGATAGGGTTGAGAGAATCAAACACAAGGATTTATCCTGGTTCAGCCACCCCTTGTGACCTACGTCCAGTCCTCAAGCGAACCACTCGAGATTTTCCACTAAACTTCAAGCTTGAACGGGTGCTTGAAAACCTTTACACAATAGAGCACTCACCAACACCTTGGGATACCTCACCCTTGTGCTTTGAGCCTCAAAAACAGGGATGCCTCATCCTTTACAACCTTTGAGGGATACCTCACCCTTTTCTAACTTTGAGAGATACTTCACTCTCTAAGGGATACCTCACCCTTTACTCTAGAGGGATACCTCACCCTCTCCTTTTCAGTTTACACAAAAGATAGAAGATAGAAACTCTCTTGAAGAGTAGATAAATACAAATTGAAGCTCTAACAATACCCCTTTTGAATATCTCAAATTTTCTCATAAAAATAGGGCAAAAACGTTTTCAGGATTGATTCTCGTGTATGAGTGTTAGATTGATATTATAAAGTAAAGTTCAACCCTGAATGAAGACCCAAGGCAAGTATTTATAAGTTGTATGAAGAAAAGAGCCGTTGGGGGTGATAAAGCCAATCATTTAATGCAGTTAAAATAGCCGTTGGGGTCTGTCAGACCGCGTGTAATTGATTACACAGCCTATGTAATCGATTACATGGATGTTTGAACGTGTTCTTGGCTTTCTGGGTTCTGTGTAATCGATTACATTCTTGGTGTAATCGATTACATGGTTTCTGACTTGTGTGTAATCGATTACATTATTGGTGTAATCGATTACATGGTTTCTGACTTGTGTGTAATCGATTACATAATCTATGTAATCGATTACATGGCTCCTTGAACGTGTTCTTGCCTTTCTGGGCTTCAATGTAATCGATTACATTATTTGTGTAATCGATTACACGGCCTTTGACTTGCGTGTAATCGATTACATGAACCATGTAATCGATTACCAGCTCTCTGTTTAGCTTGTAATCGATTACAAACCATATGTAATCGATTACCTTGGCCTTTAAACACATTTTTCAAGTCTAATTAAGCTTGTAAACCATTTCTAACACCTCAAGACATTTGATTAAACATAAAACCTTTCATGAGTGTTAAATCGAAGATTGAAAATAATGTTTCTTTGAAAAACATGTGTAGCTTTGAATTTTCACACTTATTTTGGAAATGATATTTGGAAAACCATTTGAGAATCATTGAGATACTTAAAGGGCATTTTATATTTATATTCTAAGACCTATATCTAATATACCCTTTTGATCTTGGTCTTCTCTTTTGATCTTGATCTTCACCTTTGGTTTTGTTATCATCAAAAACCTATTTGATATGCTTCAAGACATAAGCATTCACATTCTCCCCCTTTTTGATGATGATAAACTAAACATTCAACAGAATGAGAAATATATGCATTTATTTGATTATCAGATAATTAAGTGCAACACTCCCCCGTAATGTATGCATGAGATAGAATATTTGAAAGTGCAAAACTCCCCCATACACATGCAATATATTTCACTAATTTTTCCCCCGTTGGCATTATCAAAAAGAAGACATAAGCATTCTGACTTGATATATTTATTTCAAATTTCAAATAGATCAATATAAGAGTATAATCGTTTAGCACATCAATATGTGATACCAATTGCAAATGCATATGATGAAAGGCTTCAATTAGTTCCAAAACATTCTAAAACAATCCCAAACATCATTTAAGTATATATTCCAGTCAGATTATGATCCAAAACACATTATTGTGCAAAAAACAAGATATTATGCATCAAGTTGATGTATTATGAGAAGATTGTGACATTATGCAGCAAAGTGTTATGCAATAAGACATTATGCAACAAGGTGACCAATTTATGCAGCAGATAAGCATATTATGCAGTAGACCAATATATTGTACAGCAGAATTAGATGCATGATTGTTCCATTATGACAAGTTCAAAGATATTGATATTATACATGCCATTTCACATGAAAAATATATTCATTTAACATATTCAAGATATTAAACTAGTAAAGCATAGAGCAAGTCACACTTAACCAAATGATGCAAGTTCAAGCTTCTTGGAGACAGGGAGGATAGCTTGAAGTATTTTCTGGTTTTGTGCAATATATCCAAAGTTAGTTCTTGGCCTTCAAGCACACCTACAACACACTTCAATTTGTGACTTTTGGTACCCAAATTTTCTTGGGTCCTTGTGTGTTAGTTTTTGGTAAAGTGCCTTTGGGAACTCAAACCAATTTAGTTCCTAGCTTGTTATTGATATTCTTCCTTACATTACAATTTGATGCACTATGCCCTTTCCTACCACAATGAAAGCATTTAATAAAGGGACTACTTGATGTACTTGATGAAACAAGAAATTCTTGAGAAACTTTTGTTGTTTATTGGGATTATACCCCAAACCAGCCTTTTGAAAAATGCATCTTTGGTTTCCAAGTAATATGTTCAA